>BSBN01000189.1:2400000-3000000 GCA_027924645.1 Cunninghamia lanceolata | reverse complement strand
GGGTGTGGATGTTTTGGAATCAATCAGGAAGTCTTTAGGAGAATTTATGGAAGTGGATTGGCAATCACTTGACAGAACCCCTGCTATTTATGCTTGGATAAGGATTTGTCACAAACTAGAACTTCTGCTTCCAAAGAAGATCTATCTTTCTTCCTTGATGGGCATTTTCTATCAAGAACTTGATTATGAGGGCTTGCCCCTTCATTGTTATGCCTATCATATGGTGGAGCATCTGGAAACCTCTTGCAGGAAACAAGAAAAGTTCTCCCTCAAAAACCTTATGGTCATTCAAGTCTGAAGGGGAAGGTTTGGAAAGAGAAATGGATCACCAAAGAGATGAAGAATTTCTTATTTCTTAGACACCATCAGTGGTTTTTCTCTAATGTAGAGGACCTACCAAGATGGAAAGCATTTAAAGATTATATGATCTCCAAAGGAAAATCTCCTAATTCTCCCAGAATGTCATCCTTCAGCAAGACGGGACCAAGTGGCTTGGCTCTTCCAGTCATGGATCCTCTTGTATTTAAGAGGAATTGTAGGGCTTCGAAGTGTCAGTTGATGAAGCATAGGATGTGGTCATCCCTACTTGTGTTAAGGAAGATAATGCATAGGATGTGATCAATCTATAGCAGGAAAAAATGTGAGTGCATTATAATGCGCTTGCATTTTGTCCTGCTATAGAAATAGTAAAAAAGTGTTGACCCCCGTGATCCAGGCCCACATGCTCTATTTTCATACTGATTCTGTGCGTGCCTTGACAAAAAGGAAGTGTTTTCATGCTGTTGGGAAGTTCACATGCACATTTGACACATTGTACCACCTTTGCATGATCTTTCCACCACCTTTTCTGCTTTGCCAACTTGAGAAGGAGGAAATAACATAGTTTTCACACCAAGTTTGATATATATATATGCAAGTTTTAATTTTTGTAGTGTTGCAATGTTAATTGTGATTCAATTTTAGGAATTTAACATTATAGATTGGTTAATAGTATTGTTGTTAGTAATTACATTTGAGTGTTATTCAATTTAACATTGAAGAGGAAGCAAGTGGTGAAAAACTCAAATTGTTGAGGAGTTTGATGCAAGAAGAAAAACACACTACATAATTGGGTACTCTCTCCATTCAAATCTTCATTTTTTAGGTATGTCAAGTCTTTACATGCATGTTCTTTACATTTTCCTTAATTCGGATTGAATTACTTTATCATGATTTATCATACATGTTTAAAATAGACACATTCCCAATCAAGAAAGCAGCCTACAATCTCACATGATGCCATGTATATTTTCTACACTTGGGCTCTTTAATAATTATGTGTAATAAACAGACCTTAACATACCATGATGTCAAACTATACAAGAATAAATCCTTACAACATAATAAAAATATAATCCCACTATTATCTTGTATTCATTTCTTAAGAAGTAATATTGGTCTCTTTATCATGCTATAGACAAATTCTCTGTCATGCCGAGGAAATGATCAAGAATTAAACCAACACAGGAAGAGATAGAAGCTAAGAATGCAAAGAAAGTAGTGGCTATGAGGGAACTTCGTGAGAAGAGGAAATTGGACATGATAAATGAAGACATACCAATTGAAGAGGAACCACAACCACCACAAAGAGATATGGTATTGGCGGCACAAAGAGAACGAATGCAAAAACTTCATGCTACGAGAGATTTGAATACCATAGTTGGAGACACATCCTCTACCACAAATCAACATGTAGGGACACCATCTACTACATCTCAAGTTGAGAGTACATCATCACTCACATGTGATGAAGGAGGTATGCCATCGTTCCCACCTCAACCTAAAGGTATGTCATCTATTCCATCTTTGATCGAAGGTATGCCATCTATCCCATCTCATTTAAATATTGATGAAATTCCTAATGTTGAGATGAATTTACCTAACTTAACACCACCTAGAATTTTCCATAGAAAGCCAAAGTATTTGATTGATATTCATGAGAATATTTTGCAGCTAATGGAAGGTAAGATTCTAAAACGCACTTGTAGAAGATATGCTTATAAGATTTTGAGATTGTTCTTTAAAAAGTTAAATGAGACTGCAAGATGTCAATTATTCATTGAAATGATGTGGAGTATAAAGTATAGGTCCATCATGAAGATTCTTGGGTTGAGAACATCAGAGGCTTCAAGTGAAAAATCTATTGTCAAGAATCTAATGAGTGCGTATGAGAGTGTGGGTAACACCTCACGCACAAAAGATAGTAATGCAACACGGCGTGTGATTACATTGACTATAGTAAGTACTCAAATGAGGAAAGCTTGTCTCATTAGAAAGACGAGTCAAGAATTGAGAATTAATAGGAAAACTTTATCAAGAGTTGTTGGAAGACACCAAAGAATTGAGGACACTAATGCCAATGAATTATGGGCATTCTCAGGGAGAATACCACGAAAAGATAAACCAATTGTTGAAGCATTGCGATCACTAATTGAAGACTTTTGGAAGAATTACACAAGGGTATCTCTGAATCAAAGGGATGTGGTAGAAGGAGAATCGGTAGTCAGAACCGTGAGCCACATCCAAAGCATTTTTTGGATGAGACTCAAACACAGTTTTATGGTAAATTTCTAGAGAAGTATCCTCAAATTAAAATTTGTCAAAGATATTTTGAAATGCTAAAACCTTTCTATGTCAAGATAAATCACACATGCACTACTTGTTGTTGTAGATTACATATTGAATTTTCTAACCATTTTGATTCTTATAGGTCTATATGTTTAGATATGCATACTAACAATGATTTGCAGGGTTGTGCCATATGTGCCCCACCAACATCTTCAAGAGACTTCTGTAGATTAGGAAAACAAAATGAAGTGAAAACACAAACTAATTGCATAAAAACACAAAGTTATACCTCACATGAAGACCCAATCTCATCAAGGGACGAGGAAGCTTGCACCCAAGAGCTCCTAGATTAGATAACCCTATTTGATTCAAATGTGGATTGCTCTTGCTTTCAACACAAATGTAGATGAAGGATTAGAGGATAGATAGATTAGAGATTTGAGAGAAATTTGAGCATGGTTTTGATGCAAGAAGAAGTTGTTATGAATGGCTTGGGTGAGAGTTTCATTTATAGATTTTTGAAAAAGGAATGGAGGGTGAGGATTCAGTTGATGAGATCAAGGGCTAGGAATAAAAGTGAATCTTTTATTCATAGTGGATGTATTAAAAATTCATTTTTGGGAAGAGTGGAGGGTAGTGGATGAATTAAAAATTCATTTTTGGGAAGAGTGGAGGATAGTGGATGAATTAAAAATTTATTTTTGGGAAGAGTGGAGGATAGTGGATGAATTAAAAAATTATTTTTGGGAAGAGTGGAGGATAGTGGATTAATTAAAAATTTAGTTAGTGGACGATAGTGGGGGATAATTGAATTAAGAATTCAATTAGTGGAGGATAGTGGGGGACAATTGAATTAAGAATTCAATTAGTGGGAGACAACTAAATTTTAAATTCAGTGAGTGGAGGATAGTGGGAGACAACTGAATTTTAAATTCAGTGAGTGGATGATGAGGTAAGCAGGGTTAATTAAGTGTTAATCTTAATTAAGTCTAGGTTAATTAGATAAATAAGATTTATCTAATTAACAGGGATTAGGGAAATGGATAAATCATCTAAATAAATATTAGCAATATTCATTTAATTGATAGGATAGGGTTGTAAGATTTAAGTGGATTAATTGAGTGAGTCAATTAATCACAAGGGACATGCAGATGGGGGGAGTGGATTAGTGCAGAGGTACGTAAAATTGGTTTGCAGAGCAATCCAATTTTAGGTGTCTACATTTGCCCCTCTTTGAGATGGTGTTGTGGCTAAGTAACATCATTTCAAAGAAGTTAGAACATAGAGATGGATTGGATAGAAAAAAGATTTTGGTTTGGAAGAATAGGGTAAGGTTTGGGGATAATTGGTAAGGGTGATGCCCCCTCGAGAGGATAGGTGGGTTGCGAGAACACGGGTGTGCTCTCAAAATGGATGAAACAGATTGGTAGATGTGGTCAGAGGATAAGTGGTGGGATAAAAGGAGGATGATGTTCAGAGATGATTGGTGGATGATCATTGTGCTGAAATTGATTTAGAGAAATCCTAGGTTTGATATAGCAAAGTGGATATGTTCACCAAGGTATAGAAGACTAGGGTGATGATGTTTATCCAACGTTTGCATGGATGAGACATGCAGACAAAGGGATTATCTCATGCATGCCCAAGGTAGTACAACCTTGTCTAGACGAGAGAAGGGGACTCATAGCATAAGCCCTTAGTACACAAAAGGTATTATGAACCTTAGATGCATAAGGAGATCAATATGCTAGAACCGACACTATGATCAACAAGATATGAATACTAGCTTGGAGTAATGAGACCAACCCACAAGCATAGCATACAAAAGCAAGACTATGCCCCATTCGAGATGTTTTTGCCACATACCATGATATAATAAGATCAAGGTAGCTTTGATGTGATCTTCGAATAGGACAAAAGATAAAAATCAAAAACCAAAAGACCAACGAACCAAACAAGTAACCATTGTATCTTTTGCCAAGATAGATAATGATGTGCTAGATTCTACCTATCGTAGGAAAGATATATCCTAAGGCAGGGATTGATAGATGATTTGATGATGTTGTAAAATTGGCTCAAGATGTGATGGTGACAAGTTGTGATTGATGCTGATTTGATAGTTGATGATTTTGATTAAGGACAATGCTTTGATAGGTGATGTGATGCCTGGATCTAGTGTAAGCTTATTGATGATAGATGTGATGATAAATGTGATGATGATGTGGGATGATGATAAATGTGATGATGATGAGAGTGTGATGGAGCAAGTTTGATTTTGTCATGGATAAATTATTTTTGGAAGTTTGTGTGTTTTCGATTGTTTTGGTATTTTTTGAGTTTGTGATGTTTTTGTATTTTTTGATTTTTTTTATGTTTTTGTATTTTTTGATTTTGTGATGTTTTTGGATTTTGTGATTTTTGTGATGTTTTTGGATTTTGTGATTTTTGTGATGTTTTTGGATTTTTTAATTTTTGAAAAGGAATGGGTTGCATTGGATTTCATGTGGATAACCTTTGCGCTAGATACCAATGACAAGGGAACACCAAGTCTAGAG
The DNA here is from genome assembly GCA_027924645.1 of Cunninghamia lanceolata. Lineage (NCBI taxonomy): Eukaryota > Viridiplantae > Streptophyta > Pinopsida > Cupressales > Cupressaceae > Cunninghamia > Cunninghamia lanceolata. Next base: position 2,994,838 of record BSBN01000189.1, on the reverse strand, counting down.
GTGAAAGTGATGGGGTTGGATAGGGGGATTGGATAGCTGATTCATGATAGATGAATGGACAAGTGATAGGGATGCATGTTAGATAGATGGAAGATAAGGATGAAGGGTAGGATAGGTATGCATGATATATGGATGGGGGATTGTAGGATTTTCTCCAAGGGCTAGGTTGCAAGGAATCATATGCCCCAATGCCTAAAGAATTTTGCATGATGGGCTCATGTTTGAATGGGTGGACTTTGCATTAGATGGATGGAGGATATACTTTAAAAGGGAGTATGCCAAGAGGTTTCCAAAGCATGTTGTTGATATTTTTCCCCTTATCTTTATCAAGATCTAAGGTGGGAGATATAGTGGATAGAATGGATGGGGAATGATAGGATGAATAGGGGATGGTAGATAGGAATATGATAAGATAAATGGGGGATAGTGGATAGGATATGCAAAAGGATGTTATGGATTTGGATGATTAGATGGTTTTGCCCCCAAGTGTAGGGATACAAAATGGATGGAGAAGGGATTATGCATGACGCCCACAAGGGGTTTTCATCAAGGTACTTGCCCAAGGCGCCATAAGGAGTGGTTTTCACCATTGGATGGATTTTTCTCTTTACTATTTTCTTGATTTTTTGATTTTTTTGCTTTTTTGATTTTTTGATGGGATGGGGACTCTAGCGTCTATTTCCATAGCAAGGAGAAGATGGTGCCATGTTGGATATCATTATGGATGATGATTGTATGGATTATTGGAAGATAGGAGAAGAAGTAATGGATGGTGGATAATGGATTATGCAAAAGCATTGACCATAGGAATGTGATGGGGAAGATATGTAGGATAGTGAACGAAAGATGGAGAGATGGGGGTATGTGGGAATGTTAAGTGATGGAGGGGAACTATTGTGTGGTTACACAACATGCTCCATTTTGACTTGGCAAAACAGGGACCCAACTTTTGTTTTGGCTTGTGTTGTCTGTTTCTGGCGGTTTGGTAAAAATAAGTCAGGTGCATCATCATCATGAAGGTCAGGATGAGGTAGGTCATCATCATGAGGTTAGTTTGTCAAAGTTCATATTTTGTTTCTATGACTTCATGGTTAGAAAGAGTTTGAAATTCCATGCAGGTTTGCCTTTTGCATCACTTGAAAATTCGTCCATATGAGGGAGTTGTGAGCAGTCAAAGTTTTGGTCAAACCTGATAATTGCTATATGAACATCATCATCATGATATTTGAAAAGCCCCCCGATAGTATCCTGAGGTTGAAATATCCAGACGTCAAGTTTAAGTCGTAGTAATCTTTTCCCGTCAGGCAGTCTTTTATATCGCCAAAGGTCATCATCATGATCTTACTCTATCACCTGATGAAAATCATGCAGTCCCGAAACATCCGGACGTCAATCTTAAGTGCTAGTGAACTTTTCCCGTCAAGCGACCCTGGAAACATCATCTTCATCATGATATTCTAGCATCATCAGCATCATGATTGTCCAACATTGCGAGCATCATGATATTTAGCATCACCCGATATTATAATATCATGCTGATATTATAATATCACCTTACTTAGAGAAATCTGCCATCTGCATAATTTGCGCGCGCACGACAGTCTTGGTGATCAGCGTCATCATGATATTTCGAGACCCGACATTTCCTAATATCCTCCTGACCTCCTTTTGCGTGATCATGATGATCACCTTATCTTTCGAAGCGGAGGGTGATTTTCATTTCTTAAGTCATGTTGAACAAGATCATCATGATCTTATTCGTCTTTCCCGACAGTTCGTAGTATCATCCTGCCGACAAGTATAACATTTTGCAAATATGATGATGACGATGACGTCATCATCACCTTCTCCTTCGGCAGGATATTTTCCAGGGTATGATCCTGTTCGCCAATATGATGATGACGATGACGTCATCTTCGAAGATTAACGCAAGCCCCCGGATATCCTGATGACGTCATCAGGACTTTCAGCAGGATCATATTTTAGATCACCCAGTGCAAATATGATGATGATGATGTTCATCATCCTGATCTTTCGAGCGGATTGCCTTGGCCAAAAAGGGTCATACTGCTTTCATGACCTGATCATCTTCCTTAGAGGGAACCTGATATTCCATTTATCTCATGATCTTAACGAAGCATGACGGTGACGTCATCTCTTTGCATTTTATTGAAGCCTGATGATGACGATGACGTCATCATGATTTTCCTCGGCGGCAGGATCATTTTCCAAGTCCTCCTGTTTGTCTTCATCATGATGATGATGACGTTGTCTGTCTTTCCCGAATGTGCAAGAACAAAACATCCTGATGTGCTTTTCATCAGAGCATTAGGAAAGGAGGATCATCATATTTTGTGATATCCTGCGGACAGACAGAAGGCATATAGTTGGTCATCCTCATGATGTTTGGCGTCAGTATAACTGTTGCCGTCGGCCTAAGGTAAAATTGTCACCCTGATCATATGTAGTCACGCCGATGCAAATATGATGATGATGCAGGGCATGCGAGCCGGTTTCAAAGGATGGTTGAAGGGCGATTATTTCCTTGATTATTTCGAGATCATCATCATCATATTTCGAGCCCGATATACAAGAGAATGAGCAAAACATGAAGCATTAGAAATTTGAAAGCCCGACTGCCTGATGTTTGGTCAACGATGGTTGACCAGATTGTTTTTATGCTGTTTATGCATTTAGTGCATATTTTTCACAGGTAAAGCTTGATTGCCTGTAGCTGCACGTGGGGAGGTATGTTTTATAAAGTGTTTACTTCCTGTTGTTTATCCACATGATGACAAACTTAATGTTTGTCTGTTTATTTGCAGGAGGAAATCATCATGATGCTGCTGAAGCTGAGCGTTGAGATCATGATGATGCTGCTGAAGCTGAACATTGAAGTCATGATGCGGTTAGAGCTGCTGCTGAAGCTGATGATTACAAGGTTGCGCATGGAGTCAGCATGAGCCAGAAATGAAGAGGGTATTGTCAAATATGCTGTTCGCCAGCTGGAGACCGAATCAAGTTGAAGATGCTGGAATATTCTGTGCCAGCTGTACATTTGCCAACTGATGAAGCATGTGCTTTTCATCTGGACCATTGTTTGTTGTGAGGCGATCCTGATCCTTGGATCATTGTAACCGTTTCTGGCATTTGCTCTATATAAAGGCCAGAGCCTGAAGCATTAAAAAAAAAGAGAAATACACTAGAATACACAGACGCATCTGGCGCAAAAAGTCAATTACTGTAGAATAGATTAGGAGATCGGATTACTGAGACTAATGAGGATAGAATTGTTGAAATGTCAAGGTTCTTTCTTCAGATCACTGTAAATGTACCTGTTCTTGAGCATACTGAATGAATATGAAGTTCCAGATTACATCCTGATTGTAAATTTTACGTAATCTTTCTGTTGATTTCTGGATATGTACTGGTGAATGCTGTGTTCAACTGGAAGCGCTTTCATTTCATTACATGTTGTTGTCAACTTTCCTTTGAAGCTTTGCACTAGATCATGCGGATTTGTGGAATGTCCTGGTGAAGTATGATTTCTAGTTTTCCTTCTTTTCATTGCAAGTATGGGAACTTGTATGTGAAGTAGTGATCTAAGTCCAGTAATTTTAGGAATCTCACTCTCTAACCCTTTTCCTTTTTTTCAATTTCATTAATTCATCATCATAACTGCAAATCATGATAAATAACAAGCAGAAACAGTGAAATATGCTGAAATCCCGTAGGTAACTGAAGATCCTTAGCATATTTGAGTTAAATGCATGTAGTATTGAAAATATCATGCAAAGAATCATAAATAATGGTAGAAATCATGCAAATATCAGCCTGTATGCACATTATTTGACTAAATTTACAGTGCAGAGGTAGAATCGTTGGAGACTTGCAGAGCGAACATCCAGAGCAGGATATTTGAAGATGATGATGATGAACAGTGTAGAAACACGTAAGGCCCCTGAATGGAAAACAGCAACACACATCAACCACTGAGTAATGTCAGTAGATTAAGACCTAATCAACGGAGACTTGGGATCATGAATTCTTTGAATTCATCGTATCTTTCAAGATGAGTAAAGGTTGTTGTGTAACTTTTATTCTATGTTTGTGAATGACTAACATCATGACCAACATAAATTGGCGCTAGAAGGAGGGCATGAGCCGTTTCTCAGCAAATAAATCCTGTTCAGTTGAAGTGATATCCCCTGCCTCAGTTTAGCAGCCCGCTTTAAATCTTGCTAACGTTTATGCAGGCCCCTTGCTTCTAACGCAACATCAATTTTCGAGAAGGCTGGGCGTGAGCTGCGAATTTTTGGATTTTCTGCAAATATTGCATAAATATTTCAGCATTTCAGTTAAATGTCTGCAAATATCTCTTACCTGAGATGTTTTGGTTGCACCTTTGCAAAGATCTAGCCCAAAGCATCAAATATTTGTTTGATTTTCTGGACTTTCAAAGTTTTAGTCTGAGATATGATAGATCTCCTTAAAATTGCAAAATAAAAAAAAAATTGAAGAATAGAGTCTCATTTTGATGGATGTATATGAAAATAATGGTCAAATTAACATTCCTTTATTTCAGGAAACTCTGAATGGACAGATTTACCCTCACAATTTGTCTAACTTTGGTTTATCTACCTGTTGCAGGATACACCAGACTACAGAACACAGTGAAATAAATTGTTTAACTTTCCTCACAAGGTTAGATTTATACTTGAAAGGACTAATATTCTTTCTGGATGTGTTCAGGGTTGAAATTCGCCAAGAAAATGAAGAAGTTTGCCAGGAAAATAAAGAAATCCGCCAGGAAAATGAAGAAATTCTGGAGCAACAAGCAGATGCAGCACTAGAAGTTATTAATTGTCCAGACACTGAAGTGGATCATTCTGAAGATTTTAAATTATACTTGTCTAGAAATATACAGTGTAGTCAAATATTAGGTTTGCCCATTGATGATGTCTTGATTGAAAGCTGGTGCAGATTACATGATGAAGAGCATTCAGAGAGAGATTGCTACCCTTGCTTGGTCATGTTGAAAAAGATTCTAGAAAATACAATAGCTGAATCAGTTCCAGAAGGTAATGAAGAGGAAACATCTTTCTTGGATTCATTTTATGGTGGGATTGATAGGAGTTCTCTACTTCCTAATACAAGTAAGGATCAGTCAGTATGCAGGTATGAATCTTGTGAAAATTTTAGAGAAGAAATCACTCATCAGAATAATATTTTTGATTCTGATCCTAATACTTTTGATAAAGATGATGAAACATCTTTCCTGGAGTCATTCTATGGTAAAGAGAAGTGTAAACAGATAGTAGAACAATTTAAATGCACTCCTAATGATGAAGTTCCTATGATGGTAACTCAGGGAGTCACAGAGAAGAAAATAAATGCTGATTTATTACCTGACTTCTTTGAATTAAATGATCAAATGCAAGAATGTTGCAGGTTAAAGGAACCAGATCCTCTAATAGATAGAAAATGTGAATTATTTAATGAACAATTCCTGAAAGAAGGAGATGTAGAAGACTTTGGAGTCGTTGTGCATAATCAGATGTCACTCCAAAAATATTTTGAAAATGAAACAGGGGAGTGTCCTCATCAAGTGAAAGTTGTTTCTCCTTTACAGTCAAATGATTTAGAAATGATAAATTTCTGTATATCAGGTTGTGATAATAAAGATACTTATTTAGATGCTGATGTGCAGGAAACTGAAGAAAATACTGAGAAGTTTCCTAAACTGGAGGATAATCTGAACATCCAGAATGAAGGGATAAGGCTGGATAAAGATGAAGAATCAATACATCAAAGGTCATACATCCTTCAATTTGAAGAGAGACCAGGCACTGAGCCAAGCAGTGAAAATATAATGACAAATGGAAGACCAACTGCCAATGAAGAAGCATGTCCAACAAAACTAGAAATACACCAGGTTGTATTTCTCCTTTCCACAGTAAATGATGTTGAATACTATTTTGATTATGGAAATTCAGAAGATAAGACATGCATATGGATTAATCATGAACATGATGAGCTTCCCCAATTGCTGATCATCAAGAGTTGTTCTGTTGAATACAGTGAATTCAGAATACCAGAATTTTCTTCAGAATATAAAGATAAATTTGCTAGGTTGAAAACCATAACTAATACCCTGATGCTCCTGCACAATCAAAAGAAGTATGCAAATGCAGGTGTCCTTAGGTCTTTTTCTGGTTTTTGTTTGCCTAGTAGTGTGTTGTATATAATTTTGTAGGTTAGTTGTTTGTACAGTTTGTTTGTTTTGCTTTCTTGTTCTGTTCCTGTTGTTTCCTTTTTGTAGGTTAGTTGTTTGTATAGTGTTGTTTCTGTTTTGTGTTGTTTTGGTTGGGACCTTGTTCTGGTAAGTCAGGATGATGCACTTCATCACCTTAAGAAAATAACTAAATTGTTAGGATTCAAGTGATGAGATCAGATTTAGATATAGATTGTAATTCATTCTGATAAATACTCATGATCAGGTTTATGATGTCTTTTCATCAGGGTGCCTTTTCTTGTCCAAAGTGAATCAAACACAATGAAACACCTAACAGCCTTGGGTTTGTTGAAGATATGAGTATAGGTGTTAAGTGAAAAATCTAAAGGGACTCCCTTGCTACCAATACAATCTCCAACCTAAAGCTGCAACTGACTACACCTTGTACAAATGAGCTGACATGATAATATCAAATTTAAATTTTTAAAGAAAAATCAGAAATGAAATAAAATTAGGCCATCTAAGTAACTCTACCGGGGCTATGGACGCCTGCTGGCAGTGGGGCTCTACTTAGGGAGATTGTATAGATAACCTTGCCGGGGTTATAGACACCTGCTGGCAGCAAGGCTCTATCCAGGTTGGCTATGAGGGATGATCTCCAACTATGTAGTTTAACACCAGTTACTTATGTTTTCAACTTGCTTTCAAGATGAGGATAATTAATCATCTGCACACACCTGATCCTTTGTTAGCTTTATCACCATAATGAAATTTTATCATTCAAAGATCATGATGATTTACTTAGACAGAATTAGAACACTATAGATGAATGTGATCACATCACTTGAATCATTTGAATTTTGTTGTTTTCTTTGGTGGCAAGTTGTTGTGTGGTTACACAACACGCCCCATTTTGACTTGGCAAAACAGGGACCCAACTTTTGTTTTGGCTTGTGTTGTCTGTTTCTGGCGGTTTGGTAAAAATAAGTCAGGTGCATCATCATCATGAAGGTCAGGATGAGGTAGGTCATCATCATGAGGTTAGTTTGTCAAAGTTCATATTTTGTTTCTATGACTTCATGGTTAGAAAGAGTTTGAAATTCCATGCAGGTTTGCCTTTTGCATCACTTGAAAATTCGTCCATATGAGGGAGTTGTGAGCAGTCAAAGTTTTGGTCAAACCTGATAATTGCTATATGAACATCATCATCATGATATTTGAAAAGCCCCCCGATAGTATCCTGAGGTTGAAATATCCAGACGTCAAGTTTAAGTCGTAGTAATCTTTTCCCGTCAGGCGGTCTTTTATATCGCCAAAGGTCATCATCATGATCTTACTCTATCACCTGATGAAAATCATGCAGTCCCGAAACATCCGGACGTCAATCTTAAGTGCTAGTGAACTTTTCCCGTCAAGCGACCCTGGAAACATCATCTTCATCATGATATTCTAGCATCATCAGCATCATGATTGTCCAACATTGCGAGCATCATGATATTTAGCATCACCCGGTATTATAATATCATGCTGATATTATAATATCACCTTACTTAGAGAAATCTGCCATCTGCATAATTTGCGCACGCACGACAGTCTTGGTGATCAGCGTCATCATGATATTTCGAGACCCGACATTTCCTAATATCCTCCTGACCTCCTTTTGCGTGATCATGATGATCACCTTATCTTTCGAAGCGGAGGGTGATTTTCATTTCTTAAGTCATGTTGAACAAGATCATCATGATCTTATTCATCTTTCCCGACAGTTCGTAGTATCATCCTGCCGACAAGTATAACATTTTGCAAATATGATGATGACGATGACGTCATCATCACCTTCTCCTTCGGCAGGATATTTTCCAGGGTATGATCCTGTTCGCCAATATGATGATGACGATGACGTCATCTTCGAAGATTAACGCAAGCCCCCGGATATCCTGATGACGTCATCAGGACTTTCAGCAGGATCATATTTTAGATCACCCAGTGCAAATATGATGATGATGATGTTCATCATCCTGATCTTTCGAGCGGATTGCCTTGGCCAAAAAGGGTCATACTGCTTTCATGACCTGATCATCTTCCTTAGAGGGAACCCGATATTCCATTTATCTCATGATCTTAACGAAGCATGACGGTGACGTCATCTCTTTGCATTTTATTGAAGCCTGATGATGACGATGACGTCATCATGATTTTCCTCGGCGGCAGGATCATTTTCCAAGTCCTCCTGTTTGTCTTCATCATGATGATGATGACGTTGTCTGTCTTTCCCGAATGTGCAAGAACAAAACATCTTGATGTGCTTTTCATCAGAGCATTAGGAAAGGAGGATCATCATATTTTGTGATATCCTGCGGACAGACAGAAGGCATATAGTTGGTCATCCTCATGATGTTTGGCGTCGGTATAACTGTTGCCGTCGGCCTAAGGTAAAATTGTCACCCTGATCATATGTAGTCACGCCGATGCAAATATGATGATGATGCAGGGCATGCGAGCCGGTTTCAAAGGATGGTTGAAGGGCGATTATTTCCTTGATTATTTCGAGATCATCATCATCATATTTCGAGCCCGATATACAAGAGAATGAGCAAAACATGAAGCATTAGAAATTTGAAAGCCCGACTGCCTGATGTTTGGTCAACGATGGTTGACCGGATTGTTTTTATGCTGTTTATGCATTTAGTGCATATTTTTCACAGGTAAAGCTTGATTGCCTGTAGCTGCACGTGGGGAGGTATGTTTTATAAAGTGTTTACTTCCTGTTGTTTATCCACATGATGACAAACTTAATGTTTGTCTGTTTATTTGCAGGAGGAAATCATCATGATGCTGCTGAAGCTGAGCGTTGAGATCATGATGATGCTGCTGAAGCTGAACATTGAAGTCATGATGCGGTTAGAGCTGCTGCTGAAGCTGATGATTACAAGGTTGCGCATGGAGTCAGCATGAGCCAGAAATGAAGAGGGTATTGTCAAATATGCTGTTCGCCAGCTGGAGACCGAATCAAGTTGAAGATGCTGGAATATTCTGTGCCAGCTGTACATTTGCCAACTGATGAAGCATGTGCTTTTCATCTGGACCGTTGTTTGTTGTGAGGCGATCCTGATCCTTGGATCATTGTAACCGTTTCTGGCATTTGCTCTATATAAAGGCCAGAGCCTGAAGCATTAAAAAAAAAGAGAAATACACTAGAATACACAGACGCATCTGGCGCAAAAAGTCAATTACTGTAGAATAGATTAGGAGATCAGATTACTGAGACTAATGAGGATAGAATTGTTGAAATGTCAAGGTTCTTTCTTCAGATCACTGTAAATGTACCTGTTCTTGAGCATACTGAATGAATATGAAGTTCCAGATTACATCCTGATTGTAAATTTTACGTAATCTTTCTGTTGATTTCTGGATATGTACTGGTGAATGCTGTGTTCAACTGGAAGCGCTTTCATTTCATTACATGTTGTTGTCAACTTTCCTTTGAAGCTTTGCACTAGATCATGCGGATTTGTGGAATGTCCTGGTGAAGTATGATTTCTAGTTTTCCTTCTTTTCATTGCAAGTATGGGAACTTGTATGTGAAGCAGTGATCTAAGTCCAATAATTTTAGGAATCTCACTCTCTAACCCTTTTCCTTTTTTTCAATTTCATTAATTCATCATCATAACTGCAAATCATGATAAATAACAAGCAGAAACAGTGAAATATGCTGAAATCCCGTAGGTAACTGAAGATCCTTAGCATATTTGAGTTAAATGCATGTAGTATTGAAAATATCATGCAAAGAATCATAAATAATGGTAGAAATCATGCAAATATCAGCCTGTATGCACATTATTTGACTAAATTTACAGTGCAGAGGTAGAATCGTTGGAGACTTGTAGAGCGAACATCCAGAGCAGGATATTTGAAGATGATGATGATGAACAGTGCAGAAACACGTAAGGCCCCTGAATGGAAAACAGCAACACACATCAACCACTGAGTAATGTCAGTAGATTAAGACCTAATCAACGGAGACTTAGGATCATGAATTCTTTGAATTCATCGTATCTTTCAAGATGAGTAAAGGTTGTTGTGTAACTTTTATTCTATGTTTGTGAATGACTAACATCATGACCAACAGGAACCAAGACCAATGGTTGCACACACTGTAATGTATTTGGAAGCTTGTACTTTGGATGTGGAGTTGGGAGTAATGGGGATCGGGATGGGGGATTTTTGTATGATCGATTTGGGGTTTTAGGGACCCAAATAGACTTAGGATTTATGGGATTTTTAGATGTGGAGCAAGATGTTTGGGAGTTTGGAGTGGATTGGGAGGTAGATGCCTCATTTTTTTTATTGCTCTTTGCTTAGGGACCCACACCATGTTTGTTTTTGCTTTTTCTTGTGATGGTGTGGGATTTGATAGCCTTTAGGATTTTTTATTTTGCTTGGAAGGGATAACATCTTTAGGCTTTTGTGCTTTATGAGTTGAGGCATTCAAATTATTACTTTTGAATCCCATGGATTTGGGGGAAGCTTCATGTTTGAAAGATGTGTGCTTTTGTTGGTCTTGATTGGGAATTTTAGGGGGTTGATGGGTGGAGAAATTAAAAGTGGATTTATGGATAAATGGATGAGGAGATTTGAGGATAGGGATATTAGGAGTTGGTAGGAGTGGAGGTAAATTTGACGGAGCAAGATGGATGGTCACATGCTTTTGCAAATGATAGGGTGATGGAGGAGGGATGGCGACATATGTTTTTGGAGTGCGATGTGATGCACCATGTGTGGGATTGGATGAATGGATTTTGGAAGGTGTGTGGGTGGTACCAACATGTTCATTTTGTTTGTCTTGGGATGTATAGCCAAGGCCATGCGAAGATGGATGGAATGTTGTGTGGATGGGCTCCAAGATGCCTTGCTCATGAATGCCTAAGCCTTTGTCTTGATAATTCATGTGTTGGAGTATGTGACATGCAATGGGATGTTTGGTGCTTTGGAAACAAGACGCGAGTCCATTATTTGTTGGAGAAAGATAGGTGGTGGATGGAAGTTGTTCACCTCTTACAAGGGAGTCACCACGGATGAAAGTGCTTGTGCCAAGTGGATAAAGGGATCGATTTTGGATGGGATTGGTAGATGGAGGTGAAGGATTCATGGGGGATGGTAAAGGGGTGGTAGAAGATGGGGTGAGATCAATAAGTTGATCAATAGATGGGAGGGGATCATGGATGGGATTAGATGGGATGGTTAGATCTTGATTAGGAGAAGGGGTTGATGTTTCAACATGCTTTGGATTTGATTCTTGGCATAACTCATGTCTTTGGATAGAAGTGGGAGTGACTTGGATAGATGTTGTAGGTGCTTGGATGGATGTGGTAGGTGCTTGACTTATGTGTTCTTGAACATGGTTGTATGATGGTTCTTGAGTTATGATAGGAGATTGTTCAAGAGGTTTGATGGATGTTGGATTGCATGAGGGTGTTTGATTCCTTGCTAATAGCCAATGGATGGCATCCTTCACTAGTGTATGGGTTGAAGAGTAATATAATGGATGGATAATGATGGTGGTTGGTGTGGGATTAGGATTGGAATTGGATATGTGGGTGATGGGATTAGGTTGTGATGGTTCATGGATGGGTTCAAGGATAGGTATTGGACTAGATGATGGTGTTGGAGGGGTGGGGGATTCCATTGCTTTGCTTGGTGATGTTCTTTTGAAGAAATCCCACAAGGATTCTTTGGATGTGATAGTGTTGGGACTTGGAAGATTTGATGGTGGATTAGATAGTGGATGGGTGATAGGGATTGGTGGATTGGGAGATACATAAGGTGATGGATTAAGGTTGATAAGGTTGGAGGGATATGGTGATGGCAGGATTGGAGGATGGGGATTAGGAGATTGGGGATTTGGTTGTTGATATGAGGTTTGGATTTTGGATATAAGGTGTACTAGATTGGTGTTCCCTTGATCAAAGTTAGAATGACAAAGGTTGGGGGATTGATAAGGTGGAGGTATGAATTGATTGGATAAGTATGATGGCATGGATGTGTAAGCGGATGGTGATTGATATGAGGGTAAAGGTTGATATGATGAAGGTTGATATGATGGAAGTTGGTATGAGGTTGAAGGTTGATATGAGGATGATGGAGGTTGATATGATGGAAGTTGATATGATGAAGGTTGATGGGAGGTTGATGGTTTGGATATGTAAGATGTAGATTGGTATGAAGGTTGAAAGAATGATGATTGATATGATGTGGAAGGGGATGATGTGTAGGGTGTTTGTTGATATGATGGAGGTTGGTATGAGGTCCATGGTGTGGATATGTAAGATGTTGAAGGTTGATATGATGAGGGTTGATATGATGAAGATGGGGGAGGGGTTTGGGATTCTCCAATGATGAGGTGTGCTAAGGGGATATCTTTAATGTCATTTTTGAATTGTTCCTTAGCATTTGGATCCATGTTCGCATAAACTTTTCTAAGTCTTTGTAATTGTTGTATTGATTCATAAAGATCCATTTTGTGGGAGAGAGTATGGGATGATGGGGGACGATTGTGATGTTGAGGATCAAATTTCAAGACCTTAGGATGATTTGATTTGACTTGATGAATGGTTCTCTATGCTTAAGATAGACTAATGATCTTAAGCAAGAGGGTTGATTGGGTTGATTTGATTAGGTGATCAATTAAGGTCTTGATTTTTGATTGGGTTGATTTGGATTTGGAGTTTGATAATGATGTTGGGGGATTTGGATGTTGATTGGGATCGATGTTGATTTGATGTGATGATGACTTGGATATGGTTAGGATTTGATATGGAATGATTAGGGATAATTAGGATAATGATTGGGATGATGTTGATAGGATGAAGATGAAGGATGGAGATGTGACTAGGATGTGCTTAGGGATGATTGTGATTGAGGTTGATTTGACAAGAATGGAGATAATGATGTTGATTGGATAATGATTTAGATAGAAGGATGATGATTTGATGATGTAGAGTGACAAGGATGTGAGTAGGATTGATTTAGGATGAAATCAATTTTTCTTGGCAAGTAGACAAACAATCAAGCACAAAAACACAATGGATAAAGGTTTGATTTATGAAAGATTTATCAAGCATGCACAACCTAAGGTGAAGCAAGGACAATACTTGTTGAACAAGTAGAGGGATTTGGGCCACTAAAACAAAGGTTCATAGTGGGGGAACATCCAAGGGATCAGCACCTTACGAGCATCCAATAAACCACTTAAGGTTTTGACTAGCTCTACTAGGAGTTTAATATACCTCGAGGGTACTACTTCCTTTCAAACTAGCACCGAATGGTAAGCACTCATACCAATTAGACTTGGCTTTTGCCTTATCCTCAATTTACATATAGCAGACCGGATGAAAGTACCGCTTGGGGTTGCCAATGAGTTCTCCGAATGGATGTGTCTCAAGGGCAGGCCCACGTCCTAAAAAGAAAAATAGAATAGAACCATTTCTCTTCACCCAAGATCCTTTGAAGGCAAGGGGAGAGGATACTTTGATTCTACCCTGTGGGATAACACAAATGTGCAAGTGCACAAGACATGACAAACAAGAGCTAATGTTCATTTTAAGCCCAAAATCCAAATGTGTTTGCAAACAAGATGGAAAGATAAGAGAGGAAATGATTGCATCTATTTAATTTGCTATCCAAAGTGTTGTAGATGTTGATGTATGATGTTGTTCCATCCTTGTATGATCACCTGCAAGTCACTAGAACGAAAACAGAGCAAATAAACTAGCCCAAGATGTGACCTGCAACAACTCACCCCTAAAACTTGCAAAACTTTGCTAAAACAAGGGTTAGAAAATAAAGATTTTGACAACAAAACCTTCACAAACTAACGATTAGATCCGAGACTGGGCGTGCCAATGTAGATTAGGAAAACAAAATGAAGTGAAAACATAAACTAATTGCATAAAAACACAAAGTTATGCCTCACATGAAGACCCAATCTCATCAAGGGAGGAGGAAGCTTGCACCCAAGAGCTCCTAGATTAGATAACCCTATTTGATTCAAATGTGGATTGCTCTTGCTTTCAACACAAATGTAGATGAAGGATTAGAGGATAGATAGATTAGAGATTTGAGAGAAATTTGAGCATGGTTTTGATGTAAGAAGAAGTTGTTATGAATGGCTTGGGTGAGGGTTTCATTTATAGATTTTTGAAAAAAGAATGGAGGGTGATGATTCAGTTGATGAGATCAAGGGCTAGGAATAAAAGTAAATCTTTTATTCATAGTGGATGAATTAAAAATTCATTTTTGGGAAGAGTGGAGGATAGTGGATGAATTAAAAATTTATTTTTGGGAAGAGTGGAGGATAGTGGATGAATTAAAAATTTATTTTTGGGAAGAGTGGAGGATAGTGGATGAATTAAAAAATCATTTTTGGGAAGAATGGAGGATAGTGGATTAATTAAAAATTTAGTTAGTGGAGGATAGTGGGGGACAATTGAATTAAGAATTCAATTAGTGGAGGACAGTGGGGGAGAATTGAATTAAGAATTCAATTAGTGGGAGACAATTGAATTTTAAATTCAGTGAGTGGAGGATAGTGGAGACAACTGAATTTTAAATTCAGTGAGTGGATGATGAGGTAAGAAGGGTTAATTAAGTGTTAATCTTAATTAACTTAAGTCTAGGTTAATTAGATAAATAAGATTTATCTAATTAATAGGGATTAGGGAAATGGATAAATCATCTAAATAAATATTAGCAATATTCATTTAATTGATAGGATAGGGTTGTAAGATTTAAGTGGATTAATTGAGTGAGTCAATTAATCACAAGGGACATGCAGATGGGGGGAGTGGATTAGTGTAGAGGTACATAAAATTGGTTTGCAGAGCAATCCAATTTTAGGTGTCTACAACTTCATATCAAGAATTTTATGTGAAAGAGAGGAAGGTCAAATATTCTACAAGAAATTATGCTTGGATGGCACATGTCATCATTGTAGTGGCTTGCAACATTTTCTAATATGTGAACATATGGAAAGAACACATGAGGTTGGAAACGAACTAGTAGAGTTTGCCAAGTATAAAATAGTGGCATACAATACAAAAGATGGTAAAGAAGCAAAGAGGTGTGAATTGGTTATTGAAAAGATTCCAGTGTATCATTTATGCCTATATTTCTTGACAGCATAGTGTATGAGTATGCAAGACATGCCCATAGAGCTCGATGGTTGGACTTGCAATTCAAGTTATGCAAGGACACGTTTATGGTTGGTAGAATTGTTTCAGTCGTCGACTTTGCAGAGAACTACAGTCTACAGCCACAGCATGAGGTGCAATCACAATATTACAACTCCACACAGGTTTCTATATTTGTGCACATCGCATTCATTCATGCGAATGATAGTACAAAGGATGACAGAAAGATCATAAGGGAGTATAATTTCTATATTAGTGATGATCATATGCATTCTATGGAGTTCGTGCAAGGTTTCTTTTAGGTGTTCTACAATAATTTGGCTAGAAGGGGCATATCATTCAGTCAGCATATCATATGGTTAGATAACTGTGCATCACAATTCAAGAACTCACAAAATTTCTATTGGCTGAGTAGGAGGCATAATTTTATAGGTATTCAGCATATGTGGAACTTTTGTGAGGCTGGGCATGGAAAGGGGGAGCATGATGGTGCAAGAGCATGTATCAAAAGAGCCATAGCATGAGAAGAGTTAAAGTATAAAGACAATGCAAAGTTGACAGATGCAAAATTGATTGTCAAGTAGTGTAATGCTTCCCTGGTCTAGGTAATGAAGGTAAGTCTTCAGTTCGTAGATTTTTTTGGTTGATAGATGATACTAACATTGCACCATATGAGGACTGTTGTACACTGATAGGATCAAATGAGATGCACTCTTTCAGAAGCTCAATTGTAGGTTCATGGAGTATCCATAGGTGAAAGATGTCATTCTTTTGTTCTTCCTGTACCATTCAAGTCTAGGATGACTGTGAGTCAAAGGAGTGGGTTGACGAATGGTAGTTAAGTTATCTTAGCCCACTTGACACGTATCGACCCCTGACGGCACTGGAACTAACACAGATGGAATCATCAGTTGACTTTGACCACATATCAGATTTAGTTCAACCAGGTAATATAGGGCATGTGTATATGCATCTAATTTCATCTAGTTCAACCAGGTAATGTCATCTTAGTTTGTAGTGTTTTTGTAATGTTGACTAATTTCTTCTAATTTGCTACACATATCAATGTAGGGCACGTATATGTAGTTATTGCAGATGAAGATAATGAAGAGGGAATATATTATTACTTATGTCGTTGTGTTGAGGCCAAAAAGAAATTGGAGGCCCCTGTTACAGATGGAGAAAACATCGAATACCCTATAGGCTCAGTGGTTATTACTGGAACATGGATTAAAAGGTACCCACATAAGAGTGTTAATGTTTGGCTATTTTAGGACTTTGACATGCATTGGAAGATTCTTCATTACTCAAATCTTGTCGTGGCATCCAATGTTCATTTGGTAAAGTATTGGGGTAGACCTTTGAACAAAATCTTGTGGAAGGTGCGTGAGTCTGACCATGAAGCAATACTTGACACAATAAAGAGTAGAGCAGACCTGGATGGTTCAATGGATTAATTTGTAAGTATTTACATTGATTTTGTAAAGTCATGTTACATTGAGTTGTAAGTATGCACATTAATTTGTAAGGTTTGTCTTTTTTTAATTTCCTGCTGCATTTTTACACATATACACATTTTTACATCATCATGTTATGCATTTTTGGTGTCCTACTCCTGATGCAACTAAACTGACTATTCCAACACATCCGGATGGGTATGTTTAGGCTAGGCATTGTCCTTTTTTTCACCCAAACATGTCGAAATAGTCTGAGCTACATTGTACCGACGATATCCCTAAAGAGTCCAAAGTGCAAAAAGGTAGCAATCTTTGACGAGATGTTATTCAAAAACCATGTCACTTAGAAACATTCCATCTAAAGAAACATGATCATGTAGAGTGCCTCTACAATAACCTCTTTCAATTTTTTATATCTCTCAGGCATTTGCCCATGGTGAAAGGTTTTCTGCTGCCCCAAAAATTGTCAAAAGGAGGCAGTGTAAAGTTGCAAAGGGGTGTAACTTTTGTCCTGCTCCTGATGCAACCAAACTAACTATTATAACGCATCTAGATGGGTACATTTACACTAGGCATGGTCCTATTTTTCACCCAAACATGTCGAAATAGTCCGAGCTACATTGTACTGATGATATCCCTAAAGAGTCCAAAGTGCAAAAAGGCAGCAATCTTTGACAAGATGTTACTCAAAAACTGTGTCACTTAGAAACATTTCATCTAAGGGAACGCGATCATGTAGAGTGCCTCTACAATAAACTCTCTTGGTTTTTTATATCTCTGAGGCATTTGCCCATGGTGAAAGGTTTTTTGTTGTCCCAAAAATCTTCAGAAGGAAGTAGTGTAAAGTTGCAAAGGGGTGTAACTTTCATCCTGCTCCTGATGTGACCAAACTGACTATTCCAACGCATCCAGATGGGTACATTTATGCTAGGCATGGTCCTATTTTTCACCCAAACATGTCGAAACAGTCCTAGCTACATTGTACCAATGATATCCCTAAAGAGTCTAAAGTGCAAAAAGGCAGCAATATTTGACAAGATGTTACTTGAAAACTGTGTCACTTAGAAACATTTTGTCTAAGGCAATGCGATCACATAGAGTGCCTCTACAATAACCTCTCTCAATTTTTTATGTCTCTGAGGTGTTTTCCCGTGGTGAAAGGTTTTTTGCTGCCCCAAAAATCGTTAGTAGGCAGTGTAAAGTTGCAAAGGGGTGTAACTTTCATCTTGCTCCTGATGCAACCAAAATAACTATTCCAACATGTCCAGATGGGTACATTTATACTAAGCATGGTCCTATTTTTCACCCAAACATGTCAAAACAATCCGAGCTACATTGTACCGACGATATCCCTAAAGAGTCCAAAGTGCAAAAAGGAAGCAATCTTTGACGAGATGTTACTCAAAAACTGTGTCACTTAGAAATATTATGTCTAAGGCAACGTGATCACATAGAGTGCCTCTACAATAACGTCTCTCAATTTTTTATATCTTTGAGACATTTGCCCATGGTGAAAGGTTTTCTACTGTCCCAAAAATTGTCAAGAGGTAATGTAAAGTTGCAAAGGGGTGTAACTTTCGTCCTGCTCCTGATGCAACCAAATAGACTGTTCCAACACATCTCGATGGGTACATTTACACTAGGCATGGTCCTATTTTTCACCCAAACATGTCAAAACAGTCCGAGCTACATTGTACCGATGATATCCCTAGAGAGTCCAAATTGCAAAAAGGTAGCAATCTTTGACGAGATGTTACTCAAAAATTGTATCACTTAGAAACATTCTGTCTGAGGTAACGTGATCATGTAGAGTGCCTCTACAATAACCTCTCTCAATTTTTTATATCTCTAAGGTGTTTTCCTGTGGTGAAAGGTTTTCTGCTGCCCCAAAAATTGTTAGAAGGAGCAAGTGTAAAGTTGCAAAGCATTGCTAAGAAATCCTCAATACTCAAACACTCCAATGAACTAAAACAACTTCTTCTTAGGCGCAAATGTAAGGGTACACAAGGGGAAAATGGCACCTAGATGACTTAGTACGTTTCTATGACTTCATTTATATGTTTAAATATTTGAGAAATTCTCCTTTACTAAGCGCTTGTCCTCATGTTAGTGTTAAGCTTTATACCTCCTAGGCACTCAATTAGGTGATGTCATTAGATACAACTTACCCTTAGGAGCCAATGTAGCTTCTTCAATCCATCACACTTCTAGTCGCTCAAATTTGAGGTCTTGGACTTGTATCTTATTCCTAGGTGCAATTGGATGATCTTCCTAGATCTAGGTGCTCATGATGGTGGGAAATTACATGAAGGGGTGCCTAATTCCAATTTGACTTTGTATTTGATATTTTATGACTCTAATTGACTAGGAATGGCTCAATTTCTAAAGTGCTGACTCAATAATGTAAGTTTAAGGTCTTTTCCTCCTAGGCGCCAATTAATGAGTTCACTAGATGCAATTTCTCCTGGACTTGAAGATTGTGAAAGAACTTGAAGCTCGGATGGATGTCTTCGAATGTTTGATGAAGAAGTGTTCCAACTTGAAAGGTCCTTTGAAGTGTAGATATTGATGATAACACTTTCCCTTATATGTGAAGTAGATGACTTCTCAAGGAGGCTTGAATGTATCAGAGGGACTTGAAATTGAATGGATGTCTTTGGAATGCTTGATGATGATGAGAAGTTCATTTGGAGTGGCTACATGCTGATCTTGAAGCGATGATTGATGAAGAATCTAGTTGATACTTAGAGATGAATGGAACTTGAAGTGATAGATGGAAGTCTTCGAACATGATGCTATTGCATGGGCCTAACTGGTGTTGTCATTAATGTCAACAGACTCCTGTTGCATTAATGATAAGAATTGAATGAGCTGTGTGTGAGGATATTAAGAAAATTAGTCTCAATCAGGAACAGTGAAGAACAGTGATGACAGTAAGGAAATAGTCTAAGAGGATAAGAGGATGTGGATTAAAGGGTTTGTAGATATGTGTCTTAGTGTGGTCCAGTAACGATTTCAGAGGTCCACATAAAGATCTAAAGAAGTTATGGTTGATCAAGTTAAACTACTTCTGGTAGGTATTCAGAGGTGACAAAGTGTTATAGAAAGGTCCGGTGAGATCTAGAAATGTATTGTCCTATTCTGTAGATTTGAGAGAGTGTTTAGGAAGTCTATTTGAAGTATCAACTCGATTGGTTTGTGGTCTGTGTTGGCAAGAGACACATTATGGTGTCATGATTGTTGTCATCGATGGCAACAAAGTTCATCTCACACATCCACAGGACATGGTGTGCCTATACCAGAAGTCAGATTGTAGAATGTTGTGGTCAGGTAAGCAAGAACAGAGCATGTGGCAAGGTCTGACAGTTGGGTCAAGATCTCTTAGAGGAAGCATCTTTGTAAAGTGCAGACTTGGGAAAGTCAAGAGGAATACCTTGACTGTTAGATTCTAGGAATTGAGCCTCCGGTGATAAGAGAGTGAAGAGGTATGAGTATCTAAGTTTTGGGGTCTGGTTTGGCAGAATAGACAGAGGAAGAACTGATAGACAGAGCATTAGAATTATTTCGAATGAGATATTGATGGTGATCAAGGTTCTTAAGGTATCATCCATGATTGGCTGACATGTTAAATAACTTCTATAAGTATCTTCTTGATCCGCATCACTTGGTGAGCAAGGATTCAGCTGACAGAGTAAAGTTTGGGAAAATATTAACTATTCAAGATGCTGACTAGAAAGAGGATGAAATCCATGTGTGGATATATATACCAGATGGATTTGGAAATAAAGGTGTGTTGTGTGTTGGTATGTGTGAATAAAAGTAGAAGTATAGTGTGAAAGTAGTAAGGCAGGTCTGGTATGTGAAAGGATAGCAGCACAAAAGAAGAGGAAGAATGAAGTGCAGTAGATCAGTATACAAAGCCTAATTAGAACTGAACTCTAGCATATGTGGATGCTTCTCATCAGTTCAAGTATCTTGTTACTCTCTTTATAACTTGTAGATAGTGAGTCTCTTGTAGGCAGTGAGCCTCTTGTGAGCAGTGTGCTTGGGTAGTGAGCCCTAATTGGCAAGTGCCATATTTGTAGTTCTATTCTTCTAATAGAGAATACATTCTTGGGTTAATCACCCCATGGTTTTCTCCCTTAATAGAGTTTCCACGTCAAAAATATTGTGTCATGTGTACTGAGTTTATTTCTGCTTCCATGTGCATTTAAAGCTTATGTGTTTTGATACTGCACTAGTTGATTAAGAAAAATAGAAAGTTAAAATAATTAAGATAATTGATTCACCCCCCCCCCTCAGTTATCAACAATTGGTATCAGAGCTAAGTTCCTCCTAACAGAGCCTAACAGCTTGAGGAAGATCTGGGAATTCAAATGGATGTGTATGGTATGAGGGAACAACTTCAGACTACCCTAGATGATCTTGAACAATCTAACTCTGAAGTCAATGAATTGAAGGAAAGACTCAAACAGGCTAATGATTTCATAAATGAACTAAAAGGGAAACTGAGTATCTCTATGAAAAAGAGAAAGGATCTACTTCAGCAATTGGCAAGTCAAGGTGAAGCAAATGATACAAATGAAGATCTGAAGGAGAAAACCAAGTTATGTGAAAAGTTATCAAAAGAAGTTATTATGGTAAGACATGAAATGGAATCAGGAGTCATAAAATTTACTCAAGAAATTGAAGAGAAAAGAAAAACAGAAGATGATCTAAGACTATCTCTCAAAGAGAAAATAGAAGACTACCACAAGATGGATAGAATAATCAGACATCTTGAATCTGATCTTGGAGATGCTAAAGACAATGAAGAAAAACTTGAGGATCAAATTATCTCTCTTAAAAGGGATCTTCAAACAACAAATGAATACAAAGAAAAATTCAAGATAAGTTATGCTCAACTTGAAGTTCTTCTTGAAAGCCAAAAGAGGGTAGATGACAAGTGTGGCTTGGATATGAGAAAGGTGAAATCTCTGGATCTGGTCAGAAGAAGTTTGGATCAGAAAATCCAAGAAATAGGCCTAGAAGACCTCCGGTAAGGCAACCTAATGCTCAAAGATATCCGTCCTTCAATGGATACTGCCACAACTGCAATAACTTTGGTCACAAAGCTAATTAGTGCAGAAAGAGAATGAATCAGACTAATACATCCTTCTCCAGACAATGTTTCAATTGCAAGAGGTATGGTCACAAATCTCATGAGTGCAGAAATATGCAAATGAACAATTCATTCAATGGTAGATGCTTTGCATGCAATAGAATGGGTCATATGGCTAATCAACGTAGATCAAGAGGATATCAATCAAATATGCAAAGAAATGTTGTTTGCCACAATTGCAATAGATCCGGTCATATTGCCAAATTCTATAGAAGCAAGAATCAGGACAAAAGAGGTCGAGTACATCATAATCAGAATCAAGACAAGGGAAAAAGAAAAGTGAATATGGATGAAGTTCAAAGTGAGATGAACAAGATTTGGGTGAAGAGAAGTACAGAAAATGTAGGGGATGGATCCACACCAGAATCTGGTGCTGATATTCCTTCTAGAAATTAAAAAGTGAGCTCTGGCTCAGGGGGAGACACAAGGAAAAACACTTTTCCCCCAACCAGTTAATTGGTGTCGGGATTGGCACAAGGAGAGTTGCGGATTAAAGGGTTCTCAGAGAAACATCTAAATATGCTGTGGTTAAGATATGGAAGATTCGCAAGATGTTTGGAACAAGATTGTTTCGGTTCTTCAAGTCATCCGGATAAGGAAAACAAGGCAAACCGGAATGACTTAAGTTGAGCATTTATTGCAACTTGGTATTAAGGTTTGCGGAGTAATATAAGTGTTTTTCTTATTAAACATTTGTTCATTCTGCATTTGAGAAGAAGAAAAAAGGAGCTCTGCAACAAATTTCATCAAGCCCATCAAAAATCATCTGCAGAAGTCGATTAATTTTTGTAGAAGTCGATTCATCCAACAATTGATCCGGCTCATTCCGTGAAACCTAAAAGCGTAAAAGGTATTTTTTGTTCTTGAATATCTCTTTCCAAATCTTTGAAAGATGACTACTCTAAATGTGGTGAAGATTTCTGATAGGCCTCGACCCAAATTTAAGAAACATCCTTATAAATCTCTAGAAGTGGACACCTTAGGGGCATTTTCCAGCATTTCACATGGGGTTTTGCACGTAGAGGATATTAGGGCATATATTCATGTGAATATTGAAGAATTTGGGGAATCTAAGCTGGTTGATATCTATCACGAGCATTTGATAGATGACTCATTTGAAATTAAAACTTAGTATAAAGCCATCCAGGGAAAGCATTTTGCATAATGTATTCATTTCCCTTGTTTTACAGAAGATGAATGGGTCCGGCATGTTTTGAGTAGGGTGCATGATAACTTCATGTGGTTAAATGGACCATTTAAGATCACTAAAGATGCCATTAAGGCAGTAATTGGATTACACTCAACTAGTGAGATGCGCACTCTCAAATCTATCAAAAACCAAATTGTAAGTGAGGCTACCAGATCAAATTCAATAAAAGAGCAATGACAATTGATGATATCACAGATCCGGATATCAAGTTTGCATCAATGATAATTGGATATAAAATATATCACTCCAGCAGGGAGAATTCAGTATCTGGAACTGCTATATATACTGCTTATGAAATGTTGAGGAAGAATACAGACTATGATCTTTGTGAGCTTCTTCTGAACCAACTCTTGGAGAATCTACAGAAGATAAAGAAAGACAAGAAGAATTCCTTCAAGTATGGAGGGTTGATACTGTGTTTGTTCTTCTACTTCATGAATGAGCTTCCCAGATCCAGTGGTTGGGTGTGGCAGAATGATAGACCAGTAGCCATCCAAATCAGCGATTACTTGTATGGACTTGGTGATGCTAAGGCACAGAACATAGCACTATGGGGTTATTTCAAAAACTTTCAAAACATGATGCAGGCTAGAGAGAGAATTCCCAAATCATTAGTTGAAAAATATAAGGAGACAGTTTTCTTTATGGTAGAAACTGATCAGATCCTAATGGAGGTAGTGGAGCCAAGGGTAGTGTGGATCATGCCAATGGGGTATGAAGTTGATGAGAAAATTGTAGAGCTGCATGTTCAACACATGCTAAGTCAGCCAAAGGATCCTAAGGTAGAAAGGTTTGGAACCTTTGAAGAGTTAAGTGTGAAGATCCATGTGGAGCTACGACAACCGAAAATGAAGAGAAGAGTGAGAAAAGAAGTTGAGAACATTGCCAAAAGTTTTGGCATTTCAAAAGAGGCACTTGATGCCAGCAGAGAAAAGATGGAAAGGGCAGAAAAAGAAAAGGAAGAAGCAGAAAAACAAAGTGCTTCGGTAGAAGCCCCCTCCTAGACCAGATCCTCTAAGGGCTCTGCATCTGCCACTACTAAGAGCTCAAAGGCATCTAAACCAGAAGCAAAATCATCTAGTAAAGGTGAAAAGAGAACAAAAACAAAGGCTACAAGGTCTTACATCAGTCAGAAGGATGATGAAGAGACTCAATCTGATGAAGAGATCAAGAAGATGAAGAAGAAGAAGAAGAAAATATCTAGTGAAACCAAGGAGGCAGAGGTAGAAGAGTTTGTTGAAAAGCCCACTCTGTCATTAGATGATGTGGTTAAAGCAGTTACTGTGGATGGGAACCTACAACCAATAATAGAATTCTATGATGCATATAATGATGCAGATAGAAAGATCTTGGAGGAAGCCATAGTTAAGTATTTGAACATATACAATAAGACTTTTATTGAAATCATATCTCTCATTCCCAAAAGCCTAGAGAAGAAATTAGAGATAAGAAAGAATAATGCTAGAGCAAAGGATCTTGAGATCCAAGAATAGATAGCCATTTAGCTCTTTCCTTCAATCACTTCGAAACAAATGAACATGGTCTTCAAAGATTGCAAGGATGAGTTCTGGAGTAAGGCTAGAATGAATCAGCTCATGCTTGGAGAAATTGATAAGGTGGCAAAAGAAACAGAGGAAATCCTCCGGAATGCCTATAAAAGATTCAATATTCCTGTTATAGAGGATTTAGGTGATGATCCCTCAGGAATGGATAACAAAGAAGAAACCATTGAGAAAATGGGAGAAGAGGTAAAGGAGACAAGTAAAGAAAAAGGTATGGACTTAGATTCCTCTGCTCCAGAAGAAGAAGTCCATAAACAAGCAAACATCTCTCCTCCGATTTCCCTTGCAGACTCCGGATCTAAAGGAGAAGAACAAATAAAGGAGAAAACTAGTCAAGGAGAAGAAGTACAAGAAAAGGAGAAAGGTCAAACAGATAAAGTCATAGATGATAGTGGCAAGACTGTAGAAGGGGAGAAAACTCTATCTCTGACAAGAGACACAGCAGAAGCTGTCAAGGATTTCTTGACCAAAGAGATGATGGAATTTGATGAACCAGAGTTGCTTCAGGGTCCATTCAATTTTGATTCCCTCTCTCCGGTGCAAACCATGAAGCTAGCATCCTTTACTTCAACAAAGGCAAAAGAAAAGCTTCTAAAGTCTCACATGGAAGACTGCAAGCTTATAAAAATTGCATCCAGTGTATTAGAGAAAATCTTGCCATCTTTTCAGAAGGATCCCTCAGCCTCTTCATCTGGTAATCTCAAATCTCTAGTTAATAGTGTTAGCACACATTTTGATTCTTTAGAAAAGTCAACAGAAGCTAAGGTCTGAAAGAAGTTTTTGGCAAAAAGATTATCAAAGGTACAAGGGTTAATATCAAATGATAGGAGAGTTATGGATACTGGAATAAAGAGCCTAGAAAATGCTCTTAAAGATGGCGGAGATATCTATAAATTTTGTTTATCTTGGCCAAAAGTGACCAAGGATTTTGACAAGAAAATAAAAGAGCAAGAAGATAAACTGTTAAGTTTATCTCAAAGTTTTGATCCTCTCTCCTCTTCCATAATAAATCAAAAGTGCCAGACTCTTGTAACTATAAATGAAATAAAGAAGCTTGAGAACGAGAAGAAAATAAAAATAAGCAGGCTAAGTGAACTAAGAGGGATTATTATCCCTAAGTTAGAGGCCATGCATGAGGCTGTAACTGATGCTTAGACCACAGCCCGGACCAGTGATTCGCAGATCTCAAAAGGGCAGAAGCCTTTGCATTCCTGTTGAGTGGTCACATCTCAATTTTGGACAGGATGAAGTAGAGTTGGCCAACAGAACTTGTCCAGTTGAAGACAACTTTTGCAGACATACTACAGTATATGTAAGTATAACCTATTTATGTACTTATGTGGCTAAGTATAGATTAATTTTTGGGCAATTTTTGGAGCGCGGACCCTACCCTTTGCCATTGATGTCAAAGGGGGAGTGAGGAATAGTGAAAAATGTGGAATCCAGCTAAGGGGGAGCTCCAGTAAAATGTACATTCAAACAGAGCATCAACCAAGGGGGAGTGTAGTATAACACTTAGTCATTTTTCACTAAGTGTTGCCATCAATGCCAAAGGGAGATTGTTGGCAAGAGACACATTATGGCGTCATGATTGTTGTCATTGATGGCAACAAATTTCATCCCACACATCCGCAAGACATGGTGTGCCTATACCGGAAGTCAAATTGAAGAATGTTGTGGTCCGGTAAGCAAGAACAGAGCATGTGGCAAGGTCCAACAGTCAGGTCCGGATCTCTTGGAGGAAGCATATTTGTAAAGTGTGGACTTGGGAAAGTCAAGATGAATACCTTGACTATTAGATTCCAAGAATTGAGCCTCTGGTGATAAGACAGTGAAGAGGTATGAGTATCTAAGTTTTGGGGTCTGGTTTGGCAGAATAGATAGAGGAAGAACTGACAGATAGAGCATCAAAATTATTCCGGATGAGATATTGATGGTGATCAAGGTTCTTAAGTTATCATCCATGATTGGCTGACATGTTAAATGACTTCTATAAGTATCTTCTTGATCTGCATCACTTGGTGAGCAAGGATTCAACCGACAGACTAAAGTTTGGAAAAATATTGACTATTCTGGATGCCGACTAGAAAGAGGATGAAATCTATTGTGCGGATATATATACCAGATGGATTTGGAAATAAAGGTGTGTTGTGTGTTGGTATGTGCGAATAAAAGCAAAAGTATACTGTGAAAGCAGTAAGGCAGGTCCGGTATGTGAAAGGACAGCAACACAAAAGAAGAGGAAGAATGAAGTGCAGTAGATCAGTATACAAAGCCTAACCGGAATTGAACTCCAGCATATGTGGATGCTTCTCATTAGTTCAAGTATCTTGTTACTCTCTTTATAACTTGTAGATAGTGAGTCTCTTGTAGGCAATGAGCCTCTTGTGAACAGTGTGCTTGGGCAGTGAGCCCTAATTGGCAAGTGCCATCTTTGTAGTTCTATTCTTCTAATAGAGAATACATTCTTGGGTTAATCACCCTGTGGTTTTCTCCCTTAATAGGGTTTCCACGTCAAAAGTATTGTGTCATGTGTACTGAGTTTATTTCTGCTTCCATGTTCATTTAAAGCTTATGTGTTTTGATACTGCACTAGTTGATTAAGAAGAATAGAAAGTTAAAATAATTAAGATAACTGATTCACCCCCCTCTCAGTTATCAATAGTTTGGAGGTCCGGAAGCATCTATTCCTTTGTTATAGTAGTGACAAACTGTGTTCTTGAGGTTCCAGATGAAGGAGAGAAGGATTTCAGTATGTAGATGAAGTGTGGATGTTCTTGGTGATTCAGGAAATCTTGTGGAGGTCTTTGGATCATGTTTGGATCATGTGGATGATCCACATGAAAGTTGGAACTTGCAATTGAAGGATAACCTCCGGGTGAAGGAGTTCTTCCTGAGACTGGCCAACTAGATGAGTTACACATCTTGTGGATGTTCTTGTAAATGTTTGCCGACTTAGATGATTATTCCTAAGTTGATGTCTTGTATAAATAAGTGATTGCGAAGTCATTTCAAGTGTGTCCTTGAGGAGATGAAAGTGTGGAAGCAAGGAGCATAGCAAACGGCAGAGCAAAAGTATTGGGCTTAAATGGAACTGAATCAAGCATGGTGAAGATGCTATTTTCCAGTTCAAGTAGGTGATACTTATTTCTTTGTAGACAGTGTGTCTCTTATAGGCAGTGAGCCTCTTGTGAGCAGTGTGCTCAGATAGTGAGCCCTAATTGGCATGTGCCATTTTGTTCTTTCTGTTCTTCTAATAGAGAATACAATCTTGGATTAATCACCCTGTGGTTTTTCCCTTAACTGGGTTTTCCACGTCAAAATCTTGGTGTCTCATGTGTTGATATGTTTCTTCTCTTAATTTGTTGCACTGTGCTTCCATGATTGATTTATTATTAGACTACTAATTACAAAGTGGAATTAAGTGTTTTTGAGAGAAAGTTTTGCACAACTGATTCACCCCCCCTCTCAGTTGTGTGCCCTAAGTCTAACAGATGCAACTGGTGATGTCATTGATGAAGAAGACTTGAAATATATCTTGTTGTGACCTCTTGGAGCAGCTACCTCTTGAAGTGGTGTTTCCTTAGCAGTGATTACTTCCATCTTAACTCTCTGGCATGAATGAATGTGAAAGGCTCCTTTGGAGAAGCTACATGATGACTCTAGGTGACTCCAAGCTCTTACTCCTACCTTTTTTTTCAATCTTCCTACAATACAAACCAAGAAACACATCAATCCTCATGATAAATGTTTTATAACACAAAGGAATCCTCTTTAAACATGGAATAATCTTACTACAAATCTAGGTGCATATATAGGTAAAAAGAAGAGCAAAGGGCACCTAACACAAGTTGGTCGATATTTATCACTTTAAATGATTTCAAACAATTGTAATGGCTTAAAGAGGTCAATCTCCCTTAAGGTATTCATTCAAAAGGTGTCTTTCAATGCAATTTCTCCCATAGGCGCCAAAATGGGTTTGTACTGATGGAGAGTGCCCCTAGATTTAAATGTCTTTATACTTGCAATTTTGTAATTCTAAATGATGAGACATGTCTTAGAATGAATTATATCTTTCAAGCACTCACTCCAAAAGGTCATCTCATGCAATTTCACCCAAGGCGCTCATTGAGGTGTCCTCAGAGGCTAAAGTGCACCTAACTCAATTGCCTTTATCTTTATCATTTTTTGTGCTTTCAACAATTGAAAATGACCTAGAGTGATCCTTTCTCTCAAGGCACTCACCTATTGATATGAAATCAAGTTATTTCCCTTAGGCACAATTTTAGGCTTGTATGGGTGAAAAGTGCACCTTACATCCTTAGGTGGTTCTTTCTAATTCTCAATGATTTCAATCAAATTCCATGTGTCTAAGAAGCTTTTATCTTGAGATGATTAAATTTTGAGGTTCAAATCCCTTCCTCAATCAAGGCACAATCTAAGGGTTGTATAGATGAAAGTTGACTTCAACTTGGGCACTCATTTGAGTTGGGAGGAGCTAGAATTTGCGCCTAGATTGGAGATAGATATTTTGGCTTATTTGATGATGGTCTCAAGTCTCTCTACCAAGGTACATTTTGATGATGTTCTTATTGAAACTCTTATGAAGACTATCTCATCCCTAAGCGCTCATCCTCATGATTTTCATGCACTTAGACTTCAAGGTGCCAAAACTAGTAAGAAAATTCACAATGAGCGCCTTTGCTTTGGAAGAATTTCTTACTGATCATTAAGCACACTTTAGAGTTGATATGTACTTCCTTTACTTCCATGTACTCAATTCATCATAATTATTGTCAAAGACTTCTCCAAGTTGATTGATAACATGCTTCTTGATGTTAAGATCCTTCATTCACTCCTTAGATCTAGGCGCTCATGATGGTGGGAAATTACATGAAGGGCGCCTAAGGTTCAAGATAAGTTCTTTTCACTCATCTTAACTTTCAATCATTGTAGTTAATCTCAAAAGACCTCATCCAAAATGAGAAACCTCCAAGACTTGTCATTGTAAGTTGATTTCCTCCAAGGCACCAATACAAGGTTCTTTTGAAGGCAAAGGGCGCCTAGGCTTATGGGGCTCAATTTGATGTATTTATTGAAAGCTCAAGGTGAATTGATGCTTACTGAAAATGCCACTTAGTCCTTCATTTGCATTCTAGGTGCCATTTCCTATTGAGTTATATACTCCTCCTCATGCTAGGGGGCCATAATGAAGTGGTTTAGACAATAGGTGGGCTTCACTTACTAGAGGCTTGTTCTCCTTCCACCTTAGGCATATTTTTATGGTGGAACATGTGTCAATGGGCACCTTGTCTTAAATGAATGCTCTCTCCAAGTTGGGCACCCTTTTGAGGATTTATGAGTTGTAAATTGTACCTTAACCCTTCATGCTTGTTGCTCAATGTTTGAATGTTTAAGAAAGTCTCCTTTAGGCGCTCATCTTAATGACTTTTTCTCAAGGCGCAATCATCCTAATGAATTGGATTTTCATCCTAGTGTTTTAAATTATCAGGCTACCAGACTTAGTCATTTTTAGGATCTCAAACATAAAGAATAACATGATGATTCATTTTTTTGTATTGCATATAGTTGACATTGTATGCTACTCATAAAGAATATTAATATTTTATGTTCAACATGATGATTCATTTTTTTTTTAAATACAAATTTTATCTTTTAGTTCCAAAATGAGGTTTAGGTGATACTTGAATAACAATAGCTAGCTTATTGGATCAACAAACATCCTATGTAATACAATTGGACTTTAAATATTTGAAGTAGCCATCTACAAATATCCATTTAAACGTGGATTTATAATGCAAGTATGCACACCATCAATAAAAAAGATTTGTATTAACCAAATATCCTCATAGGCATACATCAATATCTATCAATATAAGTATAACATATATACAAAATAGCCATATAGGCTTACAAGAATGTCATATAGGCATACAATGTCAACTATATACAATACAAAATATATGTCCACAAGTGCCATATAGGCATACAACAAAGGAACACAATAAAAAGTCATTCCCCTCTGGCTGGTGAAGAGAATAAATCACACGTAGCCTTTGATCTTCTAGGGGATGGAGACGCACATGTGGGTGGTCTACAACGAACCCGAGGGCTGCTCCTCCTATTTAGTTCTTCCTGCATCGTTAGTTGTTACAATAAAAAGTATAGACATTAATATATAGAAATTACATGTTATAAAAAATGAAACATTTAACAAAATAATCACTTGCTGCTACCATATAATCTGTCTCCTCACTTGCCTCAGTAGTAGGAATAGGCCGTGGTGATGTCGTGTCCTATAGAAACCACCCAGATAGAAATTAAACTTCAAATCAATAATCTTTCAATTTTTCAAAAATAGACAACTATAACAATGAATGTAAATTGAAATTTACTAATCTACCTCATACCCCTGTCAATGCCATGGAGCTATGAATCGCAGAGGTCACACCATGCTCCATTGCCCTATGAACATCGGGAGGTGTCTCCGTAGCCTACATCATCTGGAAATAAAACAACATTATTCAATTATGAAAACTATAATAGTGATGCAAATCATGGCTTCTAACATACACACACGTTCATCTAAACATGGAAGTACACACAATAAAGCACACAAATCACATACAAAAATCTAGTAAGTACAATTCATTCATTAAACTATTTATTTTATTACCTCTGTGAAGCTTTGAAGTCCACCACCGCTGGCAGGTGTTATCGTGAAATCTCCAATATTATCCTATTCAACATCCAAAAATAGATATTAGAATACCATTCATATAACGATGCTATTCAAATGTAATATTTATAATTGTTTACTAATTACATACCCCGATAGTAGATGATCTAGTGTAATATGCAGGTGGAGAACCACTAAAAACTACATCAATGCTATGACCCTAAAATTTCATTAAAATCATCAAACTAAATTAGTTTATCTTGCATTTCAAAAATGAAGTTTAATAAATTAAATTCAATAAACTTGCTAATATTTATTTGAGTATCAAGGCCGAAAGTTTCTCTTAGGAGGGTATCTGTCATCACCATCTACTTAGCTATAGATGTAGCCTGTGGATCTGCATCCTGACTGTCCATGGGGTCATAACCACAGGCTGATCCATAAGTCTGACAAGCATGGGGTGGGACCCTACTCCTCGCACTATCTCCCAACTCACTCTGTGTTGCAAGACTAGCATGCTCTATGATGCTTTGGGTCAAGGCACTAATGGACTGAAGTGTATCGACCTCAACACTCTCCTTCACAATGGAAGGGATAGAAACATGCTCATGGGCAAGTCTGCTGATTACTCATCTCACTACCCACAGTGGGTCAACACATGCCCCTGGTCTATCTTGTACTGACCCCCTACCTCTACCCTGGAAGTCCCGCATATCAAAATAGTTTGACACTTTATTGAGGACAAACTCACAGTAGAGTTTCCTCAAAAAGTCTTGTGGGACCTCATTATTATTGCATGGAGGATGGTCAAAAACCATCCACCACCTCTACCCAAAATTGTCCCTTATCACTTGGTTGTTGCACCAATGGATAGGGAACCTCTTGCATGTAATGGGTGGAGGTTGATTTGTTTGTGGGTTTGGAAAAATCGAACACAAGTCTAATTTTGTAATTTGTAATTTTTTCACATCTTGGTATGACAACTTGTCTGCATAATAATCTCTAAACTCTCTCCTCTTATCTGTCCAACTAGTTATTTGCTTGCTAATTGAATCTACATTTGATAACATAGATTCAAGAGATTCAACAAGCGTGGACCTATGCAAGGTTGAAGTGGACAGATCTTTCAACTTTGCAATTATATCTTCAATTTCTTTTTTGTTGTTTTCAATTTGCCCCATTATATTTTCTTGTGTTCCAAGGGCATGTTGAGGAATGGATGGAGGAGGTTGTTGTTCCACAGGATTTTGTGGATTTTGAGGAGGAGGAGGAGGAGGTGCATTAACATTTCCTGACAATTAACGAAATATACATCAAAAAACAACTCAAACCTACCTATTTAGAAGCAAATTCAAACAAAAAGACAAATAAACTCACTCCTTTGGCATGCTCAATGTCGTGGCGGCATTTTGGCGATGAATCGATAAGATTTTTGTGTTGAATTGAGGAATCCAAAACATGAGCGCGCTTCCTAGGGTTTGCAGACCACGAGAATAGTGGAGAAAAAAGAAATGAAATGAAATGAGATGAGTTTTTTTTTAAATTTATAATAGGTCATAATGCTCTCGCATTATAACACGAGCACGTTATGGATTGGTTTTGACGAGCCTTAGGCTCGTCATTACCAAACCATATAACGCGCTCGCATTTTGTATTTTTTTTTTTTGAAAACAATTTGGCCACTTTTTGGCCCCACATCTTTTTACACTTACCCTTTATAAAATCATAAAAACTAAGGCATTGCTTAGGCCTTTTGCAAAATATATGTAGGGTTAATAACTATGTGATTTCTTTGAAATCATAAGGAAAACTTAAAGGCACATATTTCACATGATTTTCTCAAAAATCACAAAAGAAGCTAGGATCATGAAATAAAAGGCTTGACCTAAGGAAGGAAGGGGCCAAGGTATTAGCTAAGGCATTAAATCAATGTGATAAAAACACTAAGGCCGAACTAGGGCAACATGGGAACCCTAAAACAAAGCCATTCAAACCCTAATTTTTTTCCCCATTTCACATTTGATCTTATTGAAAAACTCTTCCTCCTTTGCTGGTTGCCAAGCATTAGGGTTTGGGCCTAACCTTCGATTTACAGCTGCTTTTGAGAGATTTCCATGAAGATCCTCACAAAAGAGTACAAAGGTAAGTTTATTTGCTGCAACATTGAATATCGACCTCCATTTCGAGTGCATTTTTGGCCTTCTTGGCCACTACTACCTCCATTTTTTTTATGCATTCTTGTTTTGTTTACCCCTAGTGATCCCTCCTCTATATTCAAGGCCACCATGGATGTACTGGTTGGATATTTCTATGGGTAAACCCATGGGTTTACATACATCTTCTCACAACAAACCAATGAAGGTAAGCTTCTACCCTTCGAATCTTTGCATTATCACTCTGTTTCCTGAAGATAGAAGCTCAAAACTAGCTCAATAGACTACAAAAGAATGAACCCTTTTCTCTTTTCCAATGTTTCTCTATTTCTTGAGATTTCTTCATACTTCATAGCCGCAACTTTGATAGATATTCTAGATTTTCTTTATGTTTGAACAACTTCAAAATTTTCCTCATTTTCCTAAATGTGACAAAGAGAGATAGATTCCGCTCCATTTTAAAGGGCAATAAAAAGATTGCTTCTATATGTAAGGCCATGACCTTTTAAATTTCTAGGTGTTTGAATTTCTTGTAGAAAAGAAACTTATGCATTCTGGGTTTTCCTTATTTCCTTCGTGAGACTCCTTCACTTGTTTTTGAATATGGGTTTTTTAAGCATTACTAAGGTTTTCATTCTTTCTAAGATGAACATCAAATATATTTGTTTATTGATAAAATCATGAAGAAGAAAAAAGTATTGACTGTATT
Source organism: Cunninghamia lanceolata (assembly GCA_027924645.1). Classification (NCBI taxonomy): domain Eukaryota; kingdom Viridiplantae; phylum Streptophyta; class Pinopsida; order Cupressales; family Cupressaceae; genus Cunninghamia; species Cunninghamia lanceolata. Next base: position 2,960,463 of record BSBN01000189.1, on the reverse strand, counting down.
TTGCTGCATAACAGATGACTATCACCATGTTCATTGTTGGCTATGATCTTTCTTATTTGAAGAAGGAAATGTATTTTATGACAGTGAGTAATGCATATTTGTTATGTTCTTCTTTGATAGGTTGTTGTATCTGAGTTTTATTGTTATTCAGTTCCTTTAGAGACTCCTCAAGACTGTCCAAACTTCACTCCTCAAGACTGTCGCCTTATATAGACTTCTCTTATGGTGACAGACCTCTTGCACAATTTGAATATTACTAAGCTAAGCCTCTGCTCTGAGGACTCCAAACTTATATTCTAAGTCTTTTGCTATCTAGAAAGACATCATGACTATTCTTAATTTGTATCTGACACATGGTTTCTATGGCATGCAAGCTTGGCATATTCCTTCTCCATCTAGGGATTTCTTGAAAATTTCTTGTTTGCTTGTCTTGGATGACTACTCCAACATAAGACTGATCTTGTTGTTCTTATTGTCTCAATATGTATTTAGATTGTCCCATGATGCTGCTTCTTTTGAGACTGTTTTGGCTGATATTAGACTATTATAGCAGTCTTCAAGCAATGAAAGTCTTAATGTCTATCCCTTGACAGTTTGTACTTTGTACATTGGCCCCTTCATACATGACAATTCCAATACTTGTGTTTAGTGTCTTCATGATCTCCTTGACTGTTCACTATGAACCTCCAGTCTTCATCTCTGGATATAGATATAGGACTATTTTCCTTTATGACTTTCCTCAGTGGTAACTGTTATCTTTGTTGAATTTGGTAATGCATGGCTCTACAACTTCATGCTTATGATAATATTTATGGACTGCATCTCTTATACCTCTTTAGCATTCATTTTTTATAGCACACGTATAAGATGTTTCATGACTGCACCTTACATTATGAATAGGTGAATGCTCCATGATGACTGTATGAGTCAATGATAGACTCACTTTATCCTCAGGATCATTATAACTGTTTTAATGCCATCAATTCTCGACAAAACATGTGGAGCACTATATAATACCTATAAGGTTATTCCTTGAATTGATCTCCAATGCTCAATGGCATTTATGACTATTTTTGTTGTTGATGTCTCTGTTGTTCCATTTGGAGTTGTAATTTGTAACAGTCATGCTAGTATGGATAGCATTTCAAATGTATGAATTTTATATGACAGCGAGAAATGATGATATGGCATCCAATTAGATGAAGTAAAATCATGATGTCAGTGTTGCATTTACTCAATTTTGCACATTATTTACACAAGTTCATTGATCATTTGATGACTACCCTTTGTTATTTGTGACTGTAATACTTCCCTCAAGTGGCTGTCCTTCTTTGTATAGTTGTACATGGCATATATTATCACTGTATCTTGTTGATAGGCTCATTTCAAAAAGGATTGGTACTACCATTACTTGTGAATGGCACTTCTCTTTGACTATACACATGTCTCCTTTCTAGTCTATGCAACCTTTATGATGATTGTAATAAAAAAAGGTCTAATTGTAAGATGATTTGGATGTTAAAGGCATGCCCACTGCATGGAGCCTCATTGGTACCTTTGATACTTGTGTAAGGAGGAGTCTTATTTGCATTCCTTAGCACTTCTTTCCTTTCTTACAGCTTCACAACAGTTCAATGCTACCTGGAGACAAGAAGCTGATATTATTATAAGTATTAAACGTGCCAATGGGGCTCCACACAATGAACATCCTTACCATAGATTTTGTTTGTTTGTTTATTGACAAGTGTTGTTATGTTCTCACATGTATGTTGACTATTTGGACTATGAATCCTCTCAATTCTCAAAGAGAGTGCAGCACACTGGGCTCAACCCTTGTGGGAGCCCATTTTTGCACCACATGCTATGATATCTTTAGAAATGTATTAGCAACATAATTTCTCCTATACTTGCATAGTGAACAAACATGTTAGGTAAAAACAGTGAAGCACGATGCTCTTGTGATGTTTTATTTTTAGGCTCTCTTGCATACATCTGATATTTGTTGGTCGAATGCATCGTAAACATGTGCTATATTTTTGTTGATGGGGCATGTGATGAGACTCATATCCAGAGCTCTAATCAATCTCTTTGAATCACTGCAGGTTCACTTGAAGACCAGGAGCAAGGAAGGGAAAGCAACAACGAAGACCAACATGCAACCAACACAGGCAATGATGGCTATGTTTCTTTTCATGTATCTTTCTATTATTTAATCTTCAAATGTATAGCACATGTTTTATGTTGTGTTGTTTCAGCTACTCCCATGGCTTGTGTGGGACAATTGATTACTCTTCTCTTTCCAATGAATGCAATACTTGTACAATTATGTGTGTACTTCTTTTGCAAAAGGAATTGTAAAATGAATGAAGCAACTTCTTATGATTCATGTATTATCCTTTATGTTGCAAAGTATTGAATGGCAAACTGGATTCTCACATTACATTATACAATGGTACTCCTTTTAAACTTCAATATATGCAATGGTAAAGCAAAGCAGAAACATGTTAAAACCTTTTCACCTTTAAGATAATGAATTTACTTCAGCTCTGCCAATTTGAGCTATAGGTGAAAAATTGGCAACATTTCTGGTGACTTTTGCTAAATGCTTGCCTGCTAAGCATATGGACCAGTTGCCTTAAACAATCTATTGGGTGTGGAGTCAAATCTACCCCTTTTCAGACTCAGAAAACCGTGAAACTAAACTACAAACTACTTCAAACATCAGTAGAAGACCAAACAAAACCAAATTGAAAGAAACTAAAGAGCCCTGGTGGCCAGAAAACACATGCAGGAGCACTTAGGGAAATAAAATAACTGAAACAAATGTGTCTTGAGCACTTATTGGCAGCAAACACTAATCTGTTGTAGTACAAATGTAGAACTTATCTTCAGAGGCAATGTTTGAGGTGGATCCCATGAACTGGGATAGGCAACACCTCTCGACTTAACTTGGAAAGCTGGAAGGCATTATGTTCCTTCCACTCTGTGATGACATAGGGTCCATCCCAAATTGCATCAAACTTTGAATGTTTTCAAGGTTTGCTTCAATGCTCGCCCCATTTGAAAACTAAAACACCAACAATAAAATCCCTTGTTGCTGCTCTCTTATCAAAAGATCTCTTCACCTAAGCTTGATGAACCTCAAGCTTCCTTAATGCATCTTTTCTTCTTTCCTCCAATTCAATTAGTTGTGCAAGCCTGACTTCCATAGGTTGCTCCTCTAATAGTTCAAGCTCCTTAATGAAACTTAGAGTAGGCAATTCAATAGAAATTGGTAACTTAGCTTCCTTACCATAAGTGAGAGCATAAGGAGAGTAACATGTAGCTCTGTTGGGAGTTATTCTGTCAGCCCAAAGGGATAACTTCAACTTGTCATGCCATGTCCTCTAATTGTCCTCGATGGTCTTTTTAATGATCTTAATCAAATTTGTATTGGTGGATTCCACCTGCCCATCACCCTATGGGTAATAATTAGATGATGTATTCAGAAAGATGTTATTCTTTATGGGGTGTAGAGGCAAGGCTACAAACCTTTACTTACCTGCAAATAATGAACACTTTTCACACTTTCTAACCCAAGAAAATACATCCTTGAACAGATTTGGCCAGTAATAACCAACTCTCATAATTTTTAGAGTTGTTGTTCTTGTTGCAAAATGGCCTCCCGAAGGTCCATTGTGAAACTCTTCCAGCAGCTTGCCAATCTAATCTGGCTTAATGCACCTTAGTACGACACCATGAAAATCTCTCCTATATAAAATGCCATCAATAACAACATAGGGAATGGCTTGTAGTCTATAGTACCTTCTTTTTTCCCTATCCAAACCTTCAGGGCATTCACCAGTCTACAAATAACAGATGATTTACTACACCCAGTTTGTAGTAGGAGTTTAACCAGCAACTTGCTCCTCATTATTGAGCACTGTTGCAATATTTTCATCCTCCTGTTAGTTGTTTTCTCCATTTTTGGCAAGTTGTTCACACAAACCTTTGCCCCTAATAAGCTTAGTAACCTTAATTTTAACATCAAATTCCTTCACCTTAGTTATCCAATTGGCTCTTTTATCATTCATATCTCTATTAAGCAAGAAATCCTTAATAGTTGGATGGGCAACTAGCAACTGAATTCTGTTGTTAGAGAACATAGGCCTGAACTTTTTAAGGCTTCTAATAATGGTAAACACATGCTTTTCAACAAAGGAGTACTTTACCTCATAATCATGCAATATGTGGTTGAAAAATGCCATAGGCTGCTCCAAGTCTCCATCATTTTGCTGGCACAACATACCTGAAATGGTGTCAACACCTCCAAAACCATATAAAATAAAGTCTCTATCATAGTTAGGATTAATCAGAGTTGGGGCAGCTGCAAGGGCTTCTTTAATCTTCTCAAAGCTCCTCTTACCCTCTTTAGTCCAACTAAAAGATATATTTTTCTTGAGCATAGTTGTAAGAGGCTACAATAGTGCTACAACTTTAGGGATGAATCTTCTCACAAAGTTAATCCTATCAAGAAAGCTCTGTAAGCCTTTCTTATGTGATGGTAGTGGTAAATCAAGAATAGCAGAAACTATTTCTCGATCAATGGAGATACCATGTTTTGAGACAATGTGTCCCAGGAGCTTACCTTCATGAACAAAAAATATGCACTTCTTTGGGTTAAGGGAAACCCCAAATTCTCTACATCTTTGAAAAATCTACTTCAAATGACCAAAATGTTCCTTGGCATTCCTCAAAAAAATTGTAATATCATCTAGATACACTAAAACAATTTTGTTCATGAGGTTGTGAAAGGCCATGTCCATTGCTCTTTGAAATGTTGCACCTACATTGGACAAACTGAAGGGCAATTTTCTATAAGCCATGGTACTTCACTTGGTTGTAAACACAGTTTTATACTGATCCTCCTTCTTCACCAAAATCTAGTTATAGCTTGAATATCCATCCAACAAAGAAAATCTGTCATAATCAAAAACAAATTACAAAATATGTTCCATAGAAGGGAGTGGATAGTGATCCATGAGAGAGGATTTATTCAAATCACGAAAATCAACACAAAGCCTAGTCTTCCCATTCTTCTTTCTGACTGGAACTAAGTTAGAAACCTAAGAGGTATGCTTAATAGGGAAAATTATATTACTCTCATTCAACTTATTCAATTTAGCTTTCATAAGATGCTCAAGCTTGGGGTTAAGAGGCCTTTGCTTTTGCCTCATTGGCTTTGCATTGGGCTCTAGCTCAATGGTGTGTTGAGCTAGCTCAGGATCAAAACCCCTCAAATCTTTATATTCCCAAGCAAAAGCATCACCAAATTCTTGACATAACAAAATGAAAGCTTGTTGTTCCTCATTGGTGCATACCTTACCAAGCTTGAGGAACTTATCTCTGAATATCTCAATGGGTTCATAATGCTCTTGCTTAACAATCATACTGTATTTGTCCTTTCTAACTTGATCATCTAAATCAAAAATAGATTCCATTGTTACCAATCCCTTGGGTAGCTTGTTTGACTTCAGCTGCACAATCTGATTGTCATATTGCTACTACCACTTTTGCTGGTTTTCAGCTGCAAACTCAGCTTCTGCAATTGAAAAACTTATAATATGTTTGTCACTATCAAAAACCTACCAAATTACATTGTTATCTGGTACAGATGGTCTTACAACCACTTTTACTTACCATTGTATCTCTACACTATGAATTTTAGTTGGAATATCAAACCATGATCCTATGGCAGCAAGCTTATCTACATGTTTATTTTGATTTCTAGGAATAGAAAGAAGATTGAAAGCATCAAAATCCTCAATTAGATCCCAAACTCAATGCTTATACTTCTTGAGAAAATCATTTTTGGTAACATTTAAGTTTCTATCCTAATTTACAATTAACTCATAATCACCATAAACTTGTAAGCACTTAATACATTTCTTTCTAGCCCATTCCAGGCCATGGATAAGTGCTTCATATTCAGCTATATTATTTGTACAACTAAAAGCAAATCTTAGTGCCAAATAATACTTATCTCCATCAGGTGATGTTGATAACTGAGAAGGGGGGGGGGGTGAATCAGTTATCCTAATTATTTCTTCTTTTGAACTTTCTTATTAATCAATGCGGCATTGAATCAAACAAACAAACATTACCATGAAATAAAAAACACATGACACAGTTTTTGACGTGGAAACCCTGTTAAGGGAGAAAACCACGGGGTGATTAACCCAAAGATTATTCTCTGTTAGAAGAATAAGGAATTACAAAATGGCACTTGCCAATTAGGGCTCACTGCCCGAGCACACTGCTCACAAAGAGGCCCACTGCCTACAAGGAGACACACTGTCTACAAAGTGATAAGAATCACAGTCTTGAACTGATTGGAAGCATCTATATATGCTGGAGTTCAGTTCCGGTTAGGCTCAGTACACTAATCTGCTGCACTTCATCTTTCCTCTGTTCTTTATTCTGCTATCCTTTCACATACCGGATCTTTCTTACTACTTCTGCTCTGTTCTGCACTTATTCGCATCCATCATCACACCATTACATCCTTCACAACTAAATCCATCCTCTATATATATCCGCACAAGTAATTTCATCACCTTTCTAGTCGGCATCCGGAACAGTCTAGTTTCTTACAAACTCTGTTCTGTCGGCTGAATCCTTGCTCACCAAGCAATGCGGATCAAGCATATACTTGTAGATATCATTAATCATGTCGGCCAAACATGATTCATGCCTTCACAACCTTTACCATCAACAGTAACACATCCAAAAAATAGTCTGATACTCTGTCAGTCAGTTCTTCCTCTGTTCTCACTGTCTCTCAGGAATCCGGTACTTGACTATTCATATCTTTTTCTTTGTGCATCACCGAAGGCTAAATCCTTGGAATATACTACTCAAGGTAGTCCTCTTGACTTCCCCAAATCCGCACTGCACCAAGACACTTCCTCTGAGAGATCCAGACCAATCTATCGGACCTTGCCACATGCTCTGTTCTTGTTCACCGGACCACAACAATCTTCATTCTTACTTCCGGTAGAGACACACCATAACTTGCGGATATGTGGGATGACCTTTGTTTCCATCAATGACAACAACCATGAATCCATATAGTGTCTCTTGCCAACAATCTCCCCCTTTGGCATTGATGGCAACACTTAGTGAAAAATGACTAAGTGTTTATACTACGCTCCCCCTTGGCTGATGCTCTATATACAATTTCTGGAACTCCCCCTTAGTTGGATTCCTCATTTTTCACTGCTCCTCACTCCCCCTTTGACACCAATGGCAAAGGGTAGGGTCCGCACACCAAAATTTTCAAAAATTTTCTATACATAGCCGCATATTTACTTACTCACATATACTGAAGAATGTCTGCAAAAGATGTCTTCAGTTGGATCAGTTCTGTAGCCCAACTTTGCTTCATTCTATCCAAAATTGAAATGTGACCACTCAACAAAAATGCAAATGCATCTGCCCTTTTTAGATCTTTCGGATCACTTGTCTGGGCTGTGATTTGAGCTTCTGCTATGGCCTCATGCATGGCCTCTAGCTTAGGGACAATTAACCCCCTGAGCTCACTCAACCTGGTTATTCTATTTTTCCTTTCCTTCTCCAATTTCTTGATTTCACTCAAGACTGCAATAGTCTGACATTCTTGATTTGTTATAGAGGAAGAAAGAGGATCAAAACTTTGAGACAAGCTTAGTAGTGTGTCCTCTTGCGCTTTTATTTTCTTCTCAATGTCCACTGTTACCTTGGACCAGGAGATACAAAATTTGTATATTTCACCGCCATCCTTAAGAGCATTTTCTAAGCTCTTTATCCCAATGTTCATGTTTCTCCTATCATTAATGATCAAACCCTGAACCTCGGAGAACCTTTTATCCAAAAACTCCTTCCGGACCTTTTCTTTAGCTGATTTTTCTAAAGATTCAAAATGTGTATTAACACTGCTGACTAAGGCTTTGAGATTACCGGAAGAGGAGGCTGCCGGATCAATCTGAACCGATGGCATAATCTTCTCAAGCACTCCGGAAGCAGCCTCTATCAACTCACAGTCTTCCATATGAGACTTTAGGAGCTTTTCATTTGCCTTAGCATTTGTAAATGAGGCTATCTTCATTGTCTGTACCGGAGAGAGGGAATCAAAGTTGAATGGGCCTTGTAGTAGCTCCGGTTCATCGATCTCTATTGTTTCTTTGCCCAAAAATTGTTGAACAGTTTGTGCAGTGTCTCTTGCCGGAGACAGATGTTTCTTTTCTTCTGCAGTCTTGGAACTGTCAACCTCTTTATCTTTCACCACTGCTTCCTTCTCCTGTAATTTCACTTCTTCTTTGGATCCAGAGACTGTAGGGGAAACCGGAGGAGAGATGCTAGCCTGTTCATAGGCCACTTCTTCTGGAGCAGAGGGTTCCAAGTCCACAGCTGTTTCTACACCTAAGTCCTCTACAATAGGAAGATTGAACCTTTTGAAGGCCTTCCGGAGGATCTCTTCTGTCTCTTTGGCCACCTTGTCAGTCTCACCAAGCATGAGTTGATTCATCCTGGTTTTACTTCTGAACTCATCTTTGCAGTCTTTGAATATTATGTTCATTGTCTTGGGATCAATTTGAGGATATAGCTGAATAGCTATCTGCTCCCAGATCTCAAGATCTTTTGCCTGAGCATTATTCTTTCTTAATTCTAATTCCTTTTCTAGGCTTTTAGGGATTTCAGAGATAATCTCAATAAAAACTTTATTGTAGATGTTCAAGTACCTTATTATAGCTTCTTGCAGGATCTTTTGATCTGCCTCGTTGTAGTCATCATAAAATTCAGCCACCGGTTGAAGGTTCCCATCCACAGTGACTGATTTGACTACACTGTCTAGGGATAGAGTGGGCTTTTCAGCAAATTCTTCTGCCATTTCTTCCTTGTCTTGGCCTATGGAGGGTTTCCCAGATCCTTTCTTCTTCTGCTTCTTTATTTCTTTTACTCCCTCATCTGACTCAATTTCCTCTTCATCCTTTTGGCTTTCATAAGCCCTTGTGGCTTTTGTCTTAGATCTTTTACCGGATGCCTGGACTTCCGGTTTTGAACTTTTAGTTGTGGGAGGTGCAGATCTTTTTGATGATCTAGTCCGGGTGGAAGTTTCAACTGGAACACTTTCTTTACTTTTCTTTTCTGCCTCTTTCTTTTCTTCCTCAGATTTTCTTCTCTTTTCCCGGCTGGCATCAAGTGCCTCTTTTGAGATGCCTAAGCCTTGAGCAATGTGCTCTACTTCTTTTCTCACCTTCCTCTTTATCTCAGGTTCTCTGAGTTCTACATGGATCTTTACACTCAGCTCCTCAAAGGTTCCAAACCTTTCTGCCTTTGGATCTTTGGGCTGACTTAGCATGTGTTGAACATGTAGCTCCACTATCTGTTCATCCACTTCATACCCCATGGGCATGATCCAGACAGTCCTTGGCTCCACTGCCTCCATTAGGCACTGATCAGTGTCCACCATAAAGCACACTGAGTCTTTGTATTTTTCAACAAGAGACTGGGGAATTCTTTCTCTTGCTTGCATCATGCTTTGGAAGTTTTTGAAGTATCCCCATAGGGCTGTATTTCTTGCTTTGGCATCCCCAAGCCCATGTAGATAGTCTCTTATTTGGACTACAACAGGTTTGTCATTCTGCCATGCCCATCCACTTGATCCGGGTAGCTCATTCATGAAGTAGAAGAATAGACATAATATAAGAGTACCATACTTAAAGGAATTCTTCTTGTCCTTCTTGATTTTCTGTATATTTTCCATTAATTGGCTTAAGAGCAGTTCGCAGAGATCATATTCTGCATTCTTCCTTAGCATTCCATAGGCAGTATATACTGCAGTTCCGGATACAGAATTCTCCCTGCTGGAGTGATAGATCTTGTATCCTATTATCATGGATGCATACTTGATATCCGGATCAGAAATATCTTTAATGGTCATTGCCCTCTTATCAAATTTTGATCCGGTGGCCTCAGTTACAATGTTATTTTTGACAGATTTGAGGATAGGTATCCCTCCGGAAGAGTATAGACCAGTTACTGCTCTAATTATCTCTTTTGTGATCTTGCAGGGTCTATCCAGCCATAGGAAGTTGTCATGCATCCTGCTCAGTACATACCGGACCCATTCATCTTCTTCAAAGCAGGGGAAATGAATGAATTGATCAAATTGTTTCTTCTGGATACCCTTATACTCTGGTTTAAGCTCAAAAGCATTGTCTATCAGTTGTTTGTGATAGAGATCTCTCAATTTGAATTCCCCAAATTCCTCAATGCTTGCATGTATGTAAACCCTAATGTCTTCTGTGTGTAAAACTCTGTGAGGAACACTGGAAAATGCTCCTAAGGGATCTACTTCCAATGACTTGTATGGATGTTTCTTAAATTCAGGTCGGGGCCTATCTGAGATTTTTACTATATTTGGAGTAGCCATTTCTTCAAAAGATTTGTAGCAAGATATCGAAAGTGGAAAATACCTTTTGCATCTTCGGTTGCACGGAGTAGCTGGATTGATTTCTGTATGTAATGACTTCGGCAGGAGATCTTCGGTGTGCTTGATGAGTCTTGTTGCAGAGCTCCACTTTTCGCTTCTTCTTGAGTGCATAATGAGCAAATGATTTATGAGAAATCCCTTATATCATTTCACAAACCCTAATATCTGTTTGCAATAAATGCTTCACCTATATTATTCTGGTTTGCCTTGTTTGGATAGCTTGGAGTATCCCGAATTAGTCCTGATCTATGAACATCATGCGGATCTTTCAATCATGGATAAATCAAGATGACACATTACAAGAACATCCCAAACATTTTGTCCAGTCCACAGAGTAAAATAATGTACTTCTGGATCTCTCTGGACCCTTTTGTAGTCCTCTGTCATTCCGGAGCATCTCCCGGAACAGGTCTTTACTTGATCGATCACAACTTCTTTATATCTTCATGCGGGCCTCTGAAATCTTGTCTGGATCATCTTAGGACTAGTATCTTCAAACCCTTTACTCCGCATCTTGTGTCACATCCAGCACCACTTGATTGGCTGGGGGAACAGGATTTTCTTTGAGTCTCCCCCTGAGCCAGAGCTCACTTTTTAATTTTCGGAAGAAATATCAGCACCAGAGTCTGGTACGGATCCAACCTCTACATTCTCTAAACTTTTCTTCACCCAAATCTTGTTCATCTGATTCCTAACTTCATCCACATTCATCTTTTGTTTACCCTTGTCTTGATTCTGATTGTATACCGGACCTCTTTTGTCCTGATTCTTGCTTCTGCAGACTTTTGCACTATGACCGGACCTATTACAGATTTGGCAAATAACATTTCTTTGTATATTTGACTGATAACCTCTTGATCTGCATTGATTAGCCATATGACCTACTCTATTGCATGTAAAACATCTACCATTGAATGATTTGTTTACTTGCATATTTCTGCATTCATGAGACTTGTGTCCATACCTTTTGCAGTTAAAGCACTGTCCGGAGAAGGATGGACTAGTTTGATTCATCCTTTTTTTGCACTGATTAGCTTTGTGACCAAAGTGATTGCAGCTGTGGCAGTATCCATTGAAAGATGGATATCTTTGAGCATTGGGCTGTCTTACCGGAGGTCTTCTAGGCCTATTCCTTGGATTTTCTGATCCAAAATTCTTTTGACTGGATCCGGAGCTTTCTCCTTTCTCATATCCCAAACCATACTTGTCATCTGTCCTCTTTTGACTTCCAAGAAGTACTTCAAGTTGGGCAGAACTTATCTTGAATTTTTCTTTATATTCATTTGCTGTTTGAAGATCTCTTTTGAGAGAGACAATTTGATCCTCAAGTTTTTCTTCATTATCTTTGGCATCTTCAAGATCAGATTCAAGATGTCTGATAATCCTGTCCATCTGGTGGCATTCTTCTGATTTCTCTTTAAGAGATTGTCTTAGATTGTCTTCAGCTTTTCTTTTTTTCTTCAATCTCTTGAGTAAACTTTATAGTTCCTGATTCCATTTCATGTCTTAACATAATGACTTCTTTTGATAACTTTTCACATAACTTGGTTTTCTCAGTCAATTCTTCATCTGTATTGCTTTCTTCACTTTGTCTTGCCAATTGTTGGAGCAGCTCCTTTCTCTTTTTCATAGAGAGACTTAATTTGTCCTTTAATTCTCTCATGAATTCATCAACCTATTTGAGTCTTTCCTTTAATTCATTGACTTCAGAATTTGACTGTTCAAGATCCTCAAGGGCAGTCTTGAGTTGCTCCCTTAAACCATATGCATCCATTTGAACTCCCAGATCTTCCTCAAGCTGTTAGGCTCTATTAGGAGGAACCTCGCTCTGATACTAATTGTTGATACTAATTATTTCTTCTTTTGAACTTTCTTATTAATCAATGCGGCATTGAATCAAACAAACAAACATTACCATGAAATGAAAAACACATGACACAGTTTTTGACGTGGAAACCCTGTTAAGGGAGAAAACCATGGGGTGATTAACCCAAAGATTATTCTCTGTTAGAAGAATAAGGAATTACAAAATGGCACTTGCAAATTAGGGCTCACTGCCCGAGCACACTGCTCACAAAGAGGCCCACTGCCTACAAGGAGACACACTGTCTACAAAGTGATAAGAATCACAGTCTTGAACTGATTGGAAGCATCTATATATGCTGGAGTTCAGTTCCGGTTAGGCTCAGTACACTGATCTGCTGCACTTCATCTTTCCTCTGTTCTTTATTTTGCTATCCTTTCACATACGGGATCTTTCTTACTACTTCTGCTCTGTTTTGCACTTATTCGCATCCATCATCACACCATTACATCCTTCACAACTAAATCCATCCTCTATATATATCCGCACAAGTAATTTCATCACCTTTCTAGTCGGCATCCGAAACAGTCTAGTTTCTTACAAACTCTGTTCTGTCGGCTGAATCCTTGCTCACCAAGCAATGCGGATCAAGCATATACTTGTAGATATCATTAATCATGTCGGCCAAACATGATTCATGCCTTCACAACCTTTACCATCAACAGTAACACATCCGGAAAATAGTCTGATACTCTGTCAGTCAGTTCTTCCTCTGTTCTCACTGTCTCTCAGGAATCTGGTACTCGACTATTCATATCTTTTTCTTTGTTCATCACCGGAGGCTAAATCCTTGGAATATACTACTCAAGGTAGTCCTCTTGACTTCTCCAAATCCGCACTGCACCAAGACACTTCCTCTGAGAGATTCGGACCAATCTGTCGGACCTTGCCACATGCTCTGTTCTTGTTCACCGGACCACAACAATCTTCATTCTTACTTCCGGTAGAGACACACCATAACTTGCGGATATGTGGGATGACCTTTGTTGCCATCAATGACAACAACCATGAATCCATATAGTGTCTCTTGCCAACAGGTGAAACCAGCATGGCTCCTCCACGAACACCCATTTTGCTTCTTGAAGCATCAAAATATAACTTCCAGAGCTAATTATCTTGTTGTTCAGGATGACTTTGATCCTTGACCAGATTTGGAATCACTACATCAGGTTCATGAATCACATAAATGCTTAGTCCTGCCTCATCAGTGTGACTGAAAGGGTCATCTTCATGATCCTCAACTACCCACTCATCTAGATTTACATCCTCAATATGTGTGTTGGGGTCTAGGGTCATGGATTGATCCTCTAGTTCACTGGTGATGCAAAGGTTAGTGTTTGTAGGGCTAGGGACATATGGTTCAATATGATCCTTGGCTAGAGGCTTAGATTTTATGGTTACTTTCATACCATACCTTGTTCTGAAAAACAAATGGGACCAACTAGAAGATAAAAACCCACCCAACTTGGCCATAAAATCCCTAGAAAGGCATATGACAAAATGAGGTGGTAGGTCAATAACATGAATATCTTGAGGGATTGCAAAATTTGGGCATGCATGCAAGGTAAGAGGTAAATTTCTAATCACTCCAGTAGTCTTAATAATAGATCCATCTAGCTGAACTACTCCTTTTGAAAGAGGCTCATAAACTAGTCCTAGCTTATCAGCTAGACTCTTGGGCATTATTGAACTACTTGCACCTGAATTAATCATACAATTGTGAACAAGCTTATGACCAATGATTAGACTCAGGTACAAAGGAGGAGGATTTACCTCTTGGGCTTGCTACTCATTTTTGACTTCTGGGCTATTTGTAAGCACAAATTTAGTCTTTTCTTGGTTAGCAACATCAGAAATAGAAAGCTCAGCCAAAGCATCTTGTAGCAAATCTTTTTGACCAGGAATGTACAATGCATCCATTATTGACATGCTAACAATAGCCTTCTTAAGGTGTTCAACAACATTAAATGAAATGGGGCTCACCTTTTGCTGTCCTTTAAGAGCCACAACATCATTTTGCCTTTGTGAAGGTTGTGATTGCACCTTAGGCTGCTCCTTCCCAGGTACAACTTGTCCTCTTTGCAGAATTTGTACCTTTTGTTGTGTTGTGGGGACAACTTGAGATGAAGAAACATGAAATTTGTCCTTGGCAGGCTGTTGTTGAACATTTCCAGCTTGCTGCCCCAAATCCACAACCCTTTTTCCCGATCTTGTATTGGCTACAACAGACACATCTGATTGATTTTGGCCTTGAGGATAGTTCACACCACAAAACTTAGTGCCTTGTCAATTCATCAAGGCAACATCAGGGTTATCTTGCTGAACTATATTCTCATTTAAAACACTTTCTAAATCACCATAACTGTTTTGCACAAGAAGAGCTTGATTTATCATACCATTTGTACATACAACTTGGTTATGAGGCTGGTTGCATGGATAACACCAGTCACATTCTTGCACCATATTGTTATGAGTGGGCATGAACTCTTTTGAAGAGTTGGAAACATTAGGATTGTAAGGCTGGAAAGGTCTATGATTGAAGTTTCTCCTCTGACCTTGAGTATTAGTTTGAAAAGGTGGTCTATTTGATTAGCTAGGCTGATGAAGAGCTTGATAAGGTCTACGCTCTTGACCCACTTTCTTCTTAAGATTAACAAATTCATTACTCACAATCTTGCTAAAGGATTGCAACATACCCTTTAACTCTTAGTTTTCTTGGGATGGGTTTGGGACAGCAGTTTCTTAGGCTGTAGCTTGATATCTTATTGCTGGAACTAGTGGGACAATAGCTAAAGGGGGTAAAGACATAGGTACATGAGGCTAAACTTCAGGAAAAAAGGGCATATGAGGTCTTGGGACTATTTTACCTACTTGAATAAGGTAGTTTTCTTTCTAATAGCTATATCAAAGGCGTTAGAAAGAGTAAACCCACCCATAGACTGAATCATTATAGATATTTCACTATTTAAAGCCTTAAGGAAGAATAAATATGCATGCTGTGGTGAAGGCTTTATCGTCATGGGAATCCTATCCTAAGTCCTCTGGAAACAGTAGTTAAAATCCACCATGTGCTCATGAGGAGCTCTCTTGATGGTACTTAACTACTCTAGCAAAGACAAATGATAAGGTTTGTCCTCAAAATGTCTATGCAAACCATCACCCACCTAATCCCATGTTCTTATTGAATTCACAGGAAGACCTCTAAACCACTGCAAGGATTTTCCTTTCAGTGACGCAACCAAAAGCCTAAGTGCAACATTTTCAGCAGTGATATTATGCATTGAGCACAATGTTGACACGTCACAAATGTGCTCAATAGAAATGGTCTGATCTTCTTTGGTGAATTATGGTAGACTTTTGAGGGCTACAATAGGAATATCATCATACTAAGAAATATCTAATAGGCTATCCCCATTAAATGGTGCAAACACGAACTGCCTTCCCATCACTGGTATTTGTACTACTAGCACATAATTTTCTCTACACTGGAGTTGCAGGGCTAAGGGTTGGAGGTGTAGATCTTAGCCTCCTTGGTGAGTCAAAAATTCTTCTTGCTGTCCTATCCCTCCTTCTTGGTGGAGATAACTTCAAATACTTGAATGGAGTAGGACTTGATCTGGTATGCACTCTTCTCATTCATTGGTTACACTAGATCTACATGCAAAACTAGAAAAATAGAGTCGCTAGGAATAACTTTAAAACCTCTAAAGGCTAGAAACACTACTGCATATACCAAAACAACTGCTTAAATCTTTGAAAACCTTCTCCAAAGCAAATTTTGGAGTCCCACTGAGCATGCCAAAAATTATTGTCAATCAGGATTGCACCCTAGCCAAGTTAAACTTGACTATCTTGCTGAAACATGGAAACACTCTCAGGTTGTGGGTGACCTATGGCGAGAATTAATCTCCAAAGTAGGTTGGTTCCCCTGGCAAATCATCTAAACTACATAACTTTATGAGGAAAAGGGTTTAGAAAGATAACTAAAAATAAAAATCCTAAACTCCTAACAGGTGATACACCAGAACTTTACTTATTTCAATAACCTTACTCACAACCAATTTCTCAAACTTTAACTTTCACAACCTCACCTAGAACATACAACCCAATAGTAATTTGTATGAGGGCTCAAAAGACTGAACACAACATACAACCTGAATTATATGAAATTGTTGCACATAAATTCACAATAACAAGACATAAAAAGGATTTAGTATTTCGAATCATAATGAACATCAAATTACTACTGCAAAATATGAGACAAGAAATGAGATAGGAATGCTCTGTTGTTTTATTAAAACTGAAGGAGTATGCAAAAATAAAATCTGAGTACAAATGTTAGCTAGAAAAGCTTTCAACAGTGTGCAAGAAAGAAAGAAGCAAATCTAAACTACATAAACTGAGTCTCATCCCCCTATATATAGCCAAAAAGACTTTCTAAAAGTTCAGCCAGCTATCCATCCATAAAGAAACTAAAGTCTCATTTTTGAGAAAAGGGAAAAAACCACAAAATAGGGCTTAGAATTGATCCAAAATGAGTAATAATAGGTGGAAACTTTCCTTCTCAGGTGGTCCCACCCAAAAAGACTAAATAATTAGGCTCTAATTGACTGGAAACTAAAATAGAAACTTTAGTTTGCCCAGTTTTATCCTATTTTGCCCAAAAGAACTCAAACTCAAATAGGAAAGATTATATCAATATTGCTTTGATTTAACTGCATTTTAATAACAATTATTAAAGCAATTTATAAGAACATTGCTTTTAATAATGTTTTACAATACTTGCAATTTTCAGTTATGATTTTTTCACAAAAGGAGGGAAAGAGACTTGATTTGATTTTCTGATTTTTTACAATAACACAAGGCAAAACATATGGTTTTGATTTAAATTTGCCAATTATATAGTATTAGACATTTGATTTATAAAATCAGAAAAAATAAAGCATTGCCTAGGCCTTTTGCAAAATATATGCAAGGTTATAACTATGTGATTTCTTTGAAATCACAATGAAAACTTAAAGGCACATATTTCACATGATTATCTCAAAAATCACAAAAGAAGCTAGTGTTATGAAATAAAAGGCTCGACCTAAGGAAGGAAGGGGCCAAGGTATTAGCTAAGACATTAAATCAATGTGATAAAAATACTAAGGCCGACTAGGACAACATGGGAACCCTAAAACAAAACCATTCAAGCCCTATTTTATTGCCCCATTTCACATTTGATCTTTTTGGAAAAATATTCCTCCTTTGCTAGCTGCCAAGAATTAGGGTTTGAGCTTGACCTTCAATTTACTGCTACTTCTAAGAGATTTCCATGAAGATCCTCACAAAAGAATACAAAGGTAAGTTTATTTGCTGCAACACTAAATATCGACCTCCATTTCGAGTGCTTTTTTGGCCTTCTTGGCTACGACTACCTCCATTTTCCTGATGCATTCTTGTTTTGTTTACCCCTGTTGATTTATCCTCTATATTCGAGTCCACCACAGATGTACTCGTTGGATCTTTTTGTGGGAAAACCCATGGGTTTACATGCATCTTCTCACAGCAAACCAATGAAGGTAAGCTTCTACCCTTCGAATCTTTACATTATCACTCTATTTCCTAAAGATAGAAGCTCAAAACTAGCTCAATAGATTGCAAAAGAATGAACCCTTTGCTCTTTTCCAATGTTTCTTTGTTTCCTAGGATTTCTTCATACTTCATAGCCGTGACTTTGATAGATATTCTGTATTTTCTTTATGCTTGAACAACTTCGAAGTTTCCCTCATTTTCCTGAATGTGACAAAGAGAGATAGATACTGCTCCATTTTTAAGGGCAATAAAAAGATTTCTTATGTATGTAAGGTCATGGCCTTTTAAATTTCTGGGTGTTTGATTTTCTTGCAGAAAAGAAACATATGCATTTTGGGATTTCCTTATTTCCTTCGTGAGACTTCTTCATTCTCTTGTTTCTGAATATGGGTTTTTTTAGCATGGCTAAGGTTTACATTCTTTCTAACATGAACAACAAATATATTTGTTTCTTGATAAAATCATGAAGGAAAAAAAAAGTATTGATTGTATTTTGCTGCATAGCAGATGACTGTCACCATGTTCATTGTTGGCTGTGATCTTTCTTATTTGAAGAAGGAAATGTATTTTGTGACAGTGAGTAATGCATATTTGTTATGTTCTTCTTTGATAGGCTACTATATTTGAGTTTTGTTGTTATTTGGTTCCTTCAGAGACTCCTCAAGACTATCCAAACTTCACTCCTCAAGACTGCCGCCTTATATAGACTTCTCTTATGGTGACAAACCTCTTGGACAATTTGAATATTACCAAGCTAAGCCTCTACTTTGAGGACTCCAAACTTATGTTCTAAGTCTTTTGCTATCTAGAAAGACATCACGATTGTTCTCACTTTGTATCTAACACATGGTTTCTATGGCATGCAAGCTTGGCATCTTCCTTCTCCATCTAGGGATTTCTTGAAAATTTCTTGTTTGCTTGTCTTGGATGACTGCTCCAACATAAGACTAATCTTGTTGTTCTTATTGTCTCAATATGTATTCAGACTGTCCCATGATGCTACTTCTTTTGAGACTATTTTGGTTGATATTAGACTGTTATAGCAGTCTTCAAGCAATGAAAGTCTTAATGTTTGACCCTTGACAGTCTGTACTTTGTACACTAGCCCCTTCATACATGACAATTCCAATACTTGTGTTGATTGTCTTCATGATCTCCTTGACTGTACACTATGAACCTCCAGTCTTCATCTCTAGATACAGATATAGGATTGTTTTCCTTTATGACTATTCTCATTGGTAACTATCATCTTTATTGACTTTGGTAATGAATGTCTCTACAACTTCATGCTTATGATAATCTTTATGGATTGCATCTCTTAGACCTCTTTAGCATTCATTTTTTATAGCACACATATAAGAGGTTTCATGACTGCACCTTACATTATGAATAAGTGAATGCTCCATGATGACTGTATGAGTCAATTACAGACTCACTTTATTCTCAGGATCATTATAACTATTTTAATGCCATCAATTCTCAGCAAAACATGTGCAACACTATATAATACCTATAAGGATATTCCTTGTATTGATGCCCAATGCTCAATGACATTTATGACTGCTTTTGTTGGTTATGTCTCTACTGTTCCATTTAGAGCTGTAATTTGTGACAGTCATGCTAGTATGGATAGCATTTCAAATGTATGAATTTTATATGACAACAAGAAATGATGATATGGCAGCCAATTAGATGAAGTAAAATCATGATGCCAATGTTGCATTTACTCAATTTTACACATTATTTACACAAGTTCATTGCTCATTTGATGACTGCCCTTTGTTATTTGTGACTGTAATACTTCCCTCAGGTGGCTGTCCTTCTTTGCATAGCTATACATGGCATATGTTATCACTATGTCTTGTTGATAGGCTTATTTCAAAAAGGACTATTACTACCATTACTTGTGAATGGCACTTCTCTTTGACTATACACCTGTCTCCTTTGTAGATTGTGCAACCTTTATGATGATTGTAATAATACAAGGTCCAATTGTAAGATGTTTTGGATATTAACTTAGGCATGCCCACTACGTGGAGCCTCATTGGTACCTTTGATACTTGTGCAAGGAGGAGTCTTATTTTCATTATTTAGCACTTCCTTCCTTTCTTACAACTTCACAACAGCCCAATGCCACATGGAGATAGAAAACTGATATTCTTATAAGCATTAAACATGCCAATGGGGCTCCACACAATGAACATCCTTACCATGGATTTTGTTTGTTTGTTTATTGACAAGTGTTGTTATGTTCTGGCATGTATGTTGACTATTTGGACTATGAATCCTCTCAATTGTCAAGGAGAGGGTAGCATGCTAGGTTCAACCCTTATGGTAGCCCATTTCTGCACCACATGCTATGATGTCTTCATAAATATATTAGCAACATGATTTCTCTTATACTTGCATGGTGAACAAACATGTTAGATAAAAATAGTGAAGCTTGATGCTCCTATGATGTTTTATTTTCAGGCTCTCTTGCATACATCTGATATTTGTTGATCTAATGCATCATAAACATGTGCTATATTTCTATTCATGGGGCATGTGATGAGACTCATATCTAGAGCTCTAATTAGTCTCTCACAATCAGTGCAGGTTCACTTGAAGACTAGGATCAAGGAGGGAAAAGCAACAATGAAGACCAACACACAACCACCACAGGGAATGATGGCTATGTTTCTTTTCATGTATCTTTCTATTATTTAATCTTCATATGTATATCACATGTTTTATGTTGTGTTGGTTCAGCTACTCCCATGGCTTGTGTGGGACAACTGATTACTCCTCTCTTTCCAATGAATGCAATAGTTGTACAATTCTGTGTGTACTTCTTTTGCAAAAGGAATTGTAAAATGAATGAAGCAACCTCCTATGATTCATGTATTATCCTTCATGCTGCAAAGTATTGAATGACAAACTTGATTCTCACATTGCATGATACAACAATACTCCTTTTAAACTTCAATACATGCAATGGTTAAGCAAAGCAGAAATATGTTAAAACCTTTTCACCTTTAAGATAATGAAGTTACTTCAGCTATGCCAATTTGAGCTGTAGGTGAAAAATTGGCAACAATATGTTGTTAATTGAGAATTGTAAGAATATGATTTCTAATTTGAAGTCTTAGTTGTCAGTACAGTTTGAGATGAAAAACATAGGGGAAGCCAGGTACACTCTGGGAATGGAAATCAGAAGGGACAGAGCAAACAGATTACTTTGGTTAAGCCAGAGTAAGTATGTTAAGATCGTGTTGGATAGATTCAACATGGTAGATTGTAGACCACTATGTGTTCCTATTTCTTTGGGGACAAAGTTATCTATTAATGATAGTCCAAATTCTTCTTCTGAGATGGAGGACATGAGCAGAGTACCTTATGCTAGTGTTGTTGGTATCTTGATTTATGCTATGGTCTGTACTAGACCAGATGTTGCCCAAGCAGTGGGAGTCCTTAGTCAGTTTATGGAAAATCCTAGACAGGTACATTAGGATGCAGTGAAGAGAGTGTTCAGATATTTGCAGGGTACTTCCAATTATTCCCTATGTTATCATGGTCATTCTACAAGACCTTCGCATTCTATTAGTATTCATGGATTTGTGGATTTTGATTGGGTAGGTGACATTGACAGCAGGAGATCCACCAGTGCTTATGTGTTTACTATGTTCGGTGGTGCAATTAGTTGGATGAGTAAGTGGCAATGTGTGGTTGTTTTGTCCATGATAGAAGCTAAGTATATGGAAGCTACTCATGCTTGCAAGGAAGCCATTTTGCTTAAGAGATTATGTTCAGATATTGGTATTGATGCAAGATAGATTACTATCTGTTGTGACAGTCAGAGTGCAATTTTCTTAGCAAAGAATCCAACTTTCCATGCTAGAACAAAGCATATTAATGTACAGTTTCATTTTGTATGAGACATGGTAGAGGATAGAAAGGTGACATTGGAGAAGGTAGACACTTTGAAGAATGTTGCAGATGCATTGATGAAACCAGTGGGTACAAAAAAGTTTAGATGGTGTTCGGAGTCTATGGGCCTCTCGGCCTAGAGCAGTTAAATCCTGTTATTTCTATTGGCTCTTACAAGGTATTCGACAAGTGGGAGAATGTTGGGAATTAAGGTGTCTCAACCTTGGTAATTCCTTGTATTTATTATTTGTAATGTATTTATTTTATTAGCCTCTGATGTAATTAAGTTACACATCCTTTTTGTTATTTAGTGTGAGGTGGCATGATAAGTTGTCACTCCACTTGTAAGGTGACTAGGATGGTCAACCCACTCCATGTGGATATAGGCATCCCATATTGTGGTAGAGGTTTTCTACCATGTGTCGGCATCTTGAGAAGTGTGTAAGGAATTATGACATGTAATGGTCATGACAGATTCCTATGACAAATTCTATGACATGTAAGAGTTATAAATAGAAGATCATATGACAGGTGGGGACATGTGTCAAAGAGCATCTTTGAGGAAGGTATCTTTGGGCACCCAAGGGTGGTTATGACATGTTGTAAGAGGAATATGCTATTTTTAGTCAGTGTATGATAGACTCTCTTACAGTTGTAAGTGCTGTCAGTTATGATGGATTCTATGATAGTTGTAAGGTGCATAAGAGCCTCTGTCATAGCTTATCTTGGGACTAGGCACCCACATTAGGAAGGAGTGATATGACAAGTGTTAGAACCATGTTGCAATGTTGTACAAGTGTCCTTAGGTAGGGGTTTTGGGCCATGAGGCCAAGATGGACGCCCATCTCAAGAAGGTTCCATTTTTTCCTTAAAACTTCTTTATATACAGGTGCTTGGATGGGAGATGCATAGTGTAAATGACACGTATTGTTATACTACTAGAATATCTCTAGATACGAGTGTTGAAGATTCCTAAGAATAATTGCATTGCAAGTGTGTTGTAAACATTCTTTGTTTTGATAATACATTGTGTAGGTTTTGGAATGTGGGGTTTTTCACCCGAAAGGGTTTTCCCCATGTTATATCTTCTCTCTCTCTCTCTCTTCTGTCTACATTCTATGTGTATGTGTATTGCTATAATATCTCTATTGTTGTGTTAACATCACTGTAATTGTAAAGGTTGTAAAGAATTTGCATACATCTCTCCTCATTAGATTAGTGTAGGAAGCGATTTTCACACACCTAGCTTCCTTTCATGATACTACTTCAAATTTGTAATGCAAAAAATATAGTAAGAGTGCAGAAGAAAGAAGAATAGGGTTTATGTAAGGAAGAGCAGAAAAGTAGGGAATTTATAATGAAGACCTTTGAATTTGTATATTGA
Source organism: Cunninghamia lanceolata (assembly GCA_027924645.1). Taxonomy (NCBI): domain Eukaryota; kingdom Viridiplantae; phylum Streptophyta; class Pinopsida; order Cupressales; family Cupressaceae; genus Cunninghamia; species Cunninghamia lanceolata. The sequence continues at coordinate 2,937,216 of BSBN01000189.1, read as the reverse complement.
GATTTCAATGGAACTGCATTTCGGCATTCTATAGATGCATCTGTAGCAGTCCTTTCTTGGCAGTGAGCCACCCTATCTCTATCTTCTCTTTTCTATGGCAGTGAGCCTATTGTTGGCAAGATACACTGCTCTAATGAAAGATTGCATGTTGTCATTGATGGAAACACGGAAAAGCGATTCCACTGACATCAAAAAGAGACATTACTCTGGAAGACCAACTTGGTTTGGCTATAAGGCATAAAAGTATTTTGGTCTAGAAGGCTAAAAAGACTAAGCATGGGTAGTATTCAAAGCAAGTGATAGAAAGTGGGTCAGTATGCCTCTGCAATTGAAGATTACTATATGTAGTTTTGGTATGATGTTCATATTTATTTGATGATGATATGTTCCATTGCTCAAGTCTTGACTTCCTCTGGAAGTCATACTGCAAAATATCTAAGTCCGGGTGAATGGAGCTAAGATAGGAACAATGCATAGTGCTAGAGAAAAAGGGTCCACATTCCTCCGCAGTTGTATATTTTGTCTTGCGGTTATGAAGGTATGCTAAGAGGTCAATGATTAATGTTGTTTATGAATCCTTGAGTCTCATATGGTCTACAGTGAGAGTATTGATGAGACAAATGAATTGGTCAAGCATGTCCTTAAGAGACAAGTTGACATGCATGTTGGATCTTTATGCAGAGAAGATATATTGTTTAAACAATCAAAGTGGTTGAATGATTGGTGCCGACCTATATGAAGATTATTAAATGATTGTTTGGGTCTGCATTACTATTTGTACACATGATCAAACTGACAAGGTACAATACATTGTATACACACTTCATGTCTGGCTTGCCGACCTGATTATGAGATGAATCTTGTTACGAATATAAGTACTTGATGAATTACAATGTTGAGTGTGAGATATGTGGTGATATGTGTGCAAATTTGATGTGTGAAGGGCTATGAGCGGAGTGCAGAGTAGAAAAATCTAAAACAAGGGTAGAAAATAGAGTACATGTAGTAGAGTTGAGAAGCAGGGCAGAATAAATGAAGACCTTTGAATCTATATATTGAGCATTCAATGGAACTATGATCCAGCATATGGTAGATGCATTTACAACAGTTCATTACTGGTAGTGAGCCAATTTCCTTCTATCTTCTATCTTCTTTCTTAAGTGGATAGTGAGTCCACTTGCAATGAGTATTTCTTTGGGCAGTGAACCTTATGTAATCTGGTATTGTTATCATAATATATTGTGATCTAACACTCACCATGGTTTTTCCCTTTTGGGGTTTTCCACGTAAAATCCTAGTGTCCATGTGTTATGTCTTTATGGTTACTGTTATTATGCTTATTATGCTTTCATGGTATTAATTTTGGAAATTGGATTAACAAACTTGTTAAGAAGTGGTTTTGTGGAATACTAATTCACCCCCCTCTTAGTATTCCTTATATTCAACAATTGTTATCAGAGCAAGGTTCCTTGGAAGAAGCCTAACAACTTGAGGAAGAGCTGGGAGAGTTCACTCATGGTAGCTAGAAGATTTAGAAATTTTTCATATGAAAACAATGTTGAACTGAAAGCAACTCTTATTGATCTTGAAATGTCTGAAGCAAAAATCAAGGATCTAAAGGATAACATACAAGAAGCTGATGAATGTATTCTAAAGCAGAAAGAACAAGTCAAGAAATTCAAAGAAAAATATAAAGAGGCTAGTGAACAATTGATATCAGCAAATGAAACCCTAGATGATTTGAAAGTGGAGGTTATAGAAAGAGCTAAAGCAAAAGAAGATCTAAATCTTATGGTAAAAAGCAAGTTAGAAGAATGTGCCAAACTTGAAAAAGAAGTTGTGAGCCTGAAATCAAATTTGGAAAAAGCTAAGAGCTATGAAGAAAAGTTCAAGATGAGTTCTACAAAACTTGACGAGATGATTACTATTTAAAAGAGTTATGGTGACAAGCAAGGCTTAGGATTTGAGAAAGGAGAAAGTTCAAAATCAGATCAAGCAAACACTGTGTTAAAGCAAAACAAAGGCAACCAATTCAAGAATCAAAGAAGAAGACCTGGAAGACCTCCGGTCAGGCAGCCAAATGCTCAAAGATACCCATCTTTCAATGGCCATTGTTTTAATTGCAATAAGTTTGGTCATAAAGCTACTCAGTGTAGGAGTAGAATAAATCAGAATGTTCCATCATTGTCTGGTCAATGTTTCAATTGCAAGAAAATTGGTCATAGATCAAATGAATGCAGAGGTCTGGTAAGGAATGGCTTTAACAATAATCGATCATTCAAAAGAAAATGTTTTGCATGCAATAGATTTGGGCACATGGCTAATCAATGCAGATCAAGGATGAATTCATTCAGTGGAAGGAATCAACAATAGGGAAGTGTTGTGTGCTATAATTGCAACAAACTTGGTCATATGGAAAATTTTTGCAGAAGCAAGAATGTGAAGAAAGACTACTATGCTAAAGAAAGGAAAACATAGCAGAGGAATGATAAGGGAAAAGAAAAAGTTGATCCAATTGAAACTAAGAAAGAAATGGGCAATATCTAGATCAAGAAAGATGTGATTAAAGTAAAGGATGGATCCACACCAACATCTAGTGTAGATACTTGCTCTGGGAAGTGGATTGGGAGGTCTAGCTTAGGGAGAGTTGAGTTGAAAAATCTAAAACCCCTAGCCAAAAAGTTAGTGCTGGAATCCGGCACAAAGATATGTTGAAAAGATGCATATGATAGATCCTTTGAAAGAAATTTTAGTGAAAAAGGTTCAAGTGCGGAGCATTGTAGAGCAATTCTAATATACTATATTCTACAGAGATGTGTTTGACAATGTTTTCATTAGAGGCATTTATGATGAATAGGTCATCCTTGCAGAGGATAAAAAGGAGCTCATTTGATAGCTAATTCACTTTGCATTCAACCTATCAAGCGTTGAGAAGATTTAAAGCAAGAATCCAAGTGCCTGCAAAGATTTCTAAAGCAATTCAAATCAAGTCGATCTCAAGCGAAGAAAAACCTTACTTTGACGGAAAAGGTATTTACACCTTGAAAACCCTTTTGTGAAGTTTGAATTATTCCAGATAATGTTTACTCCTCAATTAATCAAGATATCATAAAATCCCCACCCCAAGTTCAAGAAACATTTCTTGAAATCACCAGAAAATGATCCTGTAGGAGCATTCCCAATCACTCCTAATGGAATTATGCACATGGAAGATGTTAGGGCATATATTCATACCAATTTAAAGGAATATGATCACATGAATCTTGAAAAATTATACTTGGATGAACTAACTACTGTTGATGTTGAGTTGAAAGATGAATATAAAGTTCTAGGACAAAATAAATTGGACACCTGGTTGGATTTTCCTACGATCCTAAATGATACATGGTTTAACTTTATTCTAAGAAAGATACATGATGAGTTATTATGTCTCAATGAACCATATATGATAACTAAAGAAGCTATCAAAGTTGTAACTAGTATGAGTTCCTCCAGAAGAATCCTGGGTGAAAAGAAAATAAAGAACAATTTAGTAATACAGCTAACAGGAGCCAAATTTGATAAGAAAGCTCTCACGGTAAATGATATTAAGGATCCAGCTGTCAGACTTGCATCAATGATTATTGGATACAAAGTATACTTTTCCCACTCAAAAATTTCTATGTCTGTACTAGCTATATACATAGCATATGACATTGTCAAAAACAATACGGATTATAACATATGTGAATTACTTCGGAGTGAATTAATGGAGAACTTGAAAAGAATAAAAGAGACAAATTATCCCCTCAAATCAGGAACTTTGATCACATGTCTACTCTTTTACTTCCTGAGAGAGCTACCTGGCTTGGAAAGCATTGTCTAGTTTGATCACACACTAGTAGCAACTCAAATAAGAAATCACCTGCAGAGTTTGGGAAATGTTGATAGACATAATGAAATCTTATGGGGATACTTCATGAAATTTCAAAAGGAAATGATATGTAGTGTCCGGATACCTAAAAAGGTAGTGATGAAATATGAAAAACACATTGTATTCATGGTGAACAAAGACAAATGCTTCATGGAAGCCATGGAACCAAGAACTACATGGGTTCCTACATTAGGGTATGATGTTACAAAAGATATCCTGATTGAATTAGTTGAAGAACTACTAATTAAACCAAAAGATATCAAAGAAGACAGGTTTGGGACATTCAAATAATTATCTATGGAATATGAGAATTTAGAGAAAATGTCAGATGAACAAACAAAGTAAGACAAAAACTAAAGCAGAAGGATCAAGACCCTTAAATGCTCCGGTGGAATGGAAGTCAAACACTCCAGAAAGAAAAGATGAGAAAGTTGAAAAGGAAAAACATATATCTAGCCCTAAGAAAAGAACAAAGATCTCATCCACTATAGAAGCTACTGCCGAAGTAGAGAAAGAAAATCCAATAGAAGAAAAGAAAACAAAGAAAGTTACACTTAGTGAAGAACAAGCAGAAAGAGACACTACTACAAACCAAATTTCAATTGACTATGCTAGAAAGTTTTTGGAAAAACAACAAAGAGAGGATAGAGTACAGATCTTAGATTCACCCAAGACTCTATAAGTACCAATAAATCTAGCTTCTATGTTTCCTATGGAGAAACTCAAACTAGCATCAATTGTGCAAGCTAAGGCTCAAGAAGAAATGCTGAAAACATATATACAGGACAATGAACTCGTTGATGAAACATCCAGTATTCTTGAGAAGCTGATACCCTCATACCAGAAAGATATATTAGTGTCATCAATTGCTCATCTCAAAAGTCTAATAAATTCTATAAGTACTCATTTTGAATCTTTTGAAAAGTCTAATGACATTAAGGTTAAGAAGGAATATGAAGACAAAAGACTAGCATTATCAAAAACCAAGTTAGATAGTGACAAAATTATGTTAGAAAGCGGCATAAAGAATATGAAAAATGTAATCAAGGAAGCCTATGATATATACAATTTTTTTTTATCATGGCCTAATACCACTAACGAAATAGATGAGAAAGTCAAAAGCATGGAGCTTCAACTCACAAATATTTCTAAGACCTTTGATCCAGCAGTTGACTCAATCAATAGCATAGAAACACAAGTTGAAAACATTCAAAACAACAAAAGTAGTCTACTCGGTAGACAGGAAGAAATTAAAAATAAAATGTGTCTGCTGAGAAGGATATTAAGCTTAAAAGTTGGGATCATGACAAATCTTGCTGTAGAAGTATAGGTAGCTTCACAAATTGACACACCTTCTGATGTACAAAAGAAAAATCAGTCTTTTTGATAAATGGTCACATTCAAATTTTGGAAAGAGCTAAGAAAAAATGGGATGAAGAGATTACACAATTAAAGATTGTGTACAAGGATATCCTTTCACCTACAACCAATTAAGTTGAAGATTGTATGTGTACGTATGTGATAGAATATGATGGATTTGTAGTTTTGACACAATTTTGACTTTTTGTACATACACATTTGCCATTGATGTTAAAGGGGGAGAAGAAGACAAGTGAAAAATGGGAAAACATCTAAATGAGAGAAGAAATATAGAGTAAGGGGGAGTACAGACGCAAGCATTTTTCACTAAGTGTTGCCATCAATGCCAAAGGGGGATATTGTTGGCAAGAGACACTGCTCTGATGAAAGATTGCATGTTGTCAATGATGGCAACAAGGCAAAGGGATTCCATTGACATCACAAAGAGACATTACTCTAGAAGACCAACTTGGTTTGGCTACAAGGCATAAAGTATTCTAGTTCGGAAGGCTAAAAAGACTAAGCATGGGCAGTATTCAGAGCAAGTGACAAAAAGTGGGTCAGTATGCCTCCGCAATTGAAGATCAGTATATGTGGTTTTGGTATGATGTTCATAGCTATTTGATGATGATATGTTCTAGTGCTCAAGTCTTGACTTCCTTCGGAAGTCATACTACAAAATATCTAAGTCTAGGTGAATGGAGGTAAGACAGGAACATTACACAGTGCTAGAGAAAAAGGGTCCGCATTCCTCCACAGTTGTATATTTTGTCTTGCAGTTTTGGACGTATGCTAAGAGGTCCATGATGAATGTTGTTTATGAATCATTGAGTCTCATATGGTCTGCAGTGAGAGTTTTGATGAGACAGATGAATTAGTCTTAAAGCATGTTAGATCTTTATGCATGGAGAAGATATATTGTTTAAACAATCAATCTAAGTGGTTCAATGATTGGTGCTGACCTATATGAATATTATTAAATGATTGTTTGGGTCCGTATTACTATTTGTACACATGATTGAGATGACAAGGTAAAATACATTGTATACACGCTTCGTGTCTGGCTTGCCGACCTGATTATGAGATGAATCTTGTTGCGAATATTAAATACTCAATGAATTACAATGTTGAGCATGAGATATATGGTGGTATGTGTGCAAATTTGAAGTGTGAAGGGTTATGAGCGGAGTGCAAAGAAGAAAAAGAAAACAAGGGCAGAAAATAGAGTACATGTAGTAGAGTTGAGAAGTAGGGTAGAATAAATGAAGACCTTTGAATTTGTATATTGAGCCTTCAATGGAACTGTGATCCAGCATATGGTAGATGCATTTATAGTAGTTCATTACTAGCAGTAAGCCAATTTCCTTCTATCTTCTATCTTCTTTCTTAAGTAGATAGTGAGTCCACCTGTAGTGAGCATTTCTTTGGGCAGTGAGCCTTATGTAATCCAGTATTGTTATCATAATATATTGTGAGCTAACACTCACTGTGGTTTTTCCCTTTTTGGGTTTTCCATATAAAATCCTGGTGTCCATGTGTTATGTCTTTATGTTTGTTGTTCTTATGCTTATTCTGCTTTCATGTTATTAATTTTGGAAATTAGATTAACAAACTTGTTAAGAAGTGGTTTTGTAGAATACTGATTCACCCCCCTCTTAGTATTCCTTATATTCAACACCTATTGTAGTGAGCAATTCTTTGGACAGTGAGCCTTTTTGTAATCCAGTTGTGATATCATAATATATTGTGAGCTAACACTCACCATGGTTTTTCCCTTTTTGGTTTTTTCACATAAAATTCTGGTGTCTATGTGTTATGACTTTGTGGCTGCTCTTCTTATGTTTACTTTGCTTTCATGTTATTGAATTTGGTAAATTGATTAATGAATATGTGAAGGAATGGTTTTATAGAATACTAATTCACCCCTCCCCCCTCTTAGTATTCCATATATTCAACAATTGGTATCAGAGAAAGGTTCCTTGGAAGAAGCCTAATACCTTAAGGAAGATATGGGAAAGTGTACACATGGCAGCCAAAACTTATCCTGCCCCAGGTAGTGTCACAATTGATAATTGCACATATGTCAATAATAAAGAACTAAAAACTTCTCTTGAAGATCTTGATAAGTATGAATGAAGAAGATATCCAAGATTTGAAGGAAAATGTCAGAGAAGATGATGAATTCATCCTAAAGCTAAGAGAGAAAGTTAAGAGATCAAAGGATAGAAGCAGAGAGCTAAGTGAACAGTTCAAAGCATCAAATGAAACTCTGAATAGTTTATCAATGTTAATTGAAGAAAAAGATAACGCTGAGGAGCATTTGAATCAAGTTTTGAAAGAAAAGTCTAAAGAATGTGAAAAGTTGGCTAAAGATGCTATGCTTCTAAAGTATGATATAGAAGTAGCTAATAGTTACAAAGAAAAGTTCAAAATAAGTTCTGCAAAGCTTGATGAGTTGATTGACATTCACAAAAGTCCAAATGACAAGCAAGGTTTGGGTTTTGAAAAAGGAGAAAGTTCTAAATCAAGACATGTTAACACTGAGATGAAGGGAGTTAAAGGCAACTAGGTCCAGAATCAAAGAAACAGACCTAGAAGACCTCTAGTCAAACAACTAAATGCTCAAAGGTACCCATCTTTTAATGGCTATTATTTTAATTGCAATAAGTTTGGTCATAAGGCTACTCAATGTAGGAGTAGAATGAATCAAAATGTTCCATCATTCTCTGGTTAGTGTTTCAATTGCAAGATAATTGGTCATCTAGAGAAAATGAATGTAGAAGTCAGATTAGGAAAGCTTTCAACAATGGAAGGAATACTCAGTCATTCAATGGAAAGTGCTTTGCATGCAATAGATTTGGACATATAGCTAACCAATGCAGATCAAGAATAAATCAAACAAATGGAAGGAATCAAGGATAGAGGAATGTGGTATGCTACAATTGCAATAGACTTGGAAATATTACAAAATCCCGCAAAAGCAAGAATGAGAAAAGAAACTATCCTACAGAGAAAAGGAAAACAGAGCGGGGGAAGATAAAGTAAACATCAACGTTGATCTGTCAGAAATCAAGAAGGAAATGAGAAAGGTCTGGATTAAGAAGGATGTTAAAGAGGCCAAGGATGAATCCACACTAGCCTTTGGTGCAGATACTTCCTCTGGGAAGTAAATTGGGATCTCTAGCTTAGGGGGAGCTTTTAATGAATATTTTTATCCCCTGGGTAAATAATGGGTGTTGAGATCTAGCACTAAGGTGTGATTTAAAGAAGCATTGGATGAATTATTTGAAGAAGAAACTGATAGAAAAAGACCAAATGTGGCACATTGCGAAGCAATCTTAACCGACTATGCCTAACAGTGAAGTGTTTGATAGCTTTTTGAGAACAACATTTATGATGACTAGGTATTTTGCATAACAAGGGTTAAAAAGCGTTGCATTCAAAAGACTAATCATTTTGGATTCAAGCTATCAAGTGTCCAAGGAGAACTGAATTAGAATTCTAAGCAACTTCAATGATTTCCAGTGATTCAAAGAAACTCAGAGCGATTTCAAGTGAAGAAAACCCTAATTCAACAAAAGAGGTATTTATAGTTTGAAACCCTACCGTGAACTTTTTTGAATTCTTGCAGAAATTGTGACACCACAAGTTATTGGTATAACTAAGAGACCATGATCTAAATTTAAGAAATATCCACACAAATCTACAAAAGTTGATATTAACTGTGCATTTTTAGAAGTACCCTATGGTGTGATGCATGAGGAAGACATTAGGGCTTACATCCATGTTGCCCTAGATGGACACAATAATAGAAAACTTGGGAAATTGTATGTGAATCATCTGTGTGGTGAGGGATACGAATTGAAGGAGTAATACAAATCCTTAGAGAAGAAGAAATTCATGCAATACATAGACTTTCCGTCATTTGTAGAGGACCAATGGGTCTGGTATGTATTGAGAAAAATTCATGATGAGTTTATGTGGCTTAACACACCCTTCATGATTACAAAAGATGCTATAAGGGTTGTTACATGATTGAATTCTACGGGAATAGTGCTTGTGTTGAAAGCTATGAAAAATAGCATAGTGATGGAAGCCACATGAGCCCAATTCGACAAAATGGCATTGACAGTCAACAATAGTGAAGACCATGCAATAAGGTTCGCAGAAATGGTGATTGGGCATAAGATTTACTTCACCAATAGAGAAAACTCTGTGTCCAGTATAGTCATATACACCACCTATGAGATGGTTAAGCATAATGTAGATTATGACCTTTGTGAGTTTGCTCTGACAACAATTAATGTAAAATCTGAAGAAGACAAAAGAGCACAAATATCCCTTCAAGTTTGGTACGTTGATCATTTGCTTATTTTTCTATTTCATGCAAGAATTACTGAGAATGAAATTGATCTGGTCTAGTAGCCAACCAGTTACCATACAAATCAGAAATCATTTAAATAGCACAGGAAGTTGTGATGCATAGAATGCAGCCCTGTGGGGCTACTTCAAGAATTTTTAAAAGAAAATGCAATCAAGGAAAAGAATACCAAAGAAAATAGTTGAGAAATATAAGAATGCTATATGTTTTATTGTAAACAAAGATCAATGCATGATGAAGTCTGTTGAGCCCGAGACAGTCTGGGTCCTTCCAATGGGTTATGAAGTAGCTAATAATATACTGGATGGTTATGCTGAGCTCATGTTGAGAAAACCCAGGGACACCAATGAGACAAGGTTTGGTACCTATGAGGAGTTATCTGTAAAAGTTCATGTTGAACTGAGAAAGCTAGAAACTCAGAAAAAAGATGAAGAAAATGGTAGAGGAATATGCTGAGAGCATAGGATTACTAAAGAACAAATTGCTAAAATAAGAGCAAGGGATGAAGCAGCTAGGGTAGTTGAAGAAATGAAGCAAGGTGAGCCTAAAAAGGCTCCAAAAGAGTCTAAGAAAAAAGTGAAGGAGCCTGTGGTAATGAGGAAAAGAACAAGAAGTACAACTTCTATTAAAACTACTGCTGCATCCTCTGGTCCCACACCTTCTGTGTGTGTGGAAGCACCTGCAAAAGAAACCACTACAAAAGAGCACAAAAGAATGAAAACCAAGGGGAAAAGAATGTATGTGAGTATTGGAGCTGATGATGAGAAAACCAAGACAGACCAAGAAGTTAAGAAAATGAAGACTAAGGCCAGTAAAGTTTCCAAAAGAAAACAAGACACACTCTCTAGTAAGGACAAGAACAAGAAAAAGCTAAGGGAAACAGAGTCTGAGAAAGTAGAGGCCACAATAAATTTGGAAGATGTCGTAAATGCTATGGCAGCCCATGGGAATATGAAGCCCATAGCACAAATGTATGATGAGTATGGTGATATAGAGAAAGACATCATAGAGACTATTGTGGTTAGATTCATGGAGATGTACAACAAAGCCCTTATTGAGGTAATAACTGATCTTGTTGACAACCTTGCAAGTATAATATTTTCCAAGAAGGAAGCAACAAGGGCTAAAGACTTGGAGACAAGAGAAAATACATTATTGAAACTATGTCTAGATGTAACTCCTAAGGAGATATCCAAAGTCTTCAAAATCCGTGGAGATAAAATTGAAATAAAGAAGATGATCAACACTCTAATGTCTGGGGATACAAAAAAAACTGTGGACACAGAACAAATAATGCTTTGTATCCTAAGAGATCTTAACATCCCAAAAATTTATGACAAAGAAGAACAAAATGTTGGTGATGACAGTTCTTTACCAGAAGTTAGTCCTGATCAAGGTTTAAATAAAACAAAGACTCCTCTAGTAAGCCCAAGAAAAGGTGAAGAGATCAAAGAACAAGAAGAGGATAAATGTCCTGATAATGTTGAAATCCCAGTAGAGCAAAATGAAGCTAATGATCAAGAGGATGAACAAGATGAGAAGAACCCTCCTCTAGAACAAAACATTGATGAACAAGAGGCTATGGACCTAGAACCACCAGAGCAAAGCCAAGAAGAAGAAGAAGTGTTTGATGATATGGCAAGAGACACTGCTACCACATAGGATCCGGTAAATACTATCAAGGAATTTTTTGAGAAGCAACAAGGAACACAAGTTTTGGACACACCCAAGTTTTTGCAAGGTCCAATCAACTTGGATTCAATGTCTCCCTTGCAGAAGTTGAAACTAGGATCAATTGTACAGGCCAAAGCACAAGAAGAAATTTTAAATTCCTATGTCCAAGATAGCGAGCTCATTGATAAGGCATCTGATGTATTAGAGAAATTGATGCCTAGACTATAGAAAGATACACCACTTACACCATCTGAGCAACTTAAAGGGCTCATAAACTCTGTAAGTACTCATTTTGAATTCTATGAAATAGTGGCAGATACTAAGGTTAGAGCAGAAATTAGTGATAAGAGACTAGTTGAGCTAAAGGATAAGTTAGCTAAAGATGCAATTTTGTTAGATAATAGCATCAAGAATATAGTCTGTCATTAAGGATGCTAGTAATATATACAAGTTTTTTCTATCTTGGCCTGAGTCAACAAAAGAGTTGAAGGAGAAAATAGATGAATTGGAGCTTAAACTATTAAAGATCTCTGAAACCTTTGACCCAGCAACTGACTCCATCTCAAACAAAAGGTCTGAAATAGAAGGCATTCATGCACAAATAAATAGTTTCTAGAGCAAGAAAAAGGCCACCAAGAGAAGAATATGCCAAGTAAGAGAAATAATAGAATCCAATCTTGATTCTATGTTTGGTTTGCAAGAAGAAGTAGTACGGATAAAGACAATAACTGATGTGCCTACAACCATTGATAAGGCAGAGGAGTTGGTGTTTCAAGTGAATGGAAACATTCAAATATTGAACAGTGCCAAGACCAAGTGGGATGGAGAGATAACTCAATTGAAAGTCATATACTCAGACATCCTCTCCACTTTTTAGTTAATAAGATTTTGATTACACTTGTACATATGCGGCTAAGTATAACAATTTTGCAATACAATTTTGTTACTTGTGCATACACCTTTTCCATTGATGTCAAAGCGAGAGAAGAAGATCTAGTGAAAAGTGGCCAAACATCTTAATGGATGAAGAAAAACAGAGTATACATAGTAAGGGGGAGTAGCATAAGCATTTTTCACTAAGTGTTGCCATCACTACCAAAGGGGGAGATTGTTGGCAACATGGTCAAGAGACACTGCTGATATGTTGGAGACTTGATGTTTTCATTGATGGAAATAATTAGACATGATTTGTAACAGTTTCTGAGACAAAGTTGTGTATAGCCTTTTGGTCTGGAAAGACTAACTTAGCCAAAATTGACTAAGTGTGGTAGTTTACCAAGACAATGATAATGATTCAGTTGGTACTCCTCTATAGATGAAGATCATTCTATATAGTTCTGGTATGTTATACTTAGATGTTATACAATGTTGTATCCTAAGTTTCATGTCTTGACAATCTTCAAAAGTCATATTGTAAATTGCCTAAGTCTAGTAAGTAGAGTGTAGTGAGGAAAAGTGCAAAACACTTGAGTAACTCAATCCACATTCCTCCACTATTGGTTATCACCATGTGTGATTTGGAGGTGTTGTAAACACATATGATAACTATCTAATTCTAGATTTGCAGTATCTAAAGTCCACCGGAAAATCATCTTTAAGTTTTCAAGTTTCGGTAGTCAGTTTGACAGTGTTTAACTAAGACAGAGGTAACAATTTTGAGATCCAAATATCGCCACACAAGAATATTATGACCTATGGATATGAAGGTATGATTGGTGATGTCTAATGAATGTTTGATGTGAATTTTGAATTTTCATGTGGTTCGTACTAGAAGTTATGATATGACAAATAATAAGGTTTAAGTGTGTATTTTGGGATAAGGCCGACACACAGTTGGATCGATGTACAGTAATGAGATAATGTTTAGATCATTATTCTAAGTTGTTCTAAAATAGATCCATACCTATATGAAGATCCTTGAAGGTTTTTATTGGTTCACATAACTTCATATAAAGAATTCAAGCCGACAAAATATGAGCTTTTTGCATACACGCTTCATCACTCACAAGCTGACTAAGATTTGGGTTAGATCTTGTTGCAGATATTAATACCTAATGGATTTTAGTGCAATGATATGTGATAGTTGTGAATGGGCAATACTAATTTGAATTTGTAATACGAAAAATATAGTAAGGGTGCAAAAGGTAGAAGAACATAGTATATGTAAGGCATAGCAGAAAAGCAAGGCAATTATAATGAAGACCTTTGAATCTATATATTGATCTTTCAATGGAACTGCATTTTGGAATTCTGTAGATGCATCTGTAACATTCCTTTCTTGGCAGTGATCCACCCTTTCTCTATCTTCTCTTCTCTATGGTAGTGAGTCTATTACAGTGAGCACTTCTTTGGACAGTGAGTCCTTGGGCAATGAGCCCTCATGCAGTGAGACATTTTTGTAATCTAGTTTTGATATCATAATATTGTGAGCTAACACTCACCATGGTTTTTCCCTTTTGGGGTTTTCCACATAAAATCCTTGTGTCTATGTGTTATGACTTTGTGGATGCTCTTCTTATGTTTATTTTGCTTTCTTGTTATTGAATTTGGTAAATGGATTAATGAATATGTGAAGGAATGGTTTTATAGAATACTGATTCACCCCCCCTCTTAATATTCCTTGTATTCAACAAAAGGTTCAAGTGACAGTGATAAATTTATACAAAATGTCAAGGGGACAGTCTTAATACATGTCACAGTTACCTTATAGTTGTTTGTAAAGGATAGTTCTTATTTGGTGAAGCTCAGTCACTTCAATGGTGAGACACGAAAGCATTTAATAATGGAGGGTCATTTCAAATGGTTACAAGTCAGTCCCCAAGATAATACAGAGTGGCAAAGGACAATCACACTATAGTGGACAGTTAAGGCAATCAATAGAGGGGTAGTGTTCTATGTTGATGGGAGGCAGAGTAGAAGCGAAAGTATGCATGAAGAGAGACAATGAACAACATTCAAAGATGACTATGCTTTTAACAATGTATAGTGGACAGAGCATTAACAATGAAGAACATGGAAGATAATTTTCTGAGAGGTGGACCTTGAATCTTTCATTGCAACCAGTGTGGGTTATTTTGTAGAGGAGCAACACAAGGACTTGTTAAGTATAACATTGATGGACAGATCCTGTAACCTTCCCACATTGTTTGTAAGATCATTTCTACAGGACAATTGATATTTGAGAACTAACATGTGATATCAGTCATCAAGTTTTCTAGTTGCAATATGAAGCTAACCCACTACAATGATAATAGTACACACTATTATCTATCCATGTATAAGGTGCCTATTCTAATAGAAGTAGAAGCTTCCCTTGGAGTCCTTGAAACAAAACAGAGTTGAAAATCATGGAATAGACTTTGGTATCACCATTTGAATGCACAACAATATTATTTAGGGGTAGAGAGTTACAGTTAGGAAAATGACAGTCTATGGAGCAACCTAGTCAAAAGGTGAGTTGTAATAGGTTACTTAGTCATATAAACGATTGTGGTAACATTCAGTGAAGAGGTATGTCTAAGCAAGAAGCAGGTCTGCCTTCAGTGTAACTTACTCTTCTCATCATCTATCTTTCTCTAGAGAAGTGTTTCAATGACATTTAGAAGGAGGCTCCAAAGTAAAAAGGAAAATGGAGGTTGCATTTTATCAACATGAAATTCTCATTTCAAGTTCAAATAGGTAGAGGACAATGCATCTTACTGTCATGACCAGTCCTTGCTGGTAAATGAGTATGTAGAAAATCCTATAAGGATGTGTCATAGGAATGACATGAATGACTTATGATAATCTCTACATTTTCAAAGGGTAACAATCATGATAGCAGGGATAGTTGACAAAATTAATGGCTAGTGCATTCCATAAGGGCAGTCATGTTACTAGTAACCAAGTGGAGACAATAGTAGACAATCCATTATGTAAGAAACATAGGTGACAGTATTATGAAGAATATCAAGATCTATCTTGTAATTAGAAGGTAGTAAAGACACCTATAGGAATGTCATCACTAAAGAAGTCATTTTCTCGTAGAAATACCTTGTGAAGAGAATTGTGTCTTGTAACTATAAGGCTGAGAAACTATTAAAACAAAGGTGAGTGGCCCTCCTAAAGTGGTAGTAGCACTGAAACCCAATAATATTCTTTTCACTAAGGAATGGACATCACAAATTATTTGAGATGAATGTTTTAGTCTCCATTGGTGTTACTGAAAGGTATCTCAAGTTGCCAAATGCAGTCTATAGCTACCCTCAATCTTATTGGCTCAGCTTACAAACATATGGTCTGATTATGTAGTACTTATTTAGAAGGGTAGTCTATAATAAGATGACAATGGAAGCCATGTAAGGGGACAGTCATCACACTAGCAAATGACAATGAGGCTAAAGCCTTTCTTCTAATGATAAGTGTCATCTCAGTATGTTTGTGATATAGGGCATGACATCAATTTCCATAGTGGTTACTCTATAGAGCGAGCATCACATCTTATTACAAAAGAACAAATCAAAGTATTGAATAATTTAGTGGATGCTACTGTGAAAGAAAATCTAGTTTTGAATTGAGTTATCTTATTATTTTAAATTTTGTAGTTACTTGGATCATTCTTTTGGTATCATGCTTTTTCTTGATTATTTAGTCCCTAGCAGCCAACTTGGGGGTCACTATAGGTCAGTTCATCTTTGCATTCATTTTGGAAATTATGGTTGTTTTGCTCTTTGGCTCAAAATCAAAATGGTTTATTTTCAATATAAAAACATATTCTTTTAGGTGCCAATATAGTAGATAAGCACCTTTCTCAACACTGCAGAATAGAATACCCAAGATTAGTGGGTAATATACTATGGGTGCTAGTAGAAGTACCTATCATTGCATCCAATATTCCTAAAGGTCAATTTCTATGATCATATATGCTGGATGACCTAAACGTTTAAAATAATCAATAAATTTAATGTATGATCAGGCTAAAACCTAACATTTATCTTTCTCTGATTGATTTTGGTGTTTGTTTAATGTATGACCAGGCTATAACTAACATTTATCTTTCTTTGATTGATTTTGGTGTTTGACTATTGGAAGTTGGAAGGGAATTTGCATTCAATAGGTAGTCTTATTGGGCTAAACTATAGAAAATTCCTGCCAAATCAAATAGATGTGCAAGAGTTATACTGTGCCTATGGGAGCTTTCCCATGCATTTATAGGTGTGGTTTGTTTGTAACTAACTATTGCCTTCTTGATTGAATACTTTAATTAGTTATTGGAACAAAATTTGCACATAATATGTTGTTTGACATACCTGTATGGGGAGGGGTCCTCCTAACATTGGAGAAAAATAGTTATTAAAAATGGCATAAGTGCATGCATATATATATTTGCAGTGCATGTATACCATGGTAGTGTTGCCTATAAGACACTTTGTTCTAGAGCTCTCGTGTTTGCATAGGCTGGACCCTAGTCACAAAATTATTATATATGATGATGTACAAAAGCCATATACAAATACAGAAAACATGAATGAAGCATATTATGATACCTACTTAATGCAATTGCATTATGGTTGTGCAAAATGAGTCATTAGAAAATACAGTTAAAGGGTCAGGAAGCGTGTAGCTAGATAGACATTGGGGCAATTTCTAGCTGCTCAGCTCAAAACAAACATAACCCAAAGAGAAAATTTATTAGAAGGTTAAAATAAATATAACCCAATTTGCACTAGCTCAAAAAAACACATCTATGAAAGTACATCTTTTTTTAACAAAAGCTCAGAAAAGGAATAACTATATTAGCAAAATAGAATTTCAAAATTAAAAATCTAAAATTACAGACACAAGTTTACTGCTTATTACAAAATTCACTTACATAAGGCTGGTTAGACTATAATTGATAAGTTCTTTTACCCCCTCAAGGCTATTAAAAGTTAAAATAGAGCATAAAATCCTAAGGAAGGACTTCTTTGCTAACCCACAAACCATGTGCCACACTCTTGCCCAAATATTTCCACATTTTAAATGTCTCAAAGAAGCATGGTCTCATGAAATGCCATGATTGCAAGATATGCACAAAATGAATTTTGAAAAAGGATTTACAAATTTTCAAGCAGTAGTTGTTGGTGTTAATTTGAAGCAGGGATGAAAACCCAACAGTTATTGTTGTTACCATGGTGTTGATTTGAAGCAGGGATGAAAACCCTTAAATGCCTATTATGGTTTGGGTGGTAGGATATGTGCTGCAATAACATTCAAGGAGTGACATTCAACCACTAAATGCTTTAATTAGCCAAATAAACTAAAGAAAATCCTACATTTACAACATTCCACTCTAGCTCATTATTTGCCTTATGACCAAGGAAAAGGCTATAAGAAAAGTTTTTCTCATAAAGTTAAAAGAATATATTGAAAAACAAAGGGGCCTTGGCCTGAATACAAAGACACAACAAGATAAAACAATAGGAGAGTAGAGAAGACAGAAAAGCCTATAAAGAAAGTTTATTCTACTTTGCAATTGTATATATCTATTACTTAATTTTGAATATTTTATTCAATAGGCTCTATTTTTTGAAAATGTAGTTTCTAATAATGATATTTGAAAAGAGGATATTGATGGTAATAATACCATCCACATACCATGTAGGTATTACAAAATAGTCTACAAAGTACCTAGAAATATTAGACATGAAAACAAAATATCCACACCATATTTTTCTCTTGTTGGAAAACTCGTAGACGAATTTACACAGATAGTTAACCAGACAGGTTAGATATGGATCATATCAAATTTATAAAAGGTAGGGGAGGAGAGATACATTTAGTTGCTTAGTTGTCACCGAGGTTCTTCCTGATTGTATCCACCTCAGCAGGGTTAATCTGGAATGCCTTAGGCAAGACTTTGCTAGGAGTGGCCGGATTACAGGCCAAAATAGATAAAAGAATTGTGTCACCTTCAAGGAAAGGTATCACATTAGTGAATATCATATCCACAACCATCTTTCCCTAATTTTTTTTATTAAGGTGTATTAATGAGAAAGCTAGGGAGTTATAATAAATTAAATCATTCATAAGGTACATAGCTTTCTCTTATTTTGCAAACTGGAAACAAGCTAAGCGGAATCAAGTGAGAAAAATCCATGTTTAAACATGCTTGAGCCATAATAGTACTAGAATAGGTAACTAACTGTCTAGATTGAAACATAAAATACTACTCAAGAGTTGACGTTGACTAGTCAAACTCAATTATCAAGATATATATGTGTGTTTTGTACAAATCTATCCAACCCCAGTTTTTTTGTTGTATATTCAGATGTACTCAAGCCCAATTTTTTTTCTATACTGGCATACTCAAATCACTGCACACATAACTTAGATTTTAATTGACTAAAATGAAAACATAAATTGCAAAAAAATAGTTGGGTTGAAGTTCCAAGTATTAAACTTCATATTGTCTTCCGAGAAACAATCCATGCGATGTGTGGTGATTGCCACCACCTGTAAATCTAAAGACTTTGACAAAATTAAAGGCCAGGACTAATACACAGGTGTCTAAGTTACTAGAAATAGAATGGCTAGAGGCCATCACATTCTGAACCCCATGTCTTAAGAACCCAGCATTATTGGACCATTTTCTAGCCTGCACCGAAAGTCTGAGAAAATCGACAAAAAAACACATTAATAAAACATTAACCTGACAACCAGTTCAACACATGTTCATAGTAATTATGTCTTTACTCTTTTGATCTATCATACTAGGCTCTCCCCAGAGATAGGCATCTGTTCAATTAGTCTCCCATGGGGAATTTTTTATAGAATTTCTACTGTACATTTCACATTTTAAATTCCAACTGAAGCATATCATCTGATGAAACAGAAAGAATGCAAAAATTGAGGTAGTTGTCCTTTGTGAACGAAGGTTTTTTCTTTTTTATTTGCTACTGCGAAGCTGAATAAGATATATCTTCATCCTTGTAGGAAGTTACATAAGATATTTCATCTCTATTTAAAAATATAACATTTCCAATCCCGGAAACCTTAATCCCCATTTTCTCTATGCATACCTGATTTCATTTAGTTCTTAGTCAACTAGATTTTTTATAACATAGATACATATAACTACCTGCCACCCAAAGGGATAAAGCATACAGGTTGGATGCCACCTATGCTAATATCATATCCACAACAATATTTCCTTGATTTTTTTATTAAGGTGTATTAATGAGAACGCTAGGGAGTTATAATAAATTAAATTGTTCATAAGGTACAAAAATTTCTCTTATTTTGCAAACTGGAAACAAGCTAAGAAGAATCAAGTGAGAAAAATCCATGTTTAAACATGCTCGAGAAAATTAGGAAATATAAACTACTGTCTATATTTGCATAGATTAGGATAGACTACATGTTTGCATGAAATCATATGCATGATACTCTCCAGTTTTATAATCTTCCATGCATGATATTTTTGGTTGTTGATTCTTGACCTCTATTTATAGCGGCTTAATGTAACTGTTTAAAAGTTAAGTAGAATAAACCAATGTCTTCAAAACTATCAGATGAAGCAGGATGGAAATGATGCATTTTAGAAATATAGAAACACGTTGGAAGAGGAGAACAAAAGGAAGGGAAGAAAGACACAATCATTGTCCCTGTTCAGCGACTTGCCCCTATTTTAGGACAATCTCAAGCTCTGCTACTATCATTATTCCTTGTTTAATTATGGGCTCCTCCCCAATTTAAAAAGTGTTAATAAAAAATGAAATTAATACTAGTTTTAAATCTGCACTATCTTTAATCACAGTCATGGGCAAAAAAACACTGTAGATGTTTTAGAATTCTTACTAAGACCAAACATGGGCCTGCATCAGGCACCCCCAAAATGCACTTGCTATGAGAAAAATTAACAAAATACTGCACAAAAGCATAGCCAAATTACAAGCCCATATACAACTCCCTAAACTAGAACAACATTATCTTACAGCTCAGCATATAACAAATCAATGCACATAAACAGTTCAGTAAGGCATTAGTATTCATTCTTGTTAACCCCAAAAAGAAATGCTTCATAGAACAGTGAAAAGAACATTCGAAAAAGAACTCACTCACTCTTAAGCTCTTCAAGCCATCGCCCAACATTGTCAAACATAAGCTTGTATCTAATATCATAAACAATGAGGGCCCCACAGATCCCCTGTAATAAGCTTAAGTAACAACACAGAACCTTTCCTGGCCTGCAGTGCCCCAAATCTGAGCTTTGATCTCCTTTCCGTCGCTTTCCATGAACTGTGTCTGAAACTCCACGCCTATGGTTGCCTTTGAGTTGGGAATAATTTCATTCAGAGAATACATGGACAACAGATGTGCAAGCATAGAGAAGGCACGAGTCTGACAGAATCACAAACAGATATGATCTCATGGACTGCAATGGTTGTAAGATTTGCACAAAATGGATTTGTCCAGAAGACTTGAGAAACTTCCAACCTAAAGCAATTGGTAGGTGCAAAGCCAGGCTTATCAATCTTTGCCAACATCGAATGAGGAAGGGAAAATGAATGAGAAGATGGAAATAAAAAATTTATTTTAGAATTTTTTTTTTATTATTATCTTAATTTAAGACAATTAGAAAATTTAAAATATAACTAAAACATAAAATATATATTTAAGACAAAATTAATATTTTGTCACGTGACAGACTGTCAATATCCACATAGGGGAACGAGAATATACCACCTATCTTCTCAAAATGGAGGTTGGTTATTAAAATACACAGTATGGGATGCTTATCAATGGAATAGCAAGGTAGTAGGTTAAGTCCTTACTGATTGATGGAAGACTAAATGCACTGACATAAATTTTGATTAAACAGAAGTGAAGAATAAATACATGATCGATCGCGAGTGCTGTTGAGATAAAAGAAGTTGAATCTATGCTCATGTTCCACGTGTTTTGACGTGTATTGCTGGAATTGAAACAGAGAAAAAGTGTGAATACGTAGTGCAGGGCTATACAAGGAAGTCTTGCAATACGGCACAAGACACACATTTTTAAGCGTATGCAGGGAACTAAAGGAATTATTTGTAAATGTGGTGCCACTTGTCATTTTGGGAGAACATTTACTATCCATAAAGACCTGCTATCACATTCACTACTCTCTATTTCACATTCCACCCTCTAACAACATCGATATATTCTGCACTTTTTCATTTTAACCATGGTTGTTCAAAGAACCTAGCGCATGTCGCATCATATAGTAGTCAGTGCCTTATTCATGGTTGAATATATATCCGATTCGTAGACAACAACTGCACTACGTGCTGTACTATCAACTGAGAGAAGGGCAGCTCATCTTCTAACCCGTACAATATTATCAATATTATCATATTATCAATATTATCTTGGTAAGGTGGGCAATGCTATCAAGGATATACTTTAATAGTAAAATGTCTATTTTGGCCAATAAAAAGGTTGTTAAATATCATCCACTTCAACAATCAAAGGTTAATTTTGGCCAATAAAAATAACACAAATATTTTACATTTTTTTTTTATTGTTAATGAGGTGTAAAATTGCTATTGATTGTTTGACCATTGAAGTGGATGATATTTAAGTAGAATGCAATAAAACTAGGACAAATATTTACCACTTTTACTATTGATTTTTTGACTATTGAAACAAATAATGTTTAAATAGAGTGCACTATCACAAGGATAAGGTCCTTCAATAATAAATATACCTTAATAATTAATAACAGTAGATATGCATACCATTATGATTAAATTCATAATGAGAATGGGAAGTATTGAAAAACAAGAAATCATAGTAGATTAGAACAAGCAACAAAAAAGATTTGCTGAACATTATATATGACACTGTTTATTAGTTCCTAGCAAGGATATTGTTGGTTTTAACTTTTTGCATTATTTTGTCTCACAAACTAAAAATTAAGTTTTCAAAAGTTGTCTCAAGGTTGATGTTGTTTTTGTGTTTTTAAATATAATTTATTTGTAGCATTCTGATTGCCCTTTGAAATTTAGCTAGTGCTTTTGTATTCTTTCTTTTTAATCAATATTATCTTGGTAAGGTGGGTAATGCTATAAGGGATCTACTTTAATAGTTGAATTTCTATTTTGGTGAATAAAAGGTTGTTCTTAAATATCATCCACTTCAACAATCAAAGGATAATTTTGGCCAATAAAAATAAGACAAATATTCAACAATTTTTATTGTGAATGAGGCGTAAAATTGCTATTGATTGTTTGACCATTGAAGAGGATGATATTTAAGTAGAGTGGAATAAAAATAGGACGAATATTTACCACTTTTGCTATTGATTTTTTGACTATTGAATCAAATAATGTTTAAATAGAGTGTACTATCACAAGGATAAGGTCCTTGAATAATAAATATATTTTAATAATTAATAATTTTAGATATGCATACCATTATGATTAAATGAGAATGGGAAGTATTGAAAAACAACAAATTACAATAGATTAGAACAAGTAGCAAAAAAAAATTCGCTAAACATTATATATGACGTTGTTTATTAGTTCCTAGCAAAGATATTGTTGGATTCACCCTTTGGCATTATTTTGTCTCACAAACTAAAAATTAAGTAAGTTTTCAAAAGTTGTCTCAAGGTTGGTGTTATTTTGTGCTTTTAAATATAATTTATTTGTAGCATTCTATTACACTTTGAAATTCAGCTAGTGCTTTTGTATTCTTTCTTTCTTATTAAGAAAATGGAAAAGCTATGGCCAATCAAATCTCATCAAGCAAAACATTGTCCTCCAATGTTTCTATGCATGCATATTGTGTACAAGTTGTATTGCATCTAACCAATCAAATGCCATCGAACAAAAAATAAATATCTATTTTCTAATTTTCCTATGTATGTGTATTGTGGGCGAGCAAAAAATAAAACCCTTTTTTGGTAATATTTTTATGTATGCATATTCTAAGGGAGAAAACAAATAATGCTCAAATTGACTATACTCATCAAATTAATGTTGGATTTTGAGGTGATGAAATTAATGTTTGTATTTAAAATTTTCTTCATATTGCATGTGCCATAGTTCGTAGCGCACTAATTAGCAATGAATGCAAAATGCAAAGGCATGTAAGAGGCTGAAATGTAGAGGCACATCTAAGAAAAAGATATATTTCATTCAAGCTATGTAGTTGCACCAACAAATATATCTATTTAATTTCCTTTCGACATTACTAATAAAAATTTAGGGGATTGACCTCAAATTCCTACCAAATTTAACTAGATTTGGCATGCTTTTAGGGAGGAAATTACTTCTATTATTTGGAAGGATAGAAATTTTGTTCTATTCTTAGGATGTTCTGTTGATCCTAATTTCTCTTTGTGCACTAAATCTATGATTTGTTCTAATGTGCTTATGCATATTCAAGTGCAAGTCAATAAAGTTGCACTTGAGGTGGCACATCTTCAGGTGATGTTGGATCATTGGGGTAATGCCTCGTGTACTATTGCTAGTCCCTTTGATCTCTACTTCCAATTGAGGCCATTCTCCACCTCATGTGAATCATCAAGGACATAGTCACTCTACTCATGGGGACCAGGATGGTCACTTTCATGCGTCCCAACCTCCTATGAGGTGTTCCAAGGATCATGCCTAGAGAGGGTGTCTCAGCCCACTCATGACCACTTTGTTTCTCCCTAGGCTCTTAGGCATGGGCTTAGTGGTTGGCCAAATTTTAGTAATTTTCCTAACCTAGCTCTTCCAATTTCACTTGGTCATGACAATCAACCCTCGGTTGAAGATAAGAAACATGATGAAGAAAATGATGGTTGGGAGCACCTTCAGAATACTCTAGGCCTTGCTAATGTACAGGCTAAATTAGATCATCAAGACCCTTCTCCTCCTACTTCTAGTGCTATAGCTCTTGCCACATAGTAGTTTGTTTATTCTTTTCTTCTGAGTCTATCCCTATTTGGACTATTATTGTGTGAATTTTTCCACCCATCTTTTTTTGTGAATACATGTAATATTATTTCTTAATTAGTAATATAGAAACTTATTCATACAATTTGTTTTTAATATTCTCACAGTTTTAAGCTATTCACTTCATCTATAGTCAATGTTGTTTCTGTTGCCCCTTATTGAAAGGTGCTAGTGGGCTGCCAAAAGAATTTAAAAAAATGAAACAAGTGGCTTTCGATTTTATGGGGCTAAAGTTAAGTGCCACAAATTTGTGATGTCTAAAGTGCGTAGATTCTCTCCTACATGTTAGAATCAATCTTCATTGTTCCCTACCTAAGTTTAATCTAATTTAGGCCATTCATCTTTATCAGTAGTAAAGGTTACATTTGATAGTTGAACCCTTCCATCAAGGAATTTTTGTTTTTTGTTATTTATCTCGATGTTTCAACTTTTTATGGAAAAAGAAACAATCATCTTTTAGTCATGGTTGTATCCATGATATGCATATTTTCTATTTCTCTAAAAGATGTTATATTCAATTCATGTATCATATGATTAATTAGGTTTGGTTTCAAAGGTTCCTAAGAAGTGAAGTGGTAGAGATAAATATCATCAATGTCAACAAAATACTTAATGTAGTGATGATGCAATTTAAAATGCTTATTGTGAGAATAGAAGGAAAAAAGCACATTCTTGTTTGAATCAAATTGTGTCCCTGCATGGTGGGTTAAATAATGATGCAACTTAGATAAGTTGATTAATTAAACAACCACCTAACATAGTAGCTTGACACTCACCAATAAACACACACACACACTAGATAGAAGCAAAGACAACATGACTTGCATTAATTCATGAGATCTATGGTTCTAAATGGATTACAAGCATGCTTGTAAAAGAGCCTACTGATTGCATAGTTCAAGAATGATCTATAGGATTATTTCTTTGTCCTAAAGGGATTAGCTACAAATTAATTTCACACTCTTCTATTTTCCCATCTCTCTCAAATATGTTCAGCCTCTCAATTTGACTCTACCCTTTTTCTCCTCTATCTCTCTCCCTTTCTTTCCTTATTTTCACTCCCCTAGAAAGAAACAACTATTGCATGCCAAAGAAATCTCACTCCCTCTAGAATATGAATGGTTGCAATGAAATACAAAGGAATCATGCTACCTAATTAGTGAAAACTACTTCTCATCAAGAAATGTAGAAAACCAAGATCATGGAATAGACTAACAAGCACATGAATTGTAATGGAATCGACCCATTTGTATTAGCTAGAATAAGGAGAGTATAAATAGAGTTGTTAGGTACCCAAACCTCCATGAAAAGAGAAAAAGACTCCTCTACATGGAGTTGTAGTGAGTAACCTCTAGCAAACATAGCGCAAGGTGTTAATGCAAGTTGACACCTCTCAAAACAGCTCCAACAATTTTGAAAAGTTCAAATGAACATGTGCCAATATGCCTAAGTAGGCATAATTACAAATGTGTATGCCTAGTGATAAAGGTATACACTAACATCCCCCTTAAGCATAGCTTAGGTGAGTATTATGAAAAATGGGTCCCGGCTATAAGCCTGGTGAGGTACCCATGTACAATGCAAAAGAAAAATGAGTCCCAGCCATGAAGCCCAAAAAGGTACTCAAGTAGAATGTAAACTCTCAAAACTAGAGAAAGATAAAAAAACCTAGTGGGAAAAAACTATCCTCCAAAAGAGAGATTATACAGGTGAAGAAGTATTACTTCTTTCACTAAGTACAATAAAAGATTCCCCCCATAGGAGAGAAAATGATAGAAGGTCTATGAGACCCCCCCATAATACATGTCCTACTATAATGATGTTGGATAGTCAATAGAGGATACATATGTAGATCCAAGAATGTTGAACAATGTTCCTTCCCTTAGGAAGAAAAGAAACCACCTGAAGATGCATGATATCTTCCCATGCAAGAAGATGTATGTATGATCTTGACTCATCCTGAAGCTGATCCAAGGATGATGGTGCCTATGTTGATGCCTTTGAAGAGTGTTTAAGTGTTCCCATGTCAATGCTGAAGGATGACATAATCAAATCAGTTGCATGCATAATAGATGAGGATGATGATGATCCAGAACCATGTGTAGGACAATGTAGAGCATGAATATCTGAAGTGGATAGTGTTGATGCAGCTTCATTGAAACTATCATCAAAGAGAAGATTGATGTCCTTAATGTGTGCTTCCATGTCAATAATGTGGGACTCTACAAACAAACAAGTGATGTTAGGTAGAAATCTATCCCAATCAACAATGTTAGGAAGACTGATATCTTGTTGCAAAGAGGCACTGGAAGATTTCAAAGAAGCAACTCTAGAATCTAATGAAGCATTAGTAGGAGTGATGACTTATTCTATGTTACTGGAATATTTTGTTTCTATATCATGATTAGAGATGTGAGTTGTGATCAAAGTAGAATCATGTGGGAATGGAGAAACATTCTAGTCTCCATATATCTCCCAAATTTTGATCCATAATGCATGCGGACAGTCAATATCCATGATGGCATATAAAATGGGATCTGGAATATGTAAACTAATCAATCCAACAATGTGATCACAATGATTAAACCACTTAGCCTTCTGAGATTGTTTACCAGGTTCAAGGACAAGTCCATATAGATGGAGTATGAGATTATGGATCCTAAGATGTTTTAGGATGCCTTCACACTAAGACTTATAATTTCCCTTGTTTAGGTGGATTATAGAAGAGTGTGTTTCATATCCCATGATTAGAACAAGTTAAATCATCAAGACAAAAGCTCAAGGCAACACATTAGGCAACCCAGATTAGGTGACCCCCCAATTGAACTTTATGTAAAGTGGTACTTTATAAGTTGAGTGCATGATTACTCTTTTCTTAATTTCCAACCTTAAAGTGACACCTTATAAAGTTAGTGCCTTGTGAAAAATGAACACACAAGACTATTCCCCCTTGATTATGTATTTCCACCCCAAATTTGGCACTTTATAGAAGGAGTGCTTTGTAGGTCACCCAAAAAGGCATAAACTGGCACTTTATAATATCAATGCAATTTTATGTTTAGTGGATCAGTGACAAAAAAAAATTCACTTTTGTAAAAGGAAGCACTCGATTTCAAGTTAATTTGCAAAAGTTTTTTGAGTTGCAAGATTGTGCAATTACAAAATAAATCCTTCTTTAGCAAAAAAAAAATTAGATCTTTCAAAAATCAATTTGCATGAAAGTGTGAGAGAGAAAAAAAGTTAGGAGGAAATTTAATCCCCCTTGGGTTGTGCATGACCAGGAGCTAAAACCCAATGTGACCAGGGGCTACAACCCCAATGATTGGCTGAACATGGGCGACTAAGAAATCGTAGAGGGCAACTAAAGGAGGCATTTGGGTGTCTATGAAGGCACAGATGAAGGCACCTGGATGTAGCATGTGGAGGCATAGTGAAAACACCTAGATGAGATGTCACTGCTAGTGAGGAGACGCCTAAAGGTATCGCTATTACAACTGGCCAGGTGTGAGCCAGAGCCCCCTTCAAACTGTTTGATACTTGCTCCCTTTCGGAGCTCTGTCGCTATGTCGTTGGAGCTTGGAGATCCAAAAACTAACTGATCACCGAATTCTAATAAAACACATGCATAGTTAAAAAAAAACCAATCAAAGAAAACAATAAACAATGCCTTAGAGTTTGTAAAGCTCGACGTGAATGGGGGTGAGTAGCACAGTAGCAACTAACGGCTCCAAACTAATCCAAAAAGACTTGATACCATGTAGAAAACCAAGATCATGGAATGGACTAACAAGCACACGAATTGCAATGGAATCAACCCATTTCTTTTAGCCAATAAGGAGAGTATAAATAGAGTTGTTAGGTACCCAAATCTTCATGAAAAGAGGATAGGACTCCTCTACATGGAGTTGTGGTGAGTAACCTCTCACAAACACAGCATGAGGTGTTGATGCAAGTCGACACCTCTCAAAATAGCTCCAACTACTTTGACAAGTTTAAATGAACATGTGCCAATACGCCTAAGTAGGCCTAATTGTAAATGTGTACTCCTAGTGATAAAGGTATACACTAATCAGAAATAAAAAACATCACTCATACAACTAGTTGAAATGATGGCTAGTACCAACATAGGGAGTCGAAATGATCTCCCACTTCATATTACGAATATACTGTTGCAAGTATGAGGTGAACTAGTGTTGTCATTGATGTCAACATACTCATATTACTTTGACAAGAAGGATTGAATGAGCTATGTGCTGAGGATATTGAGAAAATTAGTCTCAATCAGGAACAGTGAAGAACAGTGATGAGAAGAAGGCAAAAGTACTCAAAAGGTTGAGATTCAGAGGATGTAGATTAAAGGGTTTGTAGATATGAGTCTTGAGATGATCCACTTAAGATTTTAGAGGTCTGCATCAAGATGTGAAGAAGTTGTGATTGATCAAGTAGAACCGGTTCTGGGAGATGCTCCGGAGTGATAGAGTGTTACAAAAAGGTCTGGTGAGATCTGGAAGTGCATTGTCCTATTCTATAGATTGGACAGAGTGTTTAGGATGTCCTTTTGATGTGTCATCTTGATTGATATATGGTTTGGAGGTCTGAAAGCACCTCTTAGAGTATGACATTGGTGATAGACTATGTTCTTGAAGTTCTAGATGAGGAAGAGAAGAGATTCCAGTGAGTAGAGGAAGTGCGGATGTACCTGGTCATTTAGGCAAGCCTGTGAAGGTTCTTGGATCATATTGAGGTTGTGTTGTTGGTCCACATTGGTGGTAGAG
Organism: Cunninghamia lanceolata; assembly: GCA_027924645.1. Lineage (NCBI taxonomy): Eukaryota > Viridiplantae > Streptophyta > Pinopsida > Cupressales > Cupressaceae > Cunninghamia > Cunninghamia lanceolata. Next base: position 2,908,167 of record BSBN01000189.1, on the reverse strand, counting down.
CTCAGAATTAAAGATATTCTTTCGGATGAAGTTATTGTTCAGACTAGCCAACCGGATGAGTTGTTCATCATGCGAATGTTCTTGTGGTGGCCAACCGGATGTGTTATTCATCTTGCAAATGTTCTTATGGTTGATTGCTGACTTAGATGATTGTTCCTAAGTTGATGTCTTGTATAAATAAAGGTTTGTGAGTTTATTTCGAAGTGTGGGGTTGAGGAGATGAGTGTGGTATAGCAAAAGAGCGAAAGGTAGGGCAGAAGTGTTTCAAGCTTAAATGGAACTGATTCAGACATGGTGAAGATGTCATTCTCCAGTTCAAGGTTGTGATCCTTATGATCTTGTAGACAGTGTGTCTCTTTGTAGGCAGTGTGCCTCTTTGTGAGTAGTGTGCTCGGGCAGTGAGCCCTGACTGGCATGTGCCATGCATTTTTCTTATTCTTCTAACAGAGAATAATCCTTGGGTTAATCACCCTGTGGTTTTTCCCTTAACTGGGTTTTCCACATCAAAATCTGGTGTCCAATGTGTTGATGTTTATCTGCTCTGGTGTTCTTGCTTTATGCTTTGATGAATGGTTAATTGATATGCTGTTAACTAACAAAGTGAACTGAAGTGTTTGAAGTAGAAGCAAATTTTGTACAACCGATTCACCCCCCCTCTTAGTTGTGTGCCCTAGATCTAACAATTGGTATCAGAGCCAAGTTCCTCTGAAAGGAGCTTAACCACTTGAGGAGCAGCTCCAGGATGTTGTCATACAAGAAGGATAGTCTGAAGTTTGATGGAACCAACTTCACTCTCTGGAAAGGTCACATGAAATGTCACTTGGAGTGTATGGGAAAAGCTTACTTGACCATGGTCTCAAAATCATATGTACCTCCACAGGGTGGTCCGACAACTCTAAATGAAATCACAGATGCTGAAAACAATCTACGGACCAAAGAAGCTCTTCTAAGCACATTGAATGACTCAGATCTCTCAAATGTTATTGACCTACCAACTGCATATGAGATCTGGACTAAACTGGAACTTCTATATGAAGGAGATGAGTTTGTCAAGAGTGCAAGGTTCTAAAGTCTGAAAGGGAAATTTGAAAGATTGAAGATGAGAGATGATGAAAATATCACTACCTTTATGCCAAGAGTGAATGAGCTGGTGTGTGGAATCAGGAATGCTGGTGGAGTTCTGGATGAAAATGAAATTGTTTGCAAAATTCTCAGATCCCTTCCTACTGCCTACAAAATCAAGGTTGTTGTCATTGACGAATTCAGAGCCCATACAACTGTCACAAGAGAGCAATTGGCTGGCAAACCAGTTGCATTTGAAATGACTGAGTTTGGAGATGATCACCCCAAGACTGAATCTGCATTCAAAGCCAGCGCCTATGTGAAAGGCAAACAAAGATTTGATCCGGGAGATAACTCTTCAAGGAAGCTGTCATGGTATGATCAAGCAAGGAAAGACATGGAAGAGGAAGAAGCAGAAATAGCTCAACTTGAAGCCCTCATTGCAAAGAGACTGCCAAGAGGATCTAGTAAGTATGAAGGAAAATTACCCTTTAAGTACTTCAACTACAATAAGATTGGTCATTTTGCTTCAAGATGTCTAGAAGGATCTGCAAGGTCAAATGCTAACAGACAAAGGTTTCAAAAGAACTCCTATTATGTTCATGAAGAAGATGATAATGAAGGAGTAATAGATGATGAATCAGAAATGGGAAGCAAAACCAGAAATGAATGGGTGTTTATTGCCATCAAGGAAGAAGATTCATTATCCTCTGAATCTGTCAATCATAAGGTTGTAGAAAGAGCTTTGGCTGCCCAAGTTGAAGAAAAGGATGATTGGGTTATTGACAGTGGTTGTTCTCACCATATGACAGGTGACAAGAACAAGTTCTTAGATTTGGAAAGGTATGAAGGAGGAATGGTAAAGTTTGGTGATAATTCTGCTGGCAGAATCAGAGGTAGAGGAACTATTTCTTTTGATGGAAAGAGCAAAACCGGTAATGTACTCTATGTTGAAGGATTGAAACACAATCTTCTTAGTGTTGGTCAGTTGGTGGACAAAGGCTATGATCTTCGGTTCAAGAATGGAAGATGTAGGATCTTTGAAAGCTTCAGAACTGAGATTGCATCTGGTACCCAAACAAAAGGTAATATCTTCCATCTAGTTGGTTCTAATAAAAGTTGTCTATTTGTTCAAGTTGATCAGACTTGGTTGTGGCATAGAAGGATGTGTCATGTGAATTTTGATAGCATCATCAAGATAAGCAATACTCAGGCTATAAGAGATCTTCTTAAATTGGTGAAACCTACAAATAGTTTGTGCAAAGAATGTCAACTAGGTAAACAGAGTAGAGTCTCTTTCAAAAGCAAGGATCAGTCCACTACCAGATTACTGGAATTAGTCCATACTGATCTATGTGGTCCGACAAGAATCAAGAGTATGCAAGGTGATAGATATTTCATGTTACTGTTTGATGATCATTCCTGGATGATGTGGGTTACCTTCCTAAAAGAGAAATCAGAAGCCCTTGAGAAGTTCAAAATCTTCAAAGCTATGGTAGAGAATCAAACCGGATTGAAACTGAAATGTCTGAGGTTTGATCAAGGTGGTGAATTCACATCCGGTGAATTCATAGAATTTTGTGAGAAGCATGGCATAAGGAGACAGTTGTCTGCCCCTAGGACTCCACACCAGAATGGAGTTGTCGAGAGAAAGAATCAGACCATCCAGGAAGCATCTAGGACAATGATGATGGAAGCAAATGTTCCCCAAATGTTTTGGAGAGAAGCTGTCAACACTGCAGTCTACACTCTTAATCGAGTTCAAATCAGAAGCAATATCGGTAAGACTCCTTATGAACTTTGGTTTGGTGTAACTCCTACTATGAGATATTTCAAAGTATTTGGTAGCAAGTGTTATATCAAAAGAGATGAAGATCTAGGAAAGTTTGATGCTAGTAGTGATGAAGGAATTTTCTTGGGTTACTCCACTTAAAGCAAAGCATACCGATGTTACAATAAGAGATTGAGAAAGATGATATAAAGTACAAATGTGAAGGTTGATGAAGGAATTGAGAAGCCCTCAAGATTCTATGAATGTGATGAAGATGATCAGAATGATTCTCTAGTGCAAGGAGCTCAATCCTCCTCTGAAATTCAGATATTGACTGATCCGGTAAATCAAGAAGAAAAGGTTTGTCTGAATGAGCCTGGTCAAGAAACAGTAGTGCAAGAAACTCCCAAAGTTCCAAGGTATGTAACTCTAAATCATTCTGAAGATTAGATCATAGGTGACAAAAGCAAAGGGGTACAAACAAGGAGAAGAATTGCTCAAGATTCAAATGAATGTTGTCCGATTTCAAAGATTGAACCTAAGACAATTAATGAAGCTTGCAATGATGAAAACTGGACCAAAGCAATGGAGGAAGAGTTGATGCAAATTGAGAAAAATCATACTTGGGATCTTGTTCCCAGACCTAGAAACAAGGATGTGATTGGAACCAAATGGGTCTTCTGGAACAAACAAAATGAAGTTGGTGAAGTGATCAGAAACAAAGCTAGATTGGTCTGTAAAAGCTACTCTCAAATAGAAGGAATTAATTTTGAAGAAACCTTTTCTTCGGTGGCAAGAATTGAAGCAATCAGATTATTTCTTGCATTTGCTTCTTTCAAAGACTTCAAGGTATATCAGATGGATGTCAAGTCTGCCTTCCTAAATGGTGATTTGGAAGAAGTTTATATTGAACAACCGGATGGATTTCAATTGTCTGATAATGATGATATGGTCTGCAAATTAAAGAAAGCACTGTATGGTTTAAAGCAAGCCACAAGAGCTTGGTATGAAAGGTTGGATAAGCATCTTGTGCAGATTGGATTCAACAAAGGTACTGCTGACAGTAACTTATATTTCAAAATTGATCATGAAAATATTTTGATTGTTGAAGTGTTTGTGGATGATATTGTTTTTGGAGGAAGAGATAGTATGTGTAAAATTTTTGCAAATCAAATGAAAAGTGAGTTTGAAATGTCTATGCTTGGTGAAATGAATTTCTTCTTGGGTCTGCAAATTACTCAAACAAAGAAAGGGATCTTCATTTCTCAGACCAAATATGTGAAAGAATTGTTGAGGAAATTTGGGATGGAAGATTCAAAGCCAATGAACACTCCCATGGCAACTGGATGTAAGTTGAGCAAAGATGACGACTCTCCTAAGGAAGATCAGACAAAGTATAGATCAATGATTGGTGGATTATTGTATCTCACTCAGACTAGACCAGATATAATACAGGTTGTTGGTCTTGTGGCAAGATTTCAGGCTGATCCTAGAGAATCTCATGTTATGGCAATTAAGAGGATTTTTAGATATCTAAAAGGGATAGTGGAATATGGTTTGTGGTATCCTAGAGATCATAATTTCTCTCTTCATGCTTACACAGATGTAGATTGGGCAGGAGATGTGGATGACCGGAAGAGCACCAGTGGTGGAGCATTCTTTTTGGGAAAGAGATTGGTTTCTTGGCTAAGCAAGAAACAAGATACAATATCTCTGTCTACAACTGAAGCAGAATACATTGCAGCAGTAGGTAGTTGCACTCAAATCTTATGGATGAAGCAGATGCTAAAAGATATTAAAGTAGAATATGAGGAGCCTATCACAATTTTCTGTGATAATTCAAGTGCAATAAATATTTCTAATAATCTGGTGTTGCATTCTAAGACCAAGTACATATTTATCAAGTTTCACTTTCTAAGAGAACAAGTGAACAAGGATGAATTCAGATTGGAGTATGTATTCTCCAAGGATCAAATTGTAGATATCTTTACTAAACCTCTTCCCAAGGACTCTTTTGAGTATCTCAAGGAGAAGTTAGGGGTCATGGCCCCTCCGGTGATGAACTAGGATGCACTGATGTGCATCAGTTCAGTGGATATCACAGTCATATCTTGTGATCCTGATTGATGATGGGGAGCTGCTACTAAGGGAGAGCAGTTGGTATGTTTTTGATGTGTTCGAATTGCAAGTATGAGCCCTTTGCCATTGATGTCAAAGGGGGAGAGAAGACATGTGAAAAACAAGTGGTTAATGATCAAAGGGGGGGTAGTAAAGGAAGAGAAGACATGTGAAGAGTTGCTGTTGATAGGGGGAGCTGTGACAGGAATCAGAAGTTCTTGTCTTGATGGTTTTTCACATCATATGTTGCCATCAATGACAAAGGGGGAGATTGTTACAAGTATGAGGTGAACTAGTATTGTCATTGATGTCAACATACTCATATTGCTTTGACAAGAAGGATTGAATGAGCTGTGTGCTAAGGATATTGAGAAAATTAGTCTCAATCAAGAACAGTGAAGAACAGTGATGAGAAGAAGGCAAAAGTACTCAAAAGGTTGAGATTCAGAGGATGTGGATTAAAGGGTTTGTAGATATGAGTCTTGAGATGATCCACTTAAGATTTCAGAGGTCTGTATGAAGATGTGAAGAAGTTGTGATCAATCAAGTAGAACCGGTTCCGGGAGATGCTCCAGAGTGACAGAGTGTTACAAAAAGGTCCAGTGAGATCCGTAAGTGCATTGTCCTATTCTGTGGATTGGACAGAGTGTTTGGGATGTCCTTGTGATGTGTCATCTCAATTGATATATGGTTTGGAGGTCCGGAAGCACATCTTGCAGTGTGACAGTGGCGATAGACTGTGTTCTTGAAGTTCCAGATGAGGAAGAGAAGAGATTCTAGTGAGTAGAGGAAGTGCAGATGTACCTGGTCATTCAGGCAAGCCTGTGAAGGTTCTTGGATCATATTAAGGTTGTGTTGTTGGTCCACATTGGTGGTAGAGCCCGAAATTGAAGATATTCTTCCGGATGAAGTTCTTGTTCAGACTAGCCGACCAGATGAGTTGTTCATCATGCGAATGTTCTTGTGGTGGTTGACTAGATGTGTTATTCATCTTGTGAATGTTCTTATGGTTGATTGCCGACATAGATGATTGTTCCTAAGTCGATGTCTTGTATAAATAAAGGTTTGTGAGTTTATTTCGAAGTGTGGGGTTGAGGAGATGAGTGTGGTATAGCGAAAGAGTGAAAGGCAGGGTAGAATTGTCTCAGGCTTAAATGGAACTGATCTAGACATGGTGAAGATGTCATTCTCCAGTTCAAGTTTGTGATCCTTATGATCTTGTAGACAGTGTGTCTCTTTGTAGGCAGTGTGCCTCTTTGTGACCAGTGTGCTCGGGCAGTGAGCCCTGACTGGCATGTGCCATGCATTTTTCTTATTCTTCTAACAGAGAATAATCCTTGGGTTAATCACCCTGTGGTTTTTCCCTTAACCGGGTTTTCCACGTCAAAATCTTGGTGTCTAATGTGTTGATGTTTATCTGCTCCGGTGTTCTTGCTTTGTGGTTTAATGAATGGTTAATTGATAAGCTGTTAACTAACAAAGTGAACTCAAGTGTTTGAAGTAGAAGCAAATTTTGTACAACTAATTCACCCCCCCTCTCAATTGTGTGCCCTAGATCTAACATATACAACACCAATTATAAAATTCTTTCCCAAAAAATATCGATAGTCACTAGGTTTCAAAGAAGGTGACTAGTTATGCCTAGGGAAAATGAAAAGCTACCTAAAGCAAATGATTTATTTCCCTAGTTCCAATAAGTCAAGAAAATGATGAATTCATTCAAAGAAAGGAAGTCAAATTATTTCTCCAATTTGTAATGAGTACCAAAGATGAGAAGAGTTTGATCATGAGGGGTATGTGGATAATCACAACTCTAGATAAATAAAAATAGATGCCAAAGAATGTAGATATCACAACCTAACAAGAAAGAAGAGAAATTATAAATGCATTAGGTGGTTGTAGACCTAATTTTTGGCACATTATCGTAAATAGAAAAACTCATCCAACACAAGAATACCTAATTGCTTATGAAAGGCAAACCACCTTTGTTTCATCTACTGCCACAAATGACTTTTCAATTGTTGAAAGAAATATGGCTCATCTAAATAATTATTATAATAGAATAATGTTACTCAAATTACCTATATGAGACCAATAAAACACTCCTTAAGAGGTATTATACCATTTAGGTGTAAAACTTAACACCTATAGCAATTTGTGGCAATCTAGTATATGGTTGTAGCAATTTTCAGCATGGTTATAGGTAAGATTATAGTCTCAGTGGTGTAACTAGGAGTGAGGAACCCACTTAAGGTTATCCAATCCCTATAGCCAATACTCTCAAAACACATAGATGCACAACATAGAAGCTTACATGGAAAGACCTAATATTTTTAATAACTACCTACAAACTAATACCTCTTTCTTAAAAATAAATATTATACTATATAGAAACATTTCATACTTCCTATATCATACTACCTCACTCTCTGATTACAACACAAATTTACATAGCCATTTTCCTCATTAAATATCCCTCTTCTCATTTAGGGATCTCCTTTCCTCTAGAGGTTTCTACCTCTCAGTTTCTCTTTGAATTCTATACTACAACAAGAAAATCCTCTCCAAACTCTACATATCGAGGGAGTTTCTCCATAATTTGTTTGTACCCATGGGAGCCTCTTTTCAAATGAAAATTAGAACCATAAATAATCAAGTTGTTGCTCAACCAAAGAATGGGGTATCCTTTAAGAAATGACCGCTTGAAGATTTTATAAAAACCTGGTGTATCCACTACAAAGAAGCATAACATCCTAGGAATTTTTTATCATACTAGAAATCAAATTTTAGAGTGGATGGTAATATTTTATCCTTGTACCATTTTTTTTTGTAATTTAGTGACTAAAGGTTTCTATTAATATTTAACTTTTATCATGATTCAGTACCTAAATTTCCTATCAATATATAATTTTTAAACAAGATTTTGAAATGGGACAAGTATAAAACCAAAAAAGAGCTTTTAACAAAATATGGATATTAGGGCCCAAATTTTTATGTATAATAGTGTGCTATGTATCCATCTTAAGGAATGAATGTTTCTAAATCAAGGCAATTTTGATTCAAGATTGGAGAAAATCTATGAAATATGGATGAATTGGACACTTCTAAAGAGCCTAAAAATAACAAATGGTGACACATATCCACTAAAAAATTCCTTGCCAAAAAAATTTAGTTTCCTATCACTAGATGTGAAAGAAAGAAATTGTTATAAAAATCATCATGGCCAGAGTTGCATCCATCATCATAGGCATGAAAGGATAGCCAACACAATATGTGAGAAATCTACATGGAAATAATTAGACACCCATAAAGGAGGAACCATGTATACAAATCTATAATGCCATGTGATGAAAGAGTAGGTTCATGTTTCATTGCAACTTGAAAGAGAATAATGACCAATGAATGATTTTGAATCACACAAAAAAAGAATCTAAGAGCCTTGATGTAATGATCTCACTACCATATATTACCTAAAAAGTAAGAAATTTATCCAGGCAATTACTTATATTAATCACCATCAATCTAAGGTAAATATGAAAGGTCACAACTTAGAGTTTGCCAAAAAAATGCCTTTATTATATATTGCTAAGAGGAAAATAAATTATCTACCATGAATCATAGGAAAATAAAATATAAATATTGCTCATATTAATAGTTTTGATAGATCAACATATGGCTTCAAATTTGGGAAAAGATAATAAAATCCTCCTTTAATTAAGAAAGTTATAGCTAGCAACTTATGAGGTAGCTTTGTGACAAATCTATTATAAATTATCATATTACAAGAAGAAATATCAGTTATTTTATCTTATCAAAATAACATGTCACTTTGGAATTAATATTTAGAGGATCACCTACATTTCTTATTGTATCCAATTACTAAGGCATAAACACTTAAAAAATGTATAAACCTCATGTAGCTAGTTCTACATAGTTCCAACAATATATTTATAAAGTTCCCAATGTACTTGCTATAGAAATCTATAAACAATTACAACTAACCTATAGCAGCCTTCAAGAAGAAAGTTGACATGAAGCCACAAGCAGCAAACACACCAAATAAAAAGTAAAAACATAACCTACATTTTTTTCCATAATGTGGGATTGCATGTAGACCCCGATGCTTCTGCATCAAACACTCACATAAGAAGAAATTTGTGAGAATAAACTCAAAAAATGGAGTTGAATGGTAGAACCACCCTTTCAAATTTCAAACAAGCTATAACAAAGTCCATCAATAGAAAAGGTGTATTAGAAAGCTTATTCCTTTGCTACTTCTACTATTTAGCTAGGACAAATCTCATCCTCCTTTGCTAATATTAGTCTTCTCTCTTACTTCCTTTCATGTACCTCTATCCACCATATGTTGACCTCCTCCAAATACATCTCCTCCACCTTCTTCTTCATCTCGTGTGTTTCAACCCACCACAAACTATCCAATTTCACCAAAATCTTCTCCTCTAATCCTCTTCTCTCATAGAACTTAGTCCACTATTTGATGTAGAGAAGGGGTGAAGGGCCTCAAACTAACTCAAAAAAATCAAACGTTCAAACTAAGAACCCTAATTTGGTGGGTTTCTCTCACAAATTTTTTCATATTCCCCTAGTAGTACGACAAAGAAGGTTTTTGTGCAATATCTTGCAGGAAACAACTCAAACCCACATTCCAAAAACTGTGTTAGATACCCTTTTGGGAGTTCTTGAACATATCCAAAACTTAGGTATGGTTGTTTTGTAAAACTAGGCTCAAACTTAGACTATCCTTCCTTGAAGTCTAGAAACATGGGAGCAGCAAATTGAGTTTTTTGGCCATAACTTTCAGCGTAGACATGATCTCCAGATTGTAAAGAAAGATTGAAATACCTATTTGGGATTTATACAACATACTCTAGATTTAAGGTAGGTTATTCGAGATGGAACTTTTCAAAAAATGACTTTTCTTTTGTCAATTAGATCAAAAACTTAAGGAAATCCGACCTAGGGCATCACCAAAACACATGAAAACCAAAACCCTGGAACCTACAATATTGGAATAGGAAAATACACACAAAAATACTCCATATAACAAGATTTCAGAATTTTCCACCCTGGGAATGGTGAGAAATTACATTTTTTGCCATTCAAGCCCACAAACCCTAGGTTAACAGGTAGTTTTTAGTAAAAATTCCATAACTTTCTCACATCATGATAAAAATTGATGAAACCAAAGCCAAATGAAAGAAGATTTAGAGAGATCTCCAAATGAATTGGTTGGACATCATTATTAGGCCATACAAGGCCATACTAGCCTCAGGAACAATGAAAAACAATCAAAATTTAGAAAAAAAATAAGTTTTCTTGCATTATTTGATCTCCAAATGTCTTCCAACCACTCCACCACCTTTTACAAAAATGGATTCAATCTATTTATGCCTTTTCAAAATTATCCCAACATTTACAAACCAACTTTTCAACTACTAACCGTTCATCTTCCACCCTATGACAAAATTGCTAAATTGTACTTGATAACTTTTCAACTGCGTTTTGAGTTACATGACTATTCAACTTCCACTTTTTACACTTTTTCAACTTTTGACAATATTACAAAATATGACAATAATAATTCCAACTAGACTAATTACATGATAAAATGGTCTATTATGACCTTATTGGATTCACAAGACTCAAAACACCTCAAAAACCTAACATAAGACCATATTTACAAAAGTTGACATGGTGCCCCTGCACCATACACCCGGATAGAAAAAGGACTCAAGTCCCTTGAGGACTGTATTGTAGTGCAAACATGCTGCCTCTTATCATGCAATGATCTCCAAGCCACATCTCCACCTGGTTTTCCTTTCCAATGTGTTAGGTATTGAAGCTTTGGATTGTTCTTTGCATTGATAGACCCCTTGCCACCTAGAAACTGCTTCATTTCCAGAAACTGACTTGATGAATGTTCACTTATCTTTCCCTCATCTGAGATTGATGTGAAATCTACTTGAAAACTTGCAGATATAGCTCTTCCAACCTTATCTTGAACTGCTCTCTCCTTGACTCTTGTTACACACTTGAAATCACCCACATGTTCTTGCCCTTCAACTTGTTTCATTTCATCTTTTACCTTCATCATTGTCCCCAAATCCTTTGCCCCTAATATCATTGTCTTATCATGTTCATAAACCTCTATACTAACTAGATTTGACTGCTTACTTACCTCTTTTACAAGCACTGTCCCTATCATAATCAAGTCATCCTTGGTTTTCTCAATATCAATTTTTGATAGTAACTCAACATCATACTTCATACCTTCTGTCTTAGCATCTCCATAGTTTGTAATGGCTGCAATTTCCATATCTCCTTCTTCATCTTCCTTTTCTTGTTTATTCCTTTTTTCATCAAAGGTTCTTTTGTCTTCACATCTGGTTCTAATACTTTCATTTGTCTTCTCTTTTGTATTAGCCTTTGAATAGGCCATACAACCTTCTTCTTCATTGTCAAGTGCCAACTGAGTGCTCTTTTGAATAACTGCTCCATCTCATCTTTCATCCTTCTTCTCATCTCTTCCAGTTGTTCCATAGCCTGCCTCAATTCTTTTATTTCTTGGTCAAACTCCATTTGTTTTGCCCTCTCTTTTTCCTCTTTCCTCTTCCTCTATTTTTCTTCTTGCTTTTCTTTTGTGAACACCCAGCCTGTAGGTACCTTCTCAACAAATCCATCTTCTCTTCAAGCAAGTCCATTTAACCTTGGTTCCTCTTTTCTTTGCCTCACCTAGGTCTCCTCTCTTCTCCTCTACCTAGTCTTTTGGCAACCAGGTTCTCTCGTCAACCTACACAAACACAAACACAAACACATAAACACCAAACTCTCTTTCCCAAACCTTCTGAGCTCTAATACCAATGGATGTAGAGTAGGGGTTCTTTCTCAATCTACTATAGGCATATTTCACAACAATGCACTCAAATAAGCATCTTCTACAAGTTTCACAAGCAACCTTCTCAAGGCAACTTCCTTCTCCAAGGGCACAACTTGGGTTTCCAACTTCTCTGACCTCACAAGGTTACTATAGGCCTCTTTACACCTCAAGGACCCAAACACAACCAAATCAATCACTTACCAAAGTCTACCCCTTCAATTCTTGACCATTCCCTATGTTGGCTACCCAAGTGCTAGTAGGTCTCCTAACCATGATTTATGACCATATCTCTGTAAGAAAACATCAAACCCACAAAATAAATAGCATTGCAGATACCCATTAAGGTGTTCTTCAACATACCTGAAAGTCACATACCTTTGTTTTCAAACATCATCACTTAAAATTGACTGGTATGCTGAACAGAGGGGCAATTAGCCTTGTTTTCCAAAGCAACCACAAGGTAAATTCTCCTCCAATCAAAATTCTCTACTGCAATGTTCTTGGCAGGTCTCAAATGGCCTAAATCCACAACTTTTATCAACTGAAACAACCCCAGGTTCACTACATCACAAACCCTTCCTTAGGCCTATTAGTCTTCCTTGAAATGGTTCAAACTTGCCAAACTTGACATTCAACATACAGAGGACCTCCTAAGCTTCAAAACAACTTTTATTGACATTGATAACACCTAAATAAGTGATCTTCAAAAGGGTTTAAAACCATTTAATATGGAACACAACAAAATCTTACCAAACACAATTTTGTCTAAACTGTCAACTCTGCCATAATAGGACGGTGGTAATAAGGGTCCCAAATACCTTTGTTTTTACATACCCTAGTTTGAAGAGGTTTCAAAATACAAATTGACAACATCTCTAAGGCAAAACCACTTATGGTGAACACTGAACTTGTCAACAAGACCCCAAAACCTTCACTTGCTGCATTACCAGTCTAATGCACATGAAAACACAGTCCTAGGGCATCAACCATTCACATTATAACCTTGATCCTTTGGTCTGCAAATTTAGAGTATGAAAATGTATGCAAAAAGGAAACATTTAACCAAAAACTAGAGTTTACCACTGGTCAAAAGCAGAGAAACACAAATTTATTTATTCATTGTTACCCTAGTTGAGGGTTTTAACTGCTTTTCTAGAAATTGCAATAATTTTTTATTTACTCTATGAAAATAAATGATACAAAACCCATAATGACATAGACTCAAAGAACTTTCCAACTAGGTTGTCTCAGACCCTCTATAGATCCGTACAATCCGTATAGTACTGAAGAACAGAGAAATAGGCATGAAAAAATTGTGTTCTTTATTAATTTCTCTCTCAAACTTCAATATAACTTCCTCCTCCCAATCTACCTTCATCCTCCATGATGATACAAGCCTTATATAAACATTTCCAACAATTTTTAAGGTTCTCTAACTACCTTTTGAGTTCCATGATTGTTCAACTTCCAATTTTTGTACTTTTTCAACTTTTTACAATATTACAAAATATGACAATAATGACTCCAACTAGACTAATTACATGATAAAATGGTCTATTATGACCTTATTGGACTTGTAAGACATAAAACACCGCAAAAACCTAGCATAAGACCATATTTACAAAATTTGACATGGTGCCCCTGCACCACTATTACCCAACCTCCTCCATCAAAACTCTTTCTCCCATTCGTCACTCACTAGCGTATCTACACACAAATCAATATCATTAATTTTATGGAAGTTAGAGATTTCCATCATCTTCACTACACTCACCATCTATTCTTCCTCACACTCTTCTACAACTTGCATGCCAAGGATTTCATGAATGATTTGTTGCACTACATCTACTTCCATCCTCAAGTCCTCCAAAGGACATTGTAGTATTGCAACAACACCTTTAACCTCCTCATTTTCCTCTTCACTATGCATACTAGAAATCTTATTTTTTCTCTACTGCACTAGACCAATCAATACCTTCATGTCCTCAAAAGGACACATAGTTATTGCACTCTCATTCTCATCTCCAAAATTAGCTACAACTTCAATTTCCACCACATCCATGCCTTCAAAAAGACATGTTTTCATTACAACATCTTCATTATCTTCTTCACTATCCTATTACATGAGAATATATTCCTAATTTCCATCTACATGATACTCTACTTCTTATTCTCTACCTACACACAAAACATTGTTAGAAAAATCGAGGACTTAACATCTCCCTACTTCTCTTCTTCTTTGTATCTCCTAATCTTATCTCTATTCTCCTTTAGGATTCCTAATAGATCACAATTATCTCTACACACATACTCTCTATCCTTTTCTAGCTTCTTTCATCAAAAGTTCTCTCTCTTCTCTACATAAAGAAAAATTTCACATCCATTCTCAAGGCTATCCCAATCCTTTTTCTAGAAGATGTTTTCTACACACTCACACTTTCACAAGCTACAATCTTGAAGACACAAATTCTAAGACAAAACCCTCTTGTATTCACTCAAAACCCACAACTATCCTCTACCTAACAATGATAGTGGAATACCCACATCTAAAACCCCATCTACCCACTTTCCACATAGTGGAGGACATTAGTACATCTTCTACCTAGTAATACCTATGTTGGAGGATAGATAACACAAGTTCCTACATAAGAGTCATTCTCTTTGATACTATTTATCTCTCACACATAGCTCTACAGTTATATGAATCTCTCTCACACCTATAAAACATTAATAGAGCTCTCCTAGACTCGGCTCAATAAGAATCTATCTCTTAGACACCTTAACACCATCTCTTCACATAGCCAACAAAATACTAACTTTGATACCATTCAAGTACAATTAGTGTTGGGGAACCCACTTTAAGGGAAGCCAATTCCTATAGCCTACACTCTCAAAACACACATATGCACAACACAAAAGCTTAAATGGAAATAATTAACACTTTATTAACTTCCTATCTCTTAATACATCATCCTTACAAAATAAACATTATGCTAAAAAAACATTTCATACTTCCTAAAGGATGCTACCTCACTCACTCATTATAAAATGACTTTACATAGTGATTTTCTTGATTACAAATCCCTCTTCTCATTCAAGGATCTCCTATCCTCTAAAGTTCATTGCATCTTAGCTTCATCTCTGCATTCTCTACTAGACAAAGAAAACTATCTCCAAACACTACCTATGAAGGGAGTATCTCAATATTTCCCTTGTACCTATGGGAACCTCTTTCTAAAATAAAATTAAAACCACAAATAATCAAGTTCTTTCTCAAATAAAGAACTTTAGTTTCCTATCACCGGATGAGAAACAATGAAATTGTTACAAAATCCATCACAACCAAAGTAGGAATGGATGCACAACCAACGTAAATATGAGAGAAATCAACCTAGAAAGAATTAGACAACCATAAAGGATGAATCATGTAGCCAAAGCTTTAATGCCATGTGACTAAAGAACAATTCCTTGTTTTTATTACCTAGGATACGGTAATTTTGAAGGGAGCATAAACCCTTTACAGAGGTAAAGTTACACTCAAAACATAGCCAACTGAGTATAATGAGAACAAAATGGATCTACCAAGTAGGTAAAAAAAAACAAAGACAACTATCAAAAACAATAGAAAGACAATTTAAAATGAGAACCAGATTATTTAAGACATAAACAACCTAAAGATTGTGAAGCACTTATGCCACTTCCAACTCCATAATGAGAAATCCTTCCTCAAATATATCACCACCTCTATCACTAATTCCTTTGTTGGTACTATTGCGAGTATTGTATATTTTTGCCTTTTGTATCACAAGACCTCTATCATTAGTCCCCTATTTGAATCATTTAACATTCTCATTCTTCTTCAAACACACTTTTAGCTCCTTAACCTCTTCCTCAAGAAGCTACAATTTGGCATTAAATTTATCCTTTCCTATGTTGAGATGGAGGATTTACTACATGGAACTCTAATACTTGAGGGGGTTGGTCCCACAATAGTGTGTTCCACTTGTGGGACATCTTGATTTTTCTTAAAATCACATAAATTTTAGAAAAAAATAATGATTGAAGCCTAGATGGGTTTCATCTAAGGGGGTTTGATTGGAGGGAGTTAGCTTAAATCCCCTTGGATACAACCCCCTTATGCTTAAATCAAACCCCCAACGAATTATCCTCTATAGCTATCAAAATGCTAACTAAAAACTAATTTTGCTTCACTTTCTTGGGGATCACATGAAGTCATTTAGAAATTTCATTTTGGAAGTATGTAGCCCTTAGTATTATCTTTCCAAAAGTTATAATATCTAGTATTTTTTCTTTAATATTATATATATATATATATATATATATATATATATATATATATATATATATATATATATATATATATAGGTCTATTGTGAAAAAACAATGACCTGTATTCAAGACACTAGGAAAAATAAGAAACATTGTTAGCAAAATCTCAACAAAATGCATTGCACTACACATAGATGTCCTTACTTCAATTTGTCCTCCTCCTTTGGAACTAGAATTTTTCCTTCGTATTTTTCCAAAGTAGCAATTTTAAGATTCAAACAATTAATCTCCATGAAGAACCACTTCAAGAGCTAATATCTTTGTTTCCTACACAAGTGCTGGCAACTCATCCACCAATTAGTTAATAACACTTATAGCTCCATCCGAGGAGGTTTTGTCACATGGGTTAACCTAATTTTTACCATAAGGGTGGCAACATAGATTGGGGATTTCAAGGAAGGCAGACCCAACAATTGGCTCCCCCCACACTTTCATCGTGCCCTTATTTTTACCCCTTTTCTCCTTCTCCCATATATCCCCCAAAATTCTTGTATTCAAGATCATCCTCCCTTTGGTCTTTGAGATAGAAACATCTTCCCCCTTTGAACTATTGGTTAAATGAATTTCCTCATAGTTTTCCTCACCCATGCTTGAGTGCTCCACATCAATGTGTTTCCCTTTCTTTAGAGAAAGCTAATCCTTTACTTTGGGATTGGTCCTTTTCTAGTGATTGACCAATTAAAAAAATTAGGTCATCATGGGCAAGGTAATTACCCACCCTAAGAATAGTTCCTTGTTACATTACTAATTGAAAGCGAATAATAGCCATAGGAAGATTTTTAATGATAGCAACAAAAGTATAGGAGATAATGTACCAACCTCACTATCAAATATTACCCAAGAAAGAAGAAATCAATCCATGTAGGTACTTAGAGTAATTGCTATCAATCTAAGGATAATACGAAAGGTGGTAGCTTAGAGTTTTCCCAATAGTGTGCCATCATAATTTATTGCTAAGAGGAAAATAAATTATCTACCATAAGACACAGGAAAATAATCTTTGGATATTACGAATAATAAGCATTGTGATAACTCAATTTATGGATTTAATGTTGGAAAAAGATAATAACAGCCTCCTTTAAATAAGAAAGCTACAATTGGCAGCTCATGAGGTAGCTTTATCATAAATATATTATAAATGATTATATGAAAATAAGAAATATTAATCATATTATTATATCAAAAAAATATACCACTTTACATTTAATATTTGAAGCATCCTCTATATTTTCTATCACAACCAATTACCAAGGTATAAACACTTAAAACACATAGACCTCCTATAGTTGGAAATGTATAGTTCTTGCAACAAATTTACATAGTTCCTAATGAACTTGCTATAGTGGTCTATAAACACCTAGAATTGACTTATAAAAACATTCAAGAAGCTAGTTGACATGAAGTGACAAGCAATAAATACATCATAAAGAATTTATAAAATTAAAACTATAACTTACAATTTTTTTGGGTGATGTAGGATTACATCTAGATGCGGATGCTCCTACATCACATATAAAACACTTCTAGATAACTTGTTGCACACTTATACTGGTGTTGTGAGTATGCATGTTCGGTAAAAATTTTACTAGACAAAAAAGCAACCAAAACATTGAACTAACTATTTTTTGGGTGATACAAGATCACTTGTCGATATGGATGCTTCTTAATAATACATGTCAAGTAATTTTTTTTGTGAGATTAGAAATATAATTTGAGTGGTATAACCACTCTTTTGGCTAGCATTCATGGCCATAATATTCCTTTACACTATATCAAGCAGTTCTCTATTTGTGCCTACTTTTGTATTCTTCCTTTTTGTTTCACCTTTTGGTCATATACTCTTCCCTTTAGGTTTCACAACCTACTAGTTGTACTTATTTGCTTCTATATTTATATCCATCTCTTTTTCCATTCTCTTGTGGTAAATTTTCCACCTAGACCTACCTATTCCCATTGAAAATCTTCCTCCTCTTTCACATCCTACATGTTGGTATATATTAAGCTTTCTTAGGAGTGCATATTTAGGAGTCTATGTTTAACCTTGACCTATACTAGGCATGCCTAGATTAGCTTTTTCTAAGTTAAGTGGTTGCTTTTCCTATTCTTGAAGCACCACTATTCTTAGTAAGATTTTCCTATTATTGGCTCAACTATTCTTAGTCGATTATGCCTTATATGTATCTTGCATTGTGAGCTATTTCATAGTCTCAATCAATTAATTCTTCATTGATGTATTTGCTTTGCATATTTTTGTTTTGGATCTTTTCTATAGGATAAGTGTGCCTTTTCTTGTCTTAGGTGGCTAATTTGGTGTAGGCAAACATCCAAGGATCATGCAGTTTCTCACATGGTATTAGAGCAAGGTTGGGTTTATTGATTGTCTATTTAGTATCAATCTATAGATTTATTATTCAAAATACTAGTTGCATGCAAATTATTCTCTATATGTCCCTATTGAGCCCGTGCTTTAAAAGTTGATTCAATTTGTAGAAGAGGGTGATTGAAGATTGATAAAAAAATCAAGCTGTGATCTTTATTTGGTGCAACCTCCATCTCATTCCAGGCCTGGATCAAGTTTGAAAAGAAGTGTTGAAGGTGACTGAGGTGATCAAGATTGAAAAAAGTGGATTTTGTGTGTTTGGTGGCATGCAACAAGTAGGAGGCTCTCTCCATGGCTTACGGCTTCTATAGAAGGTACGCAACTTCATCTTGGCTCATGGCCTCTGTAAAAGGGTTGTGGCTTGTGCAAGAAGCTTGCAGCCTCTTCACAATGCCCACGACCTTTATTTGAAGCATGTGGCATGTGTTAAAGGCTTGGGACCTTCCTTTTCATAGTAGAGAATCTTCCAAAGACTGCGACCTCTTTTGGTCAGCCATCATGCCTCCAAAAATGCTTTAAAACAGCAGAAAATTTGCAACTCACCCTTTCAACAACAAAAACACCCTACAAACAATCAAAATCAACTTGCATTTAAAGGTGAAATTGTTATAAATAGAAGCAACACTACTTTAATGGAAATCTGATTCAATATAAATTTCTATAATATTTAACTGTGTGTTATTAATGGAGATTGTAACACAGAAACAAAACTATGCTTCACAGAAATGCAAAATCAGAAAATTGAACTCATGACACAATGTTTAACATGGAGAAAACCCTTTCAAGTAAAAAACTCCACACATGAAAGAGGCCCAATGTTTGTATTAATCTTAAAAAGATTTACAATACAACAACACCAGGAATCTCTCCTTCAGTCTTCAATCTGATAGCATTTGGGCATCACCTAAGTACTTAAAATCTATATTGCAGCAACAAATACATGGAAAATACTTATATAAATGTTTTCCAACTCATCCTAGGCATTCACCTTCTCTTTCTTAAGATTCTCCAACCTATAAACATTAATTACCATCTTACAAGCATCTTACACTTGTTCAAAAATAGCCATGCAAAGGTTGGGATCCCAAGACTAAATCTGGCCTCTTACAACATCTTATGATGCATCATAACTGTCATAGAGTCCACAAAAGAGTATCTTTCCAAGATAGGAACCTTTGGGCTAAATATAGCAAATATATAACTAATATATCCGTCATATGCGTCATAGAATCATAGAATCTTATGACAACTTGCAGCTGTCATAGATTCACTTACCAAATATTATGACAGTTGTCATACATGCCAAATATAGTAGATTCCTCAAGGGAAAATGCCTACCCTCATTTACTTTGATTTTTTACATTTGCCAACAGTAAAATTCACTCCGTGATTACCTTCGGTTACTCTAAAATTACTGCTGACAGTGAAACTAGTACATCTCCTCATGGATAATTACAAATTACATATAATAAATGGAATAAATACAATATTGGGATTTAAAAGGTTAATGGTACCTTATCCAAACATTATCCCACTTGACATTATACATTGTAAATCAACCCATGAGAAATTGAATGAAAATAATCATGCACTAGAAACAAGGCCCATGGCCTCTCTGCACCATATGAACTTCTCTATGCTCATAGGCTTGGTTAATGAATTTACAATATTCTCTTGAGTATCTATCTTCTTCAGCTCAATCTCTCCATTTGTAACCAACTCTTGAACAAAGTGATACTGAACATCAACATGCTTAGTTCAAGCATGATACATGGGATTCTTGGCCAAACAAATAGTACTCTGGCTAGCACAACCAATCTGAATGATCTTGCAATCAAATCCAATATCTATACATAGTCTTCTCAACCAAACTACCTCCTTAGAGACATGAGTTGCAGATATATACTCTGCTTTTGTGGTGGATAAAGCAATTGTGGGCTGCCTCTTACTCTTCCAACTCACTACACCTCCAAATAAAGTAAACACATAGCCACTAGTGGACCTTCAACTATCCAAGTCACCTGCCCAATCTGCATCAACAACACCCTATATGTCCAAAGATTTATCAGTACTATTAGTACCAGAATAAACCAAACAATGATTAGGAGTACCTACAAGATATTAAAACACCCTCTTCACATAATTCCAATGTTGTCTACCAGGGTTAGACATAAATCTGCTCAAAACTCCCACTCCTTGGGCAATATCTGGTCTAGTGCAAACCATTACAGACATCAAACTCCCTACAACACTAGCATATGGCACATTAGACATATCCTCAAAATCATCCTCAGTCTTTGGACACATATCAAATGAAAGATTAGTACCAATGGGTAAAGAAACTCTAACTGGGTTATAGTCCTACAAACTAAACCTCTGTAAAATAGTATTCACATACTTACTTTGTGAGAACCAAAGATTTCTATTAACTCTATCCCTCTTGATCTCCATTCCCAAAATATACCTTGTAGGACCAAGATCCTTCATCTCAAAGGCACCTAAAAGTTGGGCTTTAAGATTACTGATCATACCCTTAGTATTGCTAAAAAAAACATGTCATCAACATATAAAGCAATAACCAGTATAGAATCATCAACACAATAAATGTAAACATAGTTATCCTCCTCTCTTCTAACAAAACCTAATTTCAAAACAAATGAGTCAAACTTTTGATACCACATTCTGGGGGACTATTTCAGACCATAAAGATACCTCTTTAACTTGCAAACCCAATGTTCTTTTCCTTTTACCTTAAAACATGTAGGCAATTGCATATAAATTTCTTCTTCAAAATCTCCATGCAAGAACATAGTCTTCACATCCATTTGCTTAATCTCCCAATCATAAATTACATCAATGGATAAGAGAAATATAATAGAAGTCAATTTAACAACAGGAGAGAATATCTCACCAAAATCAACTCACTCTCTCTGGGAGTAGCCCTTGGCGACCAATCTAGCCTTGTACTTCTCTAATGACCCATCTGCTCCAAACTTCTTCTTGAAGACCTACTTACAACCTATGTACATTCTTCCTTTGGGAAAACAAACAAGATCCCAGGTGTTACAAGAGTCTAAAGCCATCATCTCCTCCTGCATGGCTAACTGCCAAGACTCACTATCATCTACAAAAATAGATTCCCTATAGGATCTAGGTTCATCATTAGTACTCAATAAAGCATATACACCACATAAATTTGGTGGGCTATACCTATCAACTAGATTATGTTGTCTTGTGGATCTCCTTAAAGGTGGAGTAACAGACTCTACTTATTCTTCTGCATGATCATCTGTACCAACTTCTTCTATAACAATAGACTCATATTCATCAGAACTACTGGAATCTTGTTCTTCTTCTTCACCCCACAATCCATCATTTTGTTCTTCTTGAGGTGCATCTTGCTACTCTAAATCTCCCACTATAGCTACATCTTCCACACTACCACCCAAGAGTCAAAGATGGCCAGGCTCTGATACTAAATGTTAGAAATGAAAGAAACACTACTTTAATGGAAATCTGAAACAATATAAATTTCTGCAATCTTTAACTGTGTTATTAATGGAGATTGTAACATAGAAACAAAACTATGCTCCATAGAAATGGAAAATCAAAAAATTGAACACATGACACAATGTTTAACGTGGAGAAACCCCTTTCGGGTACAAAACTCCACACAGGAAAGAGGCCCAATGTTTGTATTAATTTGAAAATGATTTATAATACAATAACACCACCAATCTCTCCTTCAATCTTCAATCCGACAGCATTCTGGCAACACCTGAGCACTTAAAATCTGTATTGCAGCAACAAATACATGGAAAATACTTATAAAAATATTTTCCAACTCATCCTAGTCATTCACATTCTCTTTCCTAAGATTCTCCAACCTGTAAACATTAATTACCATCTTACAAGCATATTACACTTGTCCAAAAGTTTAGCCATGCAAAGGTTGGGCACCCAAGACTAAATCTGGCCTCTTACAACATCTTATGATGCATCATAACCGTCATAGATTCTACAAAAGAGTATTTTTCTAAGATAGGAACCTCGGGCTAAATATAGCAAATATACAACTAACATATTAGTCGTATGCACCATAGAATCACAGAATCTTATGACAACTTGCAGCTGTCATAGATTCACTCACCAAACATTATGATAGTTGCGATACATGCCAAATATAGTAGATTCCTCAAGGGAAAATGCCTACCCTCATTTACTTTGAGTTTTTACATTTACCAATAGTAAAAGTCACTCTGTAATTACCTTCGGTTACTCTGAAAATACCCCTGCTAGTGAAACTAGTACATCTCCTCATGGATAATTACAAATTACATATAATAAATGGAATAAATACAATATAGGGATTTACAAGGTTAATAGCACCTTATCCCAATAGAAATGTCCCATTTTTGGTCTGATTTTTGTCATGTGTTTGCAGATTTTGCCCAGTTAGGGCACATCTTTTGCAAGATCTGCCCAAAATTGTGCTCTAAGCTATTTTTTAATTTGGGGCTTTTTCTCTTTTTAGCTAAAAGTTATATTAAATTTAGTTTTAAATTTTTTTTTTCCTAAATTAAAGATAAAATCTACTTTTTTAACAATTGAAAGGGCTTTTAAATTTTTATTTTGTCCAAAAATATATTTTTGACAAATAAAACTAAGGAGCATTTAAATTGTTGTGTTATTTTTAGGGAAAAGTTGAATCTCTTGTAATTGGCAACTCAGTTGAGTGCCAAAAATTGGATTCTCTTGTAAACCAATTTGGGTTTGATCACAGTATTTCTATAAAGTGCTTTTTATTCTCAGGGGGATTATTCATAGTATTTTGTAATCAATGAACTAAGATAAAGTTCCAAATTTGGGTGGTTCATCATGGATTTTGGTATTTATTTCGACCCTTGTGTTGTCAAATTAACCTCAGAGAACTATTTGTCCTAGAAACAAGGGATAAAGAATCACTTTCTTGAACAAGATCGATTGCCCTATCTCCTTGGACTCGTTCCCGAGCTAAGTGATTATAAACAAAAGAATAAATGTTTTAACAAAAATGACATGGTCTATGAACTAATAGGTCTTACTATTTCTACAGATATTTTACATCATATAGAGCACACCAAGTGCCCTTTCACTACTTGGACCATCATCCCATAGATGTATGGAGACTTTAGATCTTCATCTAAAAGTCATGTTTATGTGGATAACCAGGTTCTTGTGGATGATACTGAGACTTCTATTTTCCCTTCGTGTGTGGACAGATCCTCATGTGATGATCAGTCTATTTTTTTGACATATATTGATACCCCATCTACATTGGAGGACATTCCATATCTTATAGTACCTATTCCTACTTCAGAGTCCAGTGTTTCTTCTTCAAGAGCTTCCAGTGATTCTCTACAATAGGGTCATTTATGTCTTTTGGATCACCTCATTGGGACACATTTCTACCAAACATCTCTTGCTTGTTTGTAGAGTCCCATATTTTGGATCTTGATGACAGTATTGAGGACATATGTCTTCTCTTTGATCATAGTAATCTTGCACCTGCTACTACTACAGAGTTCAGAGAGGCTTCACCGAGGGCTTCCAGTGATTCTTTGTAGGAAATCACATGGGATTTGCTTTGTAGCCACATGGCATGCATTGACATTCCACTTTCATACATCATTTCTCAGGATACTGTTCTTGATCAATCTTCACATGATTTTGAGAGGTCACTTATTTTAGTTAGGCCCGATCCTCTTGATTTGATTGTGACTCACTTCAGCATTAGCATGATGACATTTGAGTAGTGTTATGAGATAGAATACATAATGAGACTTACCACCTCACCTTGCTTCTTTGAGTTGGAGTTACTTCAACATTCACCATTAGAGTTATTTCTTCCTAAGGGGAGAAATGTCATTTGCCACAAATGGATCATTTTCAGCATTCATACATGGGCATTCTCTTCTGGCATAGGGGCTACTTCATTATGGGGGGAGGGGCCTACATAGTGTTTTTCACTCTCCTGTCGGGGGGTCATATTTGTATCCTCACAGTCTAAGTGACATGGTTTCAGGCTTGGTACAAAGTTATCATCTTCGAGGAGGCTTCTTAGTCCTATTCTTTTATCTTTTTCTCTCTTTTTGGAGGGGAGTTTTTTCCAACGTGGTTTTCTCCATTTCTCTATTTTTATGAGAGATTGCATTGTACATGGGTACTTGATCAAGCCTAGTTGCGGGGACCCATATTGATTTAGCCCACCTAAGTTATGCTTAAGGGGGGGGGGGGGGGGGTGTTGTTGGTGTGTATTAAGCTTTCTTAGGAGTGCATATTTAGGAGTTTATGTTTAGCCTTGAGCTATACTTGGCATGCCTAGATTAACTTTGTTTAAGTTAAGTGGTTTCTTTTCCTATTCTTGGAGCACCACTATTCTTAGTATTTTCCCTATTATTGGCTCAACTATTCTTAGTTGATTATGCCCTATATGTATCTCACATTGTGAGCTATTTCACAATCTCAATCAATTCATTCTTCATTGACGTATTTTCTTTGCATATCTGTGTTTTGGATCTTTTCTGTAGGATAAGCATGTCTTTTCTTGTCTTAGGTGGTTGATTCGGTGTAGGCAATCATCCAAGGATCCTGCAGTTTCTCACACTACATGCCATGGTCTCCTCTTTGGACTTCCAAATGACTTCCAACGGTCTCATCTTGATTCACTTTTCATAAATATATTCTCTTTGTCACTGATAACAAACACATTTTGAATACAGGTGTATGGCATGTTGAAAGCCAAGAATGTTTCTGTAACATTGTTTCAACCCTTTTGCAACTCATTTAAGTTGTCTTCTTGAATGAGCTTTTTGCATAGGCTTCTATTCATTGTAGCACATGTCCAAGCAGAACACAATTTTCATATCACTTCTTGCTACAGTGCATTATACAAAAACTAGATGTTAATATGGATTGTTATCTACATAAAACACTACATGAAAATAGCCTCCTCAAGCTTGTTGGGATTTATTTTGACATTTCCTAAGCTGTGTCCAGTAAACGTTATGCTTAAATTCTCGATCGCATTCTCCTAAACTTTGAGTAATCTCCTTATCTCTGCAATCACCGGACCTCTTGCGCTTATGTTCACGAGCTTTCCAGAAGAATCTTCCTGCTGAAGCACGGTCGAAGTATAACTGTCGAGGAATCCACTCTCAACTCGAACTCCATCATTTACAGATGGAATTCGTGATTGATGATCTTTCCTTGTTCTTTGACATTTGTAAGATAATCTAGCGGGCACGAGAACATCCCTGAGATCTTGTATCCATTCTTGAGTTGTCCGGGTTCCTCTCCATGCAATGACAATGTCTCGTAGTCCAAGCCTCTCAATCTCCTTTGCATAGTCGCACACTGCAATAAACCCTAACCAAACACCGCTGTCTTTTGACTTCTCGCCAAAAACTGAGCCTAACACACAGGTATTGGCGTGTATATATTCAGTGACTCGGTAGCCACATTCAGACATGCCCATCTTCTCCAACAGTTCTCTCTTACTGTACTTACATGTACCATTAAATTTGGAACTTCAAATGCGTCATAACAAACCTTTGCTAAGTCTCCATACCTGAGAGCTTCAACTTTGATGCTTATCAAAGGAATAGCAAGGTACTAGGTTCAGTACTAACTGATCAACGGAAGATTAAATTTACAAATATAAATTTTGATTATACAAGGTCAACTATAAATAGACGATCAATCACGACTGCTGCTGAGATAAAAGAAGTTGAATCTATCCGCATATTGCTGGTATTGAAACAGAATTAAAGCGTCAATATGTACCACAGGGCTATAAAAGAAAGTCTTGCGAGACGGCACAAGACCCACATTGTTTAGCTTATGCAAGAAAATAAAGGAATTATTTTGAAATGTGGTGCGAGTTGTTATTTCGGAGAGAACGTTTACTATCCATAAAAACGTGCTATGGAAGAGCTGCGAAGGGTCGTCATTGTTATTTGTTCTCTATTTCACAACATTCTAACATCGATGTTTGCTGCACTTTTTCATTTTAACCATGTGTTTTTTTTGCTTTTGGACTATTTGGTAGAACCTGGCTGAGGGAGTGTGGAGCTCGATAATGGCAATTGGCATGTCATGGACATAGACATCGCTTTATTCATGGTTCAATTTATATGCCACGTCTTCGTTTTCGATATGAGATTTGAAGCGTAGGGAAGCCAAACACAACCACTGTATGATATACTATCAACCAAGTTAAAGCGCAGCCCATCTTCTTGACGGCACTGTATTACCTTCCTAAGGTGGGCGATGCTTCACAGGGATAAGGTGCTTCCATAATTGAATATATTTTTATAATTTTAGATATGTATACCATTATTATACAAGACAACCAGAAGAAATACTGATTACAATAGATTAGAACAAGCAGCCGAAAAAACCTGCTGAACCATCATATGCTATAAGGCAGTCGATATTATTGCCTTAACCTTTTGGCATTGATTTGTCGTGGGAATTTGTATAAATGCTGAAATCAGTTAGATTATGTAAAATTGTTGTTTTTTTATAATTTTTCTTCTTGAAAAATAGTTAGTTTTTTGGTGTTTCAAGCTAATTTTTCTAGTAGGGTTTTTTAAATTTTGAATTAAAAAAAATAAGGGAAAAAAAATAGAGTCAATCAAATGGCATGTCGTAAAAAATTAAATTATTTTCTAATGTTTATAGGTATACATATTGGGTACAACTTAGTTAGTAGTGATACAACAAAAGATTAAGGTATTTAGGAATTTGTGTAAAGGCAAAAATTAATTAGATTTTGTAAAGTTATTGTTTTTGATAATATTAAAAAGGATAACAAGGGTCCCTACCCTTAAAAAATGCCAAGAGGCAGGAAAAGAAGAAATTTGAAGGAATGAATCAACACAAATGACTTAAACAAAAAATGAGACAAAGAACATCATAAAAAACAAGAACCAAGAGCAGAAACAAACCACAAGAACCAACAACAAGTGCCCAATTAAGCCTTAGGAGCTCAAGCCATGCCCCAGAGACTAGACACCATGTCCCTTTCTTCAAAAATGAGATGAAGCTTAGGAAACAAAGAATCAAAGTCGACACTAGTGTCATTAGCAATATTCTTCCCCTTTTTAATTTTCCTCTATCTTTCTCTTTCGCTAAGAGCTTGAGGTTGGTAGTAGTGCATTTGAGATTGTCCTTGCTTAAACTGATCATGCTATAAAGTTAATATTAATAAGTTATTTTTTTGTAATTTTATTTGAAAAATAGTTGGTTTGCGGCATGTTGATTGGTCCATCCTAATTTTTCTAGTAAATTTTAAAAATAATTTTTTATTAAGAAAAATAAGGAAAAATAAGGCAAAACCAATCAAATGGCATGTAGTAAAAAGTTAAACCATTTTATCATGTTATGGGTACACATAATGGTGCAACTTAGCTCTCGATGATGTAGCAAAAAATTAAAGTGTTGTCTAATACTGTAGAAATCAAATGTGATTTAGCAAAGACATAAAGTGTTTTCTAATGTTTACATGTGTCCATGTTGGTGGCACCTTTACTATGGATCAACTCATAAAATTAATGTTTTTTCTTTTTTAAGTTCTACTTCATATTGTGTGTGTTG
Source organism: Cunninghamia lanceolata (assembly GCA_027924645.1). Taxonomy (NCBI): domain Eukaryota; kingdom Viridiplantae; phylum Streptophyta; class Pinopsida; order Cupressales; family Cupressaceae; genus Cunninghamia; species Cunninghamia lanceolata. The sequence goes on along the minus strand of BSBN01000189.1, from coordinate 2,879,949 downwards.
TAGTTTGTATTATCCCAGTAGAAATGAATGCAAAGTGTGGAGACACGTACAAGGCTGAAATGGCATGTAGGAGGCTAGAATGTGAGTACAAGATGCATTTTTCTAAGCTCTATGATTATACCTACAAGTATTTATGTTTAGCGTTCATTTGAGTTAGTGTTTTTTTACTATTTGTGAGAGTTTTTTTCCTATGTCTATTTATGTTTTTATTTGTTGGGCATGGTTGGTGTGGAGTGCAAATTGTGTTTTCCTATAGAGTGGTAGTGGCAATTGGTCTAGACGACAAGTTATTGATTTCGCATGGTGAGGGTTTAAATGTTTACATTTTAGTATTGAAGCTTTGTGCGATGAGGATTTTGTAAAGAAAAATACCTAGTAGTCACCTCTAGTATTGTATGATTTTCTAAATGGAATGCTTGATACAAGTGCACACAACTAAGCCCATAAAGAAAAATCAATACACAATCGATTTCTCACATTAACCCTTAGAGGATGGATAAAAAAGAAGAAGAATAGAAGAAGAATATACTAAAGAGAAAAGACACCAATATACATGGGAAAAACCCTTTTAGATAAAAATCCCATACCCCAAAGCACCAAACCAATGTATTAATTTACGACAATAAACATGTTACAATACACTTGTAATATCAAAGCCTTAACATGAAGATCTACATATCACTCCTTTGAAGGAAATCTCACAACGTAACCCTACAATGAAAACTTCTCAATACCTTCATCTCATTCTCTTAATTTATAGACTCAAGAAGGCCCTGCAAACCACCAAAAAACATTACCATAGGCCCAAAAAGGTCCAAAAATTACCATTTTAAGAATTATCATGACCCACACCTAATTATCACTCATTAATTATAATTTACTTCCTTTATAAATATTCTTTATGATGTTTCATAGCATGTGTCATAAGTGGGTCAAGATTCTTCATCCACATTTAGTAACTCCCTATAATCATGCTCTTACATGCACCGTATAATTCATCATAAGTAACTCCCACATCTTACAATGTCATAATAAAATTAGATGCTCTTATAACTTCTACACATTTCATAAGATGTTGACACATGGAAAGGAGTGCCACCTCAAAGTGGGATGCCTTACTTCCAATGTTAGGAAAAATAATAAATACAATAAAATAATGAAATGCGAACATTAGAAACTCAAGGTTCAGACATACTTTCTTAACATTCTTCCACTTGTAGAACACCTTGCAAGAGCAAAAGGGAAACTCCAACAAATCTATGAACCACTAAGGTTACCACCATGCTATCCCAACTAAACTCTAGTATGCTTGCAAGCTTCATAGAAGTACCTAAAACATCTTCCAAGTGCCCACCATCTTGACAAAAATGGTCTCATCCTCCATTGTGCCCAAGCACAACAGATACAAACACCAATCCAAGATGACACACTAAATATCACATAGACACAACAATGTGTCTAGCCTCAATCTATTACAAGAACATAACCTAGAAGTTCAATCTCCTCGAAACAAGATTGAGTATGTACCACATACCCCAAAGTAGCCAGAACAACAATCATAGCTAGTCACTCACATCCAACTAATCCCAAGCACTGATAGACCTTTGGATCATGAAATATCCAACCCACATTGTGACTCTTGTCCCTATAGTCCATTTTCCTACTCAATATTACTGTCTCCCATCGTAACAAACACACTAATGTGTAAAAACTTAAAGACCCTCAATATTATAGTCTAATAAAAAATTTACCTCATAGAACTTTGACTGGATAGATAATGTCTAGTTTGGTACCGATAAAGGAACAAAAATTCTACCAATTAGCTCTAACATAAAGCATCCAGATCATGCAATTAAAACCTATATTGAAGAACACACACAATGACATGGAAATTGCAACCAACATGTTGCAAAATGGAACATACTTCCTCATACAATTTTTTCCTCACTCTCACGTTTGATCTCTCCTAGCTCTCTCAAGTTATTCACATCATAAAAGGTAGAGATTAGAGAGACCCCATACTATTGCTAAAGAAAAATAATTCAGTACAACTATAGTAAATTACCACAAACATAGTTACAACACTAGCTCCATACTAACCTCAACTCGAAAGTCATATAAATACAAACTTCTGGGAATAAAAGTAAGACCACAAAGAAAAAAATTCAAACCATAGCACATATTGTGTCCTTCTACCAACACCACTAATAGCTAAAGTTTTGACAAGTAAGATACTCACTTCCAAAACCCCAAAAAAAGGCCTTACCAGCATCAAATAGTTCAACACGAAGGTCAGACATATCATCAATAAATCAATAAATAAACAAGGATCTAAGATTCTAAAATGAAGTTAGATCAAACTAATAACCATTCTCATAATTAGAAAATAAGTCCAAAATCATCCGCTGCACTCCTAAAATGTCTTCCTAAACAAACTTATGAATATGAAAAGTTGAAGGAAAAAGACATTGTGCCGTGTACTCATCAAATAGGTCCTCAAGAACTCACATCTATATGTCAAACTCATTCCATGAAATAGAAAAGCACAAAAAATAGAACACATTTGAGAATAAAAGTTGCTTAAGGTCAATTTTCAAACCACCTTAAATCACCTTCTAATCATTCATTTTTGTCCACCCATTCATCCAATCCAATTCATCTCATACCTAGTCATCCTAATCATTCTTAAATCCACATATTAATCCAATTCTCAAGCTTAAGACAAATCCTTCATCATCCTCTTCATCCATTTACTTTGTCCAAAATGGTTGTGATAATTAAAGTTCCTATGTCAAACCACATTCCTCAAACCCCATACCAACAAAAGGAATGACTACATGTAATTTACAAAATGTATGGAGAGATAGATCCTCTTGCTAAAGTACACTTTAGAAATAACTTTAGTCATGATCATTTAGCACCTCTCATAGTTGGACATTTTCAAGACCATTCTTATAATCCTATCACATCAACACCACAATCCCATATGTCATCACCATCAAATTCATACCAACCTTCATACTCTTATATGGATATGCCATCCTAGCCAATTTCTTATCACAACTGTTCACAACCCATTTATTCAAACATTTCATACCCCCCCTCATCTTCTAATCTATATCATTCTAGTCCATCCCCATATCAAATACATCCTACATCAAACTATCCCATGAATATACCCTGAAATACATATCAACAACCTCCTCTTTCTTCTCATATCATCCAATATCCATATCAAAACCCCCCACAAAAAGAACATCCTAGTACTAGCTATCCCTTGAGCCAAAATCAAATGTCCATGAGTTCTCCTCATCCTCATGGTACCTTTGTCAAGGGAAACACCACTCTCGCTTATGTATCCTATTCATATCCTCCATCATCATCTAATCAAATACTTTCCTAAGAGCCTCCTATTCTTATATCAACACCCCCATGCTAACCCAATCCTAATCCATCCACATGATCCTAATCCTAATCTTACAACATCTGCCATTATTTTCCATCCATTCTATTATCCATCTCCTACCTCTCCTAATCCATCCACCCCTAAACTTAAGATGTGACCCAATGGATATTAGCAAGGAATCAAACCCCATCATGCAATCCCATGCCCACTCTTGAGCCCACCAAAGATCCTCCAAGAATCATTCCTGTTCCTCTAACACCATCTATTGAGCTTATTGAAGAACCTTCTACCATCAATGCAAGTGAAACTCCATCATGCACCTATTTTTCTAAACATCCAATGCCTAGCATGACCATCCAAGAGTCTTCCACTTCCATTTCTATCCAAACTCAAGAGCTATGTCAAGTGTCAAATCCAAACCATGAACAACCTTATTCCTCACTAAGTTAAGATCAAACCATCCAAGATCCTCAAGATCACATTACACAAGCTACCCAAGAACTAACTACTTCCTCTCATGATTATCCTAGCAATAAGAGTGAGCATGAAAGTCTTGTTGATCAACTTGAGCACTCATCCTACTTCATGGACTTTCTTCGAAGCAAAGAAACTTCTCCTTCTATCCATAATCCCACGAACATTAGTCCTATCCATCCTCCAACTAATCTTATCCATCATCCCACAACATCCACTTCCCTTGATGAGACACTTGGTCCCTAAGAAAAACATAGAAAATCCAATAAATAACTTGGATCATATCACACCATGTCTTAATGAGTATAATGTTAATCAAGATCCTATTGATCCTTCACCCACCATCTCCCATCATCCCCTCACCATCCTCTATTGATCCCATTCCAAATCCGTCATCCATTCCTCTTGGACCCAACACCTTCATCTGTGGTGGCTCTCTTGTACTAGAGGTACAACTACTATCCAACACCTCACCTTTTGCATCTAATGGTGGACTCATCCCTTATATCCTAAATAACAAACATTCCATCGTACATTGCATACTCCAAACCATGAACTATCAAAGAAAAGATTTAGGCCTTCATGAACAAGATATCTTGGAGCCCATCCATGTCCAAATCTATCCATGATCATATGCCCTTGGCTATACATCCCAAGGAAAATAATCCAAAAATGTTGGTATTACCTCCATACCTTCTAAATCTACTTCTTTCAATCCCAAATCCGGTGCATCCCATCACACCTCCAAATCATATGCCAAAATCCCTCCTCCATTGTCATACCATTCTCAAAAGCATGCGACCATACATCTTCCTCCATCCACTCTACCTCCACTTCTCCCAACACCTAATATTCCCATCCTTAAATCACCTAACTTTTTAATCCACAATTTTGCTAATCCCTCCATCCATAAATCATGTTCCCTTAAATCCCCTAAAATCCCTAATCATGGCCAACAAATGCACACATTGTCTAAACCTAAAGCTATAATGGGATTCAAAACTAAAAATTTGGATGCCTCTTGGCTAAGTGCATGGAAATGGGACCAAAAAGGGGGTCAAAAGTGGCCACTTTTGTTCTAAAATCAGTTAAAGCTGAACTTAGACAAGTAATTCAAGATGCATACACTCAAAATTTAAAGATATGATAAGGACACGAATTCTATTTCTCTTAATCTAGTTTCTAAACTATGAAAGATTTTTAAAAATGGTTAAGGTTAAAGGGGTTAAATTCTAAGTGCATACAAAAGTGTTCAGGTTTAATCACTAAAATATAAAATAGTGTCTAGTGTGTGCCCCTCTATTTTTTTTGCTACATTAGGTATTTTTAAAAACTAGTTGGTGGAAATATAGTGAAGAGCGAGTACTACAAGTTGTATATTTTTTATATTATTTTATTAAATAATCTATTTTTTGTGATTTTTTGAAGTGGATACATCCTGAAAATTGCATAGAATGAAGCATAGAAGAATCATATAGTTTTTTTCAAATTTGAATAAGTGGGTAAAAAGTTATTAAAATAATCAATACATATGTGCTGGAGGAATATCAAGACACTATTCAAAGAAAATAAAATTAAAAAACTTAACTTATTCAAAGTATTAAAAATATTATATGGCTAGAAAGGTGTGAAGTATGTATTTATTTTCGTGGTGGTTTTGTAAAATTTTATTGCACAATGTGTAATCCTAACGAGGTCAATGTTTGAATTTGAGTTGTTTTATGTTAACAACACAAATTTAGGAGCCACAAGAGATGTCCAACCCTTAGGCTTGGAAATCCAATACCTAAATGAGAAGGATCATAAAAATTTCAATTCAAGGCATTAAAATGTATACATGTTAAACCATGTACATGCTATGTTTTTCATAACATGAATGTATTTTTCTGAAAATCTAAAGGTTGGCCACTAATTTGTCCCCCATTTCCATGTGCTTACCCTCCTTACATAAAGAAAAAAATCCATCAAATCCTAATAATGATCATGCCACAAGATATCAATCCTTAATATCAAAGAAAACACGAACACCTCCAAAACCACCATCCAAAATAAAAATGGTATGGGTCCCCAAGAAAAAAGAAATTAATCCAAATGAAGCGTCCCAATCCCACTTTATCCAAAAATCTCAAATCCCTTCCTCCCACACCCAATGCAACAATCATAAAAATCCTAAGTCCATTTGGGTTAGTAAATCCATAATGAATTCCAAATCTCCATTGCTTCCTACACCTCCTCCAAATCAAAATCTTCAACATCCATCATGGTGTGTTCAACCATTGGTCTTGGTTCATCTCCATCCCATGACATTCCCACATACCTCCATATCCCCATCCTATATCCTCTATCCCATATATATCCCCCATCATATCCCTATGGTCAATGATTCTGCATAATTCTTTAATCCATTATCAATTTATCCACTATCCCCCATCCATCCATAATCCACATCAAAATGCACTATTCCCCATCCATCCATAATCCACATCATAATCCACTATCTCCATTTCCATCTCCTGTAATCATCTACCAACATCCATGTGCATAATGACACTCAGCATGGTCCATGTGCTACATCCATCTATAATGGAAAACTATCACATTTCTATGGAAATAGACACTTGAGTCCCTATCTGCCTATCCCATAAAAAAAATAAAAAATAAAAATCAAAAATCAAATAGTAAAGTGAAATCATTTGTCCAATGGTGAAAACCACCTCGATGGTGCCTTGGATAAGTACCATGATGAAAACCTAGAAAATAGGTGTAATGTGTAGATCAACTATCTATGTACCTTACACATAGGGGCATGCTATCTCATCTACTCATCCTACAATTTTTCATCCTATCATTCTTATCCATTATCTATACCTACCTATGCCATTTACCAAACCCACCTCTCCCCCTTCCTTCATTTGATCTTGATAATGATAGGGGCAAAATGTTGAAAAATGCTTTGGATACCTCTTGATGTATCTAATCTTTTCCAACTAATTCTATCACATATCCTTGTAAGCATTGTCACACAATGTCCTAAGTATAATATCTAGATTAGGGCATGTTCCTCCTATGTGACATAGTCCTTGGAGATCACATCCTAACCCCCTTTGTCCATCCATATGTATCCTCCATTCTTCGCATCTTCCATCCATAGTGCTTTTGGCCATCTATTCACTCCTTCTTTCATCCTTGTCCTTCGACTTGGTTTTCCCCTATCATTGGTATCTAACATTCAAGGTATCCAAATTGCAATCCAATGCCATCCCATAACCTATCCAAAATTTTTTTAAAAAAAAAGATATCAAAAATCCCCCAAATTTTTTTTTTCCAAAATGCAAAAAGATCAAATATCCAAAAAATCCAAGCAATAAATCCAAATGAAAGTCATCCTTAATCCATACTAATCTAGTCAAGAAATATAGTCACATCATCCAAAATCATTACTTGGTTTTGTTTCCAACTTTGTTGTTAACCCAATCAATCAATCATTATCCAATTATCATCAAGATATATTGTTCCCTCATCCTTGTGTTGCTCTAGGGATATATCATTCTCCACAATGACAACACTATCCTTATCAATCAATCAATCCTTGGTTTATAGCTTGAGAGGTGCAATACCTTTTTTTTAGTCATTTGGGTATGCTTGCTTATTTTCTTGTTTGTGTTTATCATTTTATCTTGCATTTGTATTAAGTCCTTAAAACATATTGCTACAATGACATCATGGTCTTCCATATCATGGTGCCCAATGACATATGTTTTCTTGTGACCTTTTATCCTTTTGCATTAGTCCTTTTATGTACAAGACATATTGTCACACTGGTCTTATATAGATTGGTGCATAATGTCTAGTGTTATATTAAACTCTATAGTTGCTCACCTAATGCAACATAATGTCTTATTCATCCATTTCATCCATCCCTTATTTCCCCCCCTTTCTTTAGCCAATCCATTTCATCCCTTTTGAGAGCATACTCATGTTTATTCCAACCCACCTATCCTCTCAAGGGTGAATCCCATCCTTACATCATTCCATCTTGTCTTTCTTTCAAGTGGTTATCTTCCATCCATTTTAATCCATACCTTATCTTCACTGAAATGATGTTACTTTTCTTAGTCACTACATCATCTCAAAGAGGCAAAAAATGTAGACATCTAAAATTGACCTTGTCCTCATAACCCTTTGAAATCTCCTAGACATTCATCTCGCAACACAATGTCTCTTAATCCATTTTTCAAATTAATTGAATAAATAAATAAATTATATTTATTTAATTAATCCATTTCATCTATAACCTAAAATAAATAAATAAATTATATTTATTTATTTAATCCACTTATCTATTTTAGCCAAAATTAATTGAATAAATCTTATTCATTTAATTAATTTATCCTCCCATTATCCCCTGTCCAATAACAAATTAAATAATTTTATTATTAATTTAGATTAATTATTAAGTTACATAACTAGTTTGTCCTCATCCTTATCCACTTTCCACAATGAATAAGTGAGTGTCCCATTTAATTCAAACTAAGTTTTCATCCTAGCCACTCATCTCATACTACATCTCGCAATCCTAGTCAATCACATAAAGAATGCCCTAGAAGCCATAATCCTCCACCTCTTAATCTACACCCTCCATTTCATATTGCACCTCTTAATCTTTTCCCACTATCTCCACCACTTAGTCTTAGCCATTCATTAAACCTCTTGTAGAAACTGCCAAGATTATGGAGTAGACAAACAAGCATGAGATTGCAAATGAAATCGACCAATTTTATTCACAAATGAGGCAGATATAAATAGGTGAGTGTGGGTACCTGATTCTCCACCAAATGAGGATAGGACTCCTCTACATGAAGTAGTGGTGAGTAACCACCCACAAAGATAGCGTGAGGTGTCGATGCAAGTTGACACCTCTCCAAAATGGCCAACTACTTTGACAAGTTCAAAGTACATGTGGAAAATATGCCTAACTATGGTTAAAGAAAGTGTATATGCCTAGGATTAAAGGTTATACACCAATGGCCCCCCCTCCCTTTAAGTATAGCTTAGGTGAGTTTATGAAAAATGGGTCTTGGCTATAAGCCTAGAGAGGTACCCATGCACAATGTAAAAGCAAAAATGAGTCCCAGCCATGAAGCCTGATAAGGTACTCAATTACAATGCAAATCTCTTAGAAATGGAGAAAGATAGAAAACCTAGTGGGGAAAACTATCCTCCAAAAGAGAGAAGAAAGTAAGGCTTAGAAAGCCCCCCAAAGGATTCCCCCCATAGGAGAGAAAATGATTGAAGGTCTACGAGACCCCAAATAATACATGTCCTACTGCAATGATGGTAAATAGTCGACAAAAGATGCAGATGTAGATCCAAGAATGCCGAATAATTTTGCTTACCTTGGGAAGAAAAGAAACTACCTGAAGATGCAGGATATCTTCCCATGTGAGAAGATGTATGTATGGTCTTGAATCATGCTGAAGCTAATCCAAGGATGATGATGCCCATGTCCATGTCTTTGAAGAGTGCTCAAATGTCCCCATGTCGATGTTGTAAGATGCCATAATGAAATTAGGTGCATGCAAAATAGATGAGGATGATGATGATCTAGAACCATGTGTAGGACAATGTTGATGCAACTTCATCGAAACTCTCAGCAAAGAGAACACTAATGTCCTCAATGTGTGCTTCCATGTCAGAAATGCAAGACTCTACAAATAGACAAGTGATGTCAAGTAGAAATCTTTACCAATTAGCAATGCTAGAAACAATGATATCCTGTTGCAAAGAAGCACCAGAAACTTTCAAAGAAGCGACTATGGAATCTGATGAAGCAATAGTAGGAGTGATGACTTCTGCTATGTCACTGGAACATTTTTTTCTATATCATGATTTTGGATGTGAGTTGTGATCAACGCAAGATCATGTGGGAATTGAGAAACATTCAAGTCTCCATATATCTCCCAAATTTTTATCCATAAGGCATGTGGACAATCAATATCCATGATGCCATACAAAGCGACATCTAGTATATGTAAACTAAATAATCCACAAATATGATCACGATGATTAAACCACTTAGTCTTCTAAGATTGTTTACTAGGTTCAGGGACAAGTCCATATAGATGAGGTGCGAGAGTATGGATCCTTATATGTTTTAGGATGTCTTCACACCAGGACTTATAGTTTCCCTTGTTTAGGTTGATTATAGAAGAGTGATTTTTATATCCCATGATTAGAACAAGTTAGTTGGACTAGACAACAGAAATCAACACATTAGATAACCCAGATTAGTTAGATCCCTAGTTGAACTTTATGTAAAGTGGCACATTATAAGTTGAGTGCATGATTTTGCTTAATTCCCCCCTTAAAGTGGCACTTTATAAAGTTAGTGCATTGTGAAAAATGATGAGACAACACTATCCCCCCTTGATTATGTATTTCCCCCCCAAATTTAGCACTTTATAAATGGAGTACAATAGGTCACCCAAAAAATAGCTTAAACAGGACCTTTATAATTTTAGTGTGATTTTAGGCTATTTAGATCAGTGACAAAAAACCATGAACTTTTGCAACAGGAATCACTCAATTTTGAGTTGATTTGCAAAAGTTATAGGCCTTTCAATTTTTGCATTTACAAAAAAAAAAACCTTCCACAACAATACAAATTCCAAATTTTTGGAAAAAAATTGCATGCAAATTTATTTGGGGAAAAAAATTGAAATGAGGAAGAAAATAAGCCCCCTTGGGCTATGCATGACTAGGGGCTAAAACCCCATGTGACCAAGGGCTTAACTTTTGCTGGCCCCCTTCCCCTTGCTTACATCACCCCCTAGTTTCTTACATCAGCAAAAATGACACTTTTTTAAATGAATAGTGCCCACCTTGGTGCCAATAAACTTGACACCCATCATAGTTTTGAATGCAGTGGCCAAACGTGGAACTTTGATAGCTGATCGAACAGGGAGAAGAGGTCGAATTTGTGGGAAGAGTGGGTGATTTCCACTCTGTTTGGAATGATGCCTCTGTGTGGCGTCAATGCTCCATCCTTGCAGGCCCAATGATTGGCATTTCAAAGCCACTGAAGCACATTGGTCTACGACCTGTGCTGAGCCCTTTGTATGGGCATTGCAAATCGAAACAGGCCCGTGATAAAGGCACACAAGACATGCCTGACAGAGCTATCCGTGATGTGCCCCGAGCTAATCTACGAAGGCAGATAATGGCTGTGTATGTCACCTATATCAAGCCCTATAAAGGGTATTTAGATGCCAGTGAAGTAGTTCGTTGAATGGCCTCTTTGTGGCGTAAAAAACAATGCCCTCTGTGGGCGATTTGAACTCCACAACAAACACAACAAGAGCACAGTTAAAGATTAAAAAACCAAACAAAAATGAAACCTCACAGTGAGAAAAATGGCATGTGAAGGGGCGAATTGCACAACAGAGCACAAAATTACTTGAAGCTAACCACGAAATCTCTGATACCATGTAGAAATTGCCAAGATAGTGGAGTAGACAAACAAGTACGAGATTGCAAATGAAATTGACCAATTGTATTCACAAATGAGATGGATATAAATAGGTGAGTGTGGGTACCCAATTCTCCACCAAACGAGGATAGGACTCCTCTACATGAATTGGGGACGAGTAACCACCCACAAAGATAGCACGAGGGTTGATGCAATTCGACACCTCTCCAAAATGGCTAACTACTTTGACAAGTTCAAAGTACATGTGGAAAACATGCCTAACTATGGTTAAAGCAAGTGTATACGCCTAGGATTAAAGGTTATACACTAACACCTCTTAATCCTAGCCCTTCATCCTATCAATCAAACATCTATAAATCAAAGCTTAACCAAGCCATTATCGACACATCTTATGCCATAAGTTTATGTTGTCCATTTTCTATCTCAATATATCCACATTCAAAGTATCATCATGTTTTGAAAATCATTATAGATCTCCCATTATCATATATTCATCATCTTTCTCTAATATTATGCTGCTAGTTTGATCAACCAACATATTACAATTATTATCAAATATCAAGGGCAACAAGGACTTATTTGGTAATATTGTTTCATTTCCATTTTTATAGTTACTTTCTCTTGATGTGTCTTAATTACAGAATAGGTATTTGCATGCATTTGTTTTCTTATTTGATTTCCATATTTTTGCATACGTAGGATTTGAGTGTTCGTCCATGCCTGCGTACATCGATTTTATCATAGAAGGATCTACAGGAGTCTTGGGTCACTCAGAATTCATCCACCCCATTAATTCTGGTGCCTGCTGTATTAAAACACACTAACTATCCCACCTACGTACACATCATCTTCATTTTGTATTAATGGCATTCTATATGTAGGTGAATGCTCAATCTTGAAAAATCTGTTCTTTGTTCGAGAGATAATGGAAACTAGGACATGCTTGTTTGATAAGTCAACAATTTTCAACCAACGGTGCAATGTTTCCATGTTGTCAAATTGACAACAATTGGAATGTTGTGTGCACTATTGGATCTTCAAAGTGTGATCAATAGTTTCACGTTCACCACCATCTTTTTCTGTTTCATCCCACCAAACTAGGACACGCTTGTGCTGATATACTCATAGCTGACTTTAATGGCACAATAGGGAGAAGTTGTCGGAGTTGACAACTTCTTTACCTTGCACCCATTGTTGGATCCTCAAAACAATAACAATTTGGATCTATCTATGCACTTGGACAGAAACTTTGCAGAATATTTGTAAATTCCACGATAAACAGGGCCAAAGGAAAACGAAGCAAAAGCAAAATTATTTTATTCTCGTCTGATGAAGAAGTGAACCTAAGAATAAGAATAATAGGAGATGAATGTCAGAAATGTCAAAATTGACCCACTGGAGCACATGGAGAGCAAAGCTTTACAATTTGTATATATAATATATCTTTTGTTTTGCATCAATGCTAAATCTCAAACATCTAAAACATAATCCAAATCAATATTTAATCTAAATGTGATATCTTCTCAAAAGTTGTTCTTAAACATTGCCTTAATACACTTGCATCTCACAAAAGGTGAAGGCAAACTTCTCATGACATTCATATTCTAAGAGATCACTCTTGGATGGTAGAGATCATTTGTACATGACAAATCTAGTTCATTGTAATTAAGATGGAAGAATTGAAAGACATGGGATTGATTTGCAAGGTTTCCTATACCAGTTCCAAATTTGAAACAATCATCATACTCAAAAAATAGTTGTGACAATAACATCATTCTTCCATCATTAATTTGAGAGCTAAGCCCCCTTTATCATCTCATTTAATTGTTACATTTGTTTCAATTAAATTATCTTTTCCAAAACTAATTAATCTATGTTAATTCATGTCTAATTAATAAAGGTTGTTTAAGAACCTAATACAATTTACTGCCTTACAGGAATTTTATTTTATTTTCTTACTGGATAATATGGCCTGCAATATTTAGAGTTGCATTCCCTAAGTTTTAAATATATATGGAAAACGAACATATAGGATATAGTTGAAACCATGACCAAAGCAATGGCCACATAATTTTTTTCGCTCCATTGGATACGTAAAGACACCAGGAAAAAATTAGAAAAAAACAAGCCATGCCAAGTCGAACACGGATCTGATGTCGTCTATGATTAGAGTCTCGTAACAAATTCATTCATGTATGCAGACATGCTTGGCATCAATTATTTATAAATAAAAAATGTTAAATTGGATTCCCATGAATACGATTGTGAAAGCTGAAGGACTCGTATGATTTTTTAAACGTTTGCCTAAATGTGTGGAACATCCAGCGGTATTGATGGCGCTCGAGTATATATCCAGCCTATTCTTTTTAAGATCCACTGTTATTATTTTTATTTGCTAGAATACAAGTCAAACAATTTTATTGGATTCAAGTTTTCAACTTTCTCTCTCAGCAGCGGTGATTAGTATTTATTTTCGAAGTATTGTAATTAAAAAAGTATAGCATGTCTTATAGTGGAAAAATTTAATGTACATAAGACCAGGTCCAAAATTTAACAGTCATAGGAATATGTCTAGTTATTTTTTCTCTACAACATAATCGAAATTTCAGGACACAAAAAAATTGGTTGAGAGGTAAGGTTGATCATCAAATTTACCCTCTAGATAAGACTAAAATAGTATGCATTGTAATTACATTAAAATTGATAGATAGTGTAATAAAATTAATTTTTATTTTTTAAGTAAATATATTTAAAGAAACAAATTTGTTTTATTTTATATAATTTTATGTTTATTTTTCAAATAAATATATTTTAAAAAATTGATTTCATGTAATTTAATGTTAATGAAATCAAAAACTCCTTTTCGAAGTTAGAAACCTTGTAAATGTTACTCTTAGTTGTCTCCCCATTTGCATATGGTGAAACAACAGAATTACCATTGGCATATTCAATCCTCTCATGGGACCTGACACAGATGGTTTCAATGCATTTGGTCTATTGTGGTTGAGCCTCAATTGGTGTATTTTTCTTGGTGCTTTTTGTATCAAGGCCTCCCCCTGAGAGATCGCTTGGCTCATATAGGTGTTACCATTCCTCATTGCCCATTCTATAGGAAGCTCGAGTCTCTTAAGCACCTTTTTTGGTTTTTCCCTCGAGCTCAGAAAGCTTGGAATTGGATTCATGATTTCTTTTGACCTTTTAGACCTACTGTCTTTTCTTGGCATATGGTCTTACTTGGGGACTAACCCTATCTTGCCTATAAATATGCTTAGATCGAGCACACTTTCAGAATGGAAATTCTTTTTAGCATTTGGAAAGATAGAAATGATGCTATTTTCAATCATTGTTTTACTGATAAACACTTTTATTTGTACACTAAAGCTCTCATTTGCTTTAATGTTCTGATGCAGATTCAGGTGCAAGCTAGAAAGTTGCACTTGAAGTCACCTATTTGCAGGAGCTACTAGACCATTGGGTCAATGCTCCCTGCACTATTACCCAGGCCCTGCCTAACTCTTCCTCCTCTCAAGAGCATTGGTGTGGTCGCAGTCAGTCCTCTCGACATGATCAGAGAGACCGTGGTGACAACCATGGTGATCATGATTATGGCTCTCATTCTCATGGCCCTCAGCCCTCCAGAGACTTTGCTGCCTGTGGGGGATGGTCTTTACCTTGTAGACCTCCATCTCCATAGTGGGATATTGGTTGGCCTGACACTAGCAAGTTTCCTCAGGTGTAACTTGTCATTTCCCCAATTTGCACTCAACCTCCTGATGAGAATGAAGATGCTAGTGTTTCTCTTGATGGTTGGGAGCCTTTTAAGGATACCAGTCCTAGGGATTTTGGGGGGAAATCTGATAATAGAGATCCTCCACCCCCCACTGGCACTGCTCTTGTTGCTTAACTTTCTTCGGGACAAGCCCTTTGTTTATGTCTTTTCATGTTTTCCTGTTAAGGCTCTAGACATTATGTTTTGATCACCTTTTGAGTTTGTGACTGTGTGGGTGCAACTTTTTACCACCCTTCTTTTTTATCAATATGTACTATTTATTGCTTTAATATAGGTTAAATATGATATCCATAAAAAAGTTAATTCATAGAATTGAGGGAAACATGATAAAATAAAATAATTGTGAAAACATATAAATTAATAACAATAATATAAATCTATAATAGTGCTAAAGTTATATTAAAATAAATTAATGATATTTATAAATAATATATTTAAAATAAATTGTTTGAATGGGAGATTGGGATTCTCTTGTATTATCTTTTTGAGGTTTTAGATATTCCCCATCGAATTGTTGTATTCTTGGGTGAATGTTGAAGTCAAATACAAAGAACATAACCACAAAGCTTTGAACAATTGAAAATCTAATTTTAAACCTTATTGGGAAGTTGTAGTCCACATGGTGTATTATTATTTGCTAGTAGTTAAACTAGAACGGTGGGCAATTAAAACATTATGCAACTTGGCTTGCTCATTGTTGTTAATCTAAATGACCTTTAAGTGTTATCTACTAGATTGGACTTAAGTTGTGGGACCCTATACTCTTTAAATGTTCTTTTGTTTTAAAGTTGAGGTATCACTCACTCTTTTATTTTGTTTTAAAATTATGTACTTCTATGTTATTTTTTAATTGTTTTAATTTTATAGATTTAGTTTTTAATATATGTTGGTTGTGTATTGGTTTTTATGTACACAACGATGACATTAGACTACCTGCTACTAAAATTATTGTAATGAAACAACTTGGACAAAAGATGTATGTGATAGGAAATATGCTATAGATACTTGATAATAACATGCCACTTTGAGGGGGCAACCTCCAAAATTCTCCAAATGAAGAACACAATTCGTAATATGATGATCACAAACTTGCCACTAGCTCCTATATATACCTAATTATCCCTTAGATGCCACCTAGGCTGACTTACGTACTTCAATATAACCCCTAGACCAACCTAATAACCTATAATTGACTATAATAATGATTATGTATCATAATTAAGATTTAAGGTAGCCACAAGTTGACTATTCATTACCTTATACACACTATAGGATTAAGAGCGCAACATGCCCCCCTCTTCAGAGAAATGTTGTCATCAACACTGATCAAATGTGGATGATTTTGCACAAATCCTCACTTTCCCATGTAGCTTCTTCAATTGGAGAGTTCTTCCATTTTATCAGGTATTCTATGATTGCCCTTTTCCTCAACTTCTTAGTGTGTGTTCAAAGAATTCTCTAACGATCCAAAACTAGCCATCCCTCATCATCAAGCTCAGGTAACTTAGTTTGTGCAAAACATTTTTTCCAATAACCATCTTCAAGAATGAAACATGGAAAACTAGATGAACTTTTGTTGACTTAGGAGCTCCAATTTATATGCTACACTGCCAATCTTATGCAACACCTTAAAGGACCATAGTACTTGGTTGCAAGATTATTATCTTTTTGTTGTTGTTTTGGAGACATTTTCTTATATGGTTGTAACCACACAAATACCTAGCCTCCCACTTCAAAAGTCCTTTCACTATGGTTTTGAACAACTTTTCTTACTTCATTCTATTTTGTACCATTGCCAAGTTCTCTCGAAGACTAGCCAAAACCTCTTGTTGATGTTGAATGTATTCTTCAACTATGTGAACCTTTGGTTATGACCGCAATGAAGAGGTGATTGATGGTGGATGGTACCCATATAGTTCCAAAAATGGAGACATCTAAGAAGAAGTATGGAAGGAAGTGTTATACCACCATTCTATTAGTGGTAGCCTTTGCACACATCTTTCTTGTTTAACTAAAGCAAAACATCAGAGATAGCATTCCAAGCATTTGTTGACCACTTCGGTCTGTCCATCAGATTGGGGATGATATGATGAACTATGAGCAAGTTGAGTGTGTTACTTAGACTTAATCATTAACTTGACATGACAATCAGGAGGATTAATCATAGTAAATTGATTTGATATTATGGAAATATCTGATTAAACTTTTGATTATGAAGTAGATATAGATGTTTAATAGTTTTGTAAATTAAATGATTTATTTTACAAAGATATGATAATGATGCATTGATCATAATCTTGTGGTCCTGAGTGTGACAGGAAATGATCGTCCTTCGAAGAAGGAAGGAGAGTATCATCTTAGAGGAAGGGTTAGACATTGTCAAAACATAAGTTGACTAGCCATCTGAGTAATCAACTCCTATGTCCATCTCTTTCCATTCATAAGTTGACACGTGTCATGTCTTTTTTTCTTTTGTTTCTATGTTCTTGGTATAATCGTATTGTCGTTGAATTTATCACGACAAGTCTTGATGACCGGACAATGTTCTTGAAACATCATCCCCAGCTGAGAGACAATAGTGTTAAGAGAAAAGGAGGTCTCTTTTACCTTTTTGTTCTTGGAGTCATTATTTTTCCCTAGTCATTCGACTAATGAGAATAGTCAATTTTGTGGTAGTATCACTCGACCTCAATAATCAACGTTATTAATGTGAACCTTTTTATGATTCAAATCTCTTTTTGATAATCCTTAGACAAGGATGAAACCTCTTCATAGGTTGTTACCTATAAAAATATTATTATTATTTACTTGCCTTAATAATTATATTATATGGATTATTCCTAGGTTGATATAGTCAATCATGAAGATCGATGGAAGCTTTGGGCTCAACCATCCCATGCTTTGCAATGTTCGAGCCGCCTTTTAAGGGCCACTATTGACTAGAAAGGTAATTGTCAGCTAAAATCAGTTACCTTGTGTGTTGAGTAGTGCATTATGTTGGGAGTCACTGGGGAGAGATGGTTGTGGTTGGGGTTTGAAGGAAAAGGTGGTGGAACTATTCGTGGAGAATAGTGGTTGGAAGGAGCTGCGAACAATAAATCGAGTCGCAGACTACAGCTGCATAGTGTTTATTGCCTAGAACAGGTAAATGGGAAATAAATACCTCAAATTGCTTTTCATTTGATGAGTTTAAATCTCAGTGAGACTTTGGCCTAAGTCTGTGTGTCATGATGAATCTTGTTAATGTTAAAACTAAGGTAGGAGGCCTACAAGGCCATGCCATGTATAATGGTTACATCTTTTTATGTCATGGCTCAAGGCTAGGTTGGGTGAGCTGTTCTTGAGTTATAGACTTATATTTTCATTGGTTCAGAGCCGTACGACTGAACCGTGTCAAGACAACTTTGCATTGTGATATGCTGGAAGCCTTGAAGGCTGAGATTTCTAACACAAAAAACTATATGAGATCATGCTCCAAGTTGTGAGCTGAGTAGAGAACATCATAAACATTCCTAAGACTATTCTCTAGGTTGTTGAGCTAAGATATGAAACTCTAAAACGCTTCTTGAAGATTGCACTTAGCTGAGTCGAAATACTATGTAATCTTGTTTTGAATAAGCCTGTGGTTTAGTGAGACAAATAATCACTGCTCTTTGTTTAATGTCGATACTAGCTCAAGGCCTTGAGGCCGAGCTCTGTATAGACAAAATCTTTTTATGTTTGAGCCTAGGGTCATTCGACTCGCCTGTATTATATGGTATAATACATATATGATAATTGGAGGTCGAAGCCATTATGGCTGAGCACATATTTTGTGTGGGTATATATATATGTATATAAGGCACACATCATATGATGACAAGAGTAGAGCATAAGAGCTCTTGAATAGAGCTATGAATGACTCCAGTTGATTTTGGATACAGTCACTTGACTATTATGACTACCAAAAAGGCATTATTCCCTACCATTCAGTCTATTGACTGTAATAATAGTTGTGAAGGCATTTATTATAATGTATACAGTCCTAAGATTGAGATCATTATCAAGAAGGCAATTATATATCAGAGTGTATATAACACCAATCTACTGAAGTCAAGCTTGTATGAGAAGCAGACTACCATTTTATAAAAGGGAGATGTATAATCTATTATGGATGTTTATGTAAACCTTTGAATATGAAGGGGTATAATCTTTTATTATAATGGTCTCATCATGAGATAGTTGGAATAAGCTTATAGATGAATATAGACTAATTCTATATGTGACTAATTATGACTTATTGGATAATGTTATGGGATATAATTTCCTTTTACTTTAATGTATAGACTATTAGGTTTGGTGAATAATACCTTAAGCTCATTGGGATAATAAGAGCTATTGAACCTAAAGAAGCTAATGTACTTTACTAAGGCATGGTATGCCATGAGTATCATGAAATTGACTTCCCCATATGTGATGAAATGCTATAGATATGTTGACCATGGGAGACCAAGGTAGTCTTAATGTTTGTATTTGGGATGAGTTTGAGAATGGAACGAGGTGACGTGGAGTCACTAGTTCCGCGTTACACAAGAACCTATTTAGATATAACTGAATTATATGATGGGAGTCGAATGTTCAAATTTGGACAGTGATTCAAATTGATCCCACACACATACTAGACCTAAAGGACAAGGTCATTAAGAACTGACTATAGGACATGACAACTTATAAGTTGAATTAGGGTGGTGGACATACGACGACATTCATTGTGTAATGTATTTGTATGAAAAACTTTGGCCAAAGTAATGCATCCATCTCTTCATGCATTGCTGGTCCACAGTGTTCCAGATGGCCTAGTGTCTCCAGTAGTGTCATACTAGTTAGAGTGGATCTATAGTGTGTGACCATGAGACACTAGGAAGGACACAACACCAGATACTCAGATGTCTATCCAATTGATTTCCAATGTCTAACCTTTTCGTGAAGGGTAGGGCCTCTTCCAATTAGGAGGATGAGCAGGGGACCGTAGGTATGTGGTTGGAGGAAAAGCACCAGGATGATGCTCTCCTTCTGAAGCTTGAGACAAGCCAAGGCTTATGAAGATAGATGTCATTGGTTCTAGATATAGTGTTTGCATTTTTGACCAATTGGTCTATTGTAATGTAAAAATTTGATTAAGATGCCTAGAGCATATATTGTATTTGATTAGTGATGGATGATCACTAAAGATTGTAATGATTTATTAGATTGTAAGCTTTGTTATATCCTGATTTGATTAACATGCTTAAATGATGGAAAAGAATATGTTTCTTTTGATACAAATTTTTGAATATCTCTATTAATTCTTAGTTAATGACTTGATTAAGTTACATGTTTAAGTTAAATATTGACGATTATGGAAAGCAATGTTACATATGGTATCATAACTACAAGGTTTAACACATGGACCTAATGAGCTCACTATTTGATGATTAATGTATCCAACATTAAGTATGCTAATGATTGGATGTTCTATGCTAGAATGGTAAAAATTAGAACCACACCTCGCAAGAAGGTAAGGGATCATGGACGTTACCTATGCAAACAAAAGATCTTGAAGGCATGACCCTCCATGAAGGAGAAACTTGAACAGATTGGATGCTTGGTAGGTGCATGGTTATCTGATGAGGAAACTTTCACTGATGTCATGAAACACATCAAGGAGTTAAGGAAAGTTGAACGGATGGCTGCCCCTAACTCTACAGGACCATCTGTGTCACCCTCTTCTCCTAAAGCACCAGTTGAGGAAAATGACCATAAAGAGTGTAATGTACCAAAGGAGGATGTGAAGGAATACTAGTGTGTATCCACACTTCCTGAAATTGAATAGAAAATTTAATTATGGGAAGTTATCCCAATTGTAAATGATTTGTAGGAGCAAATGTAAATACAATTTTGTAATTTTGTGGATTATATGCAATCCAATGGAAACCATAATGCAATGGCAAAGTTTTGACAATATTTTCTTTCTTGTTAAAGATTACATGAATGTGAATAGATTTCTGAAATAATTGAATTGCATAGCATGGAAAACTAATACGTGATTAATTTGCAAACTTCAGGAAGAAGTAGATTGTAGTAAAGGTTCAAGTTGGAACCAAAATGGAGGATAGCCAAGATGAAGGAGCACCTTCAGGGCAATCCGAGTCTAAACTAGACCAAATCTTGACTTTGTTGAGAGAAACAAGGGCGAGGGTGGAAACTCTTGAACACAAAGTGGGCCAGTCAGAAGATAGGTGAGATAATTATGATGGGGCTGATGGCGAGGAAATCCATAATGACACCACCCAAAGCCACCATGGAGAAAATAACTCCATGGCTAAACAAGAAGGGGATAAGAGGAGCCTTATGGCTATGGAACTGTCTCATGACATGAAAAATGTCATACCACCTAAATTTGATGGATCTGTAAGCAGAGATGTTGCAGAGGCATGGTTTATGGAGATGGAGAAGTATTTTAAAATTAGAAATTATAATGAGGTTACCAAAGCTATCTAGGGAGCATTTCAGCAAGCGTGTGAGGCATCCATGTGGTGGATGAACAAAAACATGGAATTAGGCTTGAGATCTACAAGCCTTAGTTGGGACAGGTTCGTAAAATTATTTAGGCAAAGATGGTTACCTCAACTATTCTATGATAAAAAAACTTATAGACTTTCAAAACTTGAAACATGCTGATATGACTATTAATAAGTATTGGAAAAAATTCACCTGACTTTTGAAATATGTGCCACAGTATCAGCATGATGAGAAATTCTATGTCTGAAAGTTTATCATGGGGTTGAATGCCCAGATTTGGGGTGAGGTTAATATTCACGGTCCTCAAACCATGGAACATGTCTATGATAAGGCCGTCAAGCATGAAAATAACCTGAAGGCTATGTTGGCCTATAGGGAAAGAAACAGAAAGAGATATAACTAGTCTCAAAATTCTCAACCCTCAAAGAAAAAGGGGAAGAAACATGATTATACTGAGAAGAGTGATAAAGGGGATAAAAATAAACAAAATGAATCTAGGGGAGATAAAAAGGGAAACAAAAGTAGAAAACCTCAGGAGAGGCAAGGACCAATTGGGGGATGCTTCACTTGTGTTAGAGATCACTACACCAATCAATGTCCCAACAAGTCATAGGGAGTGCAACCAAGAGGGAATCGTCTACCTTCCTAGCAAGTGGTGTTCCAGCAACGTATCCATGCAGCCTTGGACAACTGTCAAGCTGAGTATCAAATAACTTTGTAGAAACAACAGGTATTTTATCTGGAGTTCCAATTTCAGTTTTAATTGATACAGGTGCCATGGAATGTTTCATTTCACCCAAAATTGTGAATAAGATACATAGAAAAGTAGGATTCATGGTAAATACTTGGTCTGTAGAGTATGCAAATCACACACTGACTCAGGTAGACCAATGCCTATTTAAAGCTTGGGTTGAACTTCCAAACTTTTCCATAGAAGTAAATTTATATGTAGCCCCACTTGGCTCATATGATGTTATCCTAGGGATAAATTATCTTTGGAGACATCAATCCAAAGTAGACTATTATGCCAAGACAGTAGAATGTTTAGATGACCTAGGAAACTGAACCATTATCCAAAGAAAACCTGGGGAAATTAAACTAAGGCAAATTTCTGCCTTACAAATGAAAAGGGCACAAAGAAAAAGATGTCAACTTTTTGCTGTCAAGATGGACAAATAGATGAAATAAAGGAAACCTACTTCCAAGATGACTTGATATTTTATAAATTCCAAAAACTTAATAAAGTAGGGATGAAGGAGTGCATAGGTCAGGAAAGACCAGATATGGAAAAGCATCCCCTCCTCAGATATTTTGAGGATGTGTTTCTAGATGAACTACCAGGGTTACCTCGTAAGAGAGATTTGATTTTTCCATTGATATTATACCTGGTCAAAACCTATTTCTAAAGCCCCCTATAGAATGACCACAACAGAACTAATAGAGTTGAAAACTCAATTACAAGAGTTGTTGGATAAAGGGTTGATTAGACATAGTGTGTCACCCTGGGGAGCACCTATCATTTTTGTGAAAAAGAAAGATGGCACATTTGGGTTTTGTATAGATTACCGCATGTTAAACAAAGCAACCATCAAGATCAAACATCCTCTACCTCACATCCATGATCTTTTTGATCAAATGAGGGGTGTAGCAGTATTTTCCAAGATTGATCTTCGATCAGGATATCATCAATTGAGGTTAAAGGATGAAGACATCCATAAGACAGCCTTTAAAACTAGATATGGAGACTATGAATTCACTGTCCTACCTTTTGGGTTGACAAATGTGCTAGTAGTGTTTATGAATCTTATGAACAATGTGTTCAGAGATTGTCTAGACAAGTTTGTCTTGGTATTTCTTGATGACATTTTAATCTATTCTAAGAATGAAGAACAATATATACAACATTTGAGAATTATTCTTCAGAGATTAAGAGAGCATAAACTATATGGAAATCTCTCTAAGTGTACCTTCTTTCAAAAAGAAGTACAATATTTGGGTCATATAATTTCAGCTAAGGGAATAGATGTGGACCCAACTAAAATTAAGGCTATTTCTGAATGGCTTGAACCAAGAAATGTTCATGAGGTTCAAAGTTTTATGGGCCTTGCTAGTTATTACAGGAAGTTTGTGAAAAACTTCTCTAAAATTACACATCGTATAAATTCCTTGCAAAGAAATGGCAAGAAGTTTGAATGGTCAAAAAAGTACTAGGAGGCCTTTGACCTGCTAAAGGAAAAATTAACTTCAGCCCCAATTTTGAAAGTGCCTGATCCAGAAGGTCAATTTGAAGTCATTACCGATGCTTCAGGGGAAGGCTTAGGTGGTGTACTAGTCTAAGATGGACATGTCATTACCTATGAATCATGCAAACTGAAAAACTATTAACAAAACTATGCCCCACATGATTTAGAACTGACATCAGTCATTCATGCACTCCAAATGTGGAGACATTATCTGCATGTAAAATCCTTTGAGTTGAAAATAGATCACTACGGACTTAAATATTTGTTCACTCAACCCCATCTTAATGCTCGTCAAAGATGGTTAGAATTTATCTCTGATTATGATTTCAAGATTAAATATATGCAGGGAAAAGAAAATCGAGTGGCAGATGCTTGAGTAGGGGAAGGCACATCTCCTCTATGATATCTATTTATTCTAATTTCAGAAATTTGGTGTTACAAAAATCTAAGGGACATGAGTTTTACGAGAAGGTAGAATAGGCCCTTAAAAAAGATCCATAGAATCCAAAATATGAAGGATTAAACCTTACACCAGATGGGTTATTAAGGTTCAAAGGAAGGATGTATGTACCTAACTCAGCAGAGTTAAGGAATATGGTTTGGAAAGAGGTTCATTCTGCACCATATTATGGGCATCTTGGAGTAACCTAGTTACTCACTGATGTGAAACCTTTATATTTTTGGAAAGGAATGAAGAGGGATGCTACAAATTTTGTAGCTACTTGTATAGAATGCCAAAGGGTGAAGGCAGAACACCAACACCCAGTGGGATTATTATACCCTCATGAAATTATTGAATGGAAATGGTAGATTATAAGCATGGATTTTGTGCAAGGACTTCCTATGTCAAGGAACAAGCACAATGCTAGCTTGGTTGTGGTGGACAGACTCACCAAAGTAGCCCATTTTATTCTAAGAAACTTGATAGATGGGGCACCCATCATTGCTTGGAAATTTGTTCAAGAGATTTTCAAACTCCATGGCATTCCTAAGAAGATTGTCTCAGATAGGGATGCACGAATGACATCTAAGTTTTGGCAAACCTTGTTCTCTTCACTTAGAACATAATTGAACATAAGCTCTGCTTATCATCCTAAAACAGATGGACAAACTGAAAGGGTGAACCAAGTGTTGGAGGATTTATTGAGGATGTATTGCATGGATCAAAAATACAAGTGGGAGGATTATATTTCTCTAGTGGAATTTGCTTACAATAACTCTTATCATTTAGGTACTAAGATGGCACCATTTGAGGCATTATATAGGCAGAAGTGTTGAACCCCTATAAGTTGGGATAAGCTTGAAGATAAGGTTAGCCTTGGACCTAGAATGCTATCTGAAATGGAAGAACAAGTCCATCTAATTAAAAAGAGGCTAGCTAAAGCCAATGATAGACAAAAGAGTTATGCAGATGCTAAGCGTGTTGAAAGGCATTTCACAATGGGAGATAAAGTTCTCGTAAGGGTAAAACCCTAGAAAAGTTCCATCAAGTTTGGAAAAATGTCCAAACTGGCATCAAGATATGTGGGTCCATTTGAAGTTCTATAAGAAGTCAACCCAGTGGAATACATAATTGCTCTACCACCAGTAATTGCCATGATGTATAATGTGTTTCATGTTTCTTTTTTGAAAAAGTTTAATTCTCCTAATAATCAAATTCCTTTGCTTCATTGGAATATGCTAGAGGTGAAAGACCTAGGAGTGGTTGTGATCGATCCCATCAAGGTGCTCGAAATGTGTAAGATACGCTTATGTAACAAGGAAATAACATAGTGCAAGGTCCAGTGGGACCAATATTCGGTGGAAAATGCCACCTGGAAAAATTATGATGACTTATGTGCTAGATTTCTTCATCTTTTCTGAGAGATTTGATATTATGCTTTTGAAAAAAATTTCATATTATGTTGGTTTATTTTAAAGACAATTAATCATCGGGGACAATGATTCTTATGGGGTGAGATATGTTACATCCCCAAATTACAATTAGACTTAATCATTAACTTGACATGATAATCAGGAGGATTAATCATAGTTAATTGATTTGATATTTTGGAAATATCTAATTAAACTTTTGATTATGAAGTAGATACAGATGATTAATTGTTTTGTAAATTAAATGATTTATTTTATAAAGATATGATAATGATGCACTAATCATAATCTTGTGGTCCTGAGTGTGACAGGAAAATTATCGTCCTTTAATGAAGGAAGGAGAGTATCATCCTGGAGGAAGGGTTAGACGTTGTGAAAACATAAGTTGACTATCCATCTGAGTAATCGTCTCCTATGTCCTCTTTCCATTCATAAGTTGACACATGTCAGGTCTTTTTTCTTTTGTTTCTATGTTCTTAGTATAATCATATTGTCGTTGAAGTTATCACGATAAGTCCTGATGACCAAACAATGTTCTTGAAACATCATCCCTAGCCGAGAGACAATAGTGTTAAGAGATGAGGAGGTCTCTTTTACCTTTTTGTTCTCAGGGTCATTATTTTTCCCTAGTCATTTGACTAATGAGAATAGTCAATTTCAAGGGAGTATCACTTGACCAGGATAACCGACCTTATTAATGTGAACCTTTTTATGATTCTAATCTCTTTGTGATAATCCTTAGACAAGGATGAAACCTCTTAATAGGTTGTTACCTATAATAATATTTTTATTATTTACTTGCCTTAATAATTATATTCTATGGAATATTCTTAAGTTGATATAGTGGATCATGAAGATTGATGGGAGCTTCGGGGTCAACCATCCCATGCTTTGCAAGGTTTGAACCACCTTTTAAGGGACACTACCGAGGAGAAAGGTAGTTGTTAGCCAAAATTGGCATGCCTTGGGATCGATTACCTTGTGTGTTGAGTATTGCATTGTGTTGCGAGTCACTGGGGAGAGAGGGTTGTGGTTGGGGTTTGAAGGAAAAGGTGGCAGAATTGTTCGTGGATAATGGTGGTTGGAAGGAGCTGTGAACAGTAGGTTGAGTCGTAGACTAGAGCTATAACTTGTTTATTTCCTAGAATAGGTAAATGGGAAACAAATGCCTCAAATTGCTTTTCATTTGATGAGTTTAAATCTCAGTGAGACTTTGGTCTAAGTCTGTGTATCATGATGAATCTTGTTAATGATAAAATTGAGGCACGAGGCCTACAAGGTTGTGCCATACATAATGGCTACATCTTTTTATGTCATGGCTCAAGACCAAGTTGGCTAACTTGTTCTTGCTTTATAGACTTATATTTGCATTGGTTCAAAGTCGTATGGCCAAACCCTGTCAAGACAACTTTGTATTGTGATATGCTTGAAGCGTTGAAGAGTGAGCTTTCTAAACATAGAAAACTTGATGAGACCATGCTCCAGGATATGAGTTGAGCAGAGAACATCATAAACATTCTTAAGAATATGCTCCAGGATGTTAAGCTGAGTTATGAAACTCTGAAACTCTTCTTGAAGACTACGCTCAGTCGAGTCACAATATTTGTATAATCTTGTTTTGAATAAGCCTGCGACTTAGTGAGCCAAATAATAACTGCTCTTTGTTTAATGTGGATACTAGCTCAAGGCCTTGAGGTCGAGCTCTATATAGACAAACTCTTTTTATGTTTGAGCCTAGGGTTATTCGACCTGACTATATTATATGGTATAATACATATAGGATAATTGGAGCTCAAAGCCATTATGGTTGAGCACGTATTCTATGTGTATATATATAAGGCTCGCGTCATATGATGACAAGAGCAGAGAATAGGAGCTCTCAAATGGAACTATGAATGACTCCAGTTGATGTTGGATACATTCACTTGACTGTTATGACTACCGAAAAGGCATTATTCTCTAGCATGCAGTCTATTGATTGTAATAACAACTGTGAAGGCATTTATTATAATGAATATAGTCCTAACTAAGATGACTATCAAGAAGGCAATTATATATCAGAGTGTATATAACACCAATCTACCCAAGTTAGGCTTTTTTGAGAAGCCGACTATGATTTTATAAAAGGGAGATGTACAATATATTATGGATGTTTATGTTAACCTTTGAATATGAAGGGGTATAATCTTTTATAATAATGGTCTCATCATGAGATAGTTGGAATAAGTTTATAGATGAATATAGACTAATTCTATATGTGACTAATTTATGACTTATTGAATAATGTTATGGGATATTATTTCCTTTTACTTTAATGTAAACTATTAGGTTTGGTGAATAACACATTAAGCTCATTGGGATAATAAGAGCTATTGAACCTAAATAAGCTAATGTACTTTACTAAGGCATGGTATGCCATGAGTATCATGAAATCAACTTCATCATATGTGATGAAATACTATCGATATGTTAACCATGGAAGACCAAGGTGGTCTTAATGTTTGAATTTGGGATGAATTTCAGAATGGAATGAGGTGACGTGGAGTCACTAGTTCCGCATTAAAAAAGTAACTTATTTAGATATAATTAAGTTATGATGGAAGTCAAATGTTCAAGTTTGGACAGTGATTTGAATTGATCCCACACACATACTAGACCTAAGGGACAAGGCCGTTAAGGACTGATTATAGGACATGACATCTTATAAGTCGAGTTAGGGTGGTGGACATATGACGACATTCATTGTGTAATGTATTTGTATGAAAAACTTTGGCCAAAGTAATGCATCTATCTCTGCATGCATTGTTAGTCCAGAGTGTTCTAGATGGCCTAATGTCTCAATTAGTGTCATACTAGTTAGAGTGGATCTATAGTGTGTGACTGTGAGACATTAGGAAGGACACAACACTAGATACTCAGATAGCTATCCAATTGGTTTCCAATTTATAACCTTTCTATGAAGTGTACCTGGCCTCTTCCAATTAGGAAGATGAGTGGGGGACCACACGTCCATGATTGGAGGAAAAGCACTGGGATGATGTTCTCCTTCCTAAGCATGAGACAAGCCGAGGCTTATGAAGACAAATGTTATTGGTTCCAGATACAGTGTTTGCATTTTTTACTAGTTGGTCTATTGTAATGTAAAAATTTGATTAAGATGCCTAGAGCATATATTGTATTTGATTAGTGATGGATGATCACTGAAGATTTTAATGATTTATTAGATTGTAAGCTTTGTGATATCTTGATTTGATTAACATTCTTAAATAATGGAAAATAATATGTTTATTTTGATTCAAAAATTTGAATATCTTTATCAATTCTTAATTAATGACTTGATTAAGTTACATGTTTAAGTTAAATCTTGATGATTATGGAAAGTAATGTTAAAGAATTCCCTAGCATGAAAATAAGTCAATCCAAAAATTACTTGTAAATATAGGATCACAATCACTTACTATAGATTTTGGAGTTCCATGTAGTTTTTGAATAGTATTCATAAAGGCTATTTCTACAATGCTTGATGCCAATGTGTGTACCAAAGCACAAAAGTGTGCATATTTGGTGAGATGATCCACAACAACCATGATGACATTTTTTGCTTCAGATCTGGGCAAACCTATGATGAAATCCATAAATACATCTTCCCACCTCTGACTTGGGATACACAAGGGTTGTATAAGACCTAGAGTATTAATTGTCTCCCCTTTGTGTTGTTGACACACCATTCGGCTACAAATTTCTGAACATCCCCTTTCAGCCCCTCCTAAAAGAAATCTGGCTCTATTCTATGATAAATTTTCAAGAATCCTCAGTGCTCACCTACTGGAGAAGCATGCATTTCTTCCAACACCTTAAACTTAAGGGTTGAATTCTTGCAAAGGTATACCTATTCTTCTACCATAAAACATTTCCTTTCCATGAAATTTTTTTAAACACAATTGAATCCTATTGGAGATTCTCAATGACAGTTTGAGTATTTTTTTCCTTCTCCCACTCTTCTCTTGCCTCATTTACCTAGTCTACTTCTAATATGGAAATAGCATACAAAAGTGACTCTATGGGTTTATCTCGCCTCGATGGAGCATCAACCACATCATTCTCCTTGACTTTCTTATATATGATCTCAAAGTCATATCCCAACATATTTGTGACCCATTTTTGTTGTTCTTCTGATGATAACCTCTATTCCAAGAAATATTTGAGACTATCATGATCTATCTTGAACTTAAAGTGTCTTCCCATTAGATAATGTCTCCATTGTTTTCAGACTACATGAAAGATAGCCAACATTTTCTTCTCATAAATTGGCTTGAACAAATTCTTACCTTTGAGTTGGTGACTATCATATGCCATGGGTCTTCCTTCTTGTATTAGTACTGCACCTATGCCACATGTCCTAATGCATCATATTCGACAATGAATGTTTTAGAAAAATATGGGGTAGCTAGGATTGGATTTATGCACATGGCTTCCCTTAGTTTCTCAAATTCTCTTGTAGCTACCTCATTCCATTGGAAAGAATCCTTCTTCAACAAATCTATGTGAAGAGATTCTATGCCACCATAATTCTATAAAAATCAGAGATATAACCTATAAGCCCTAAGAAGGCTCGTAAGTTTTTAAGGGTCTTAGGAATTTTCCACTCTACAATCGCCTAGATCTTATGAGGGTCAACTTTGAATCCCTCATGTGACACAATGTGACCTAGATACTCCACTTCTAGGACACCAAAGATACACTTGGATGGCTTAGCATACAACTAATGCTATTCCAAAATTTCCAACACTTGATTTACATGTTGTAAGTGTTTCGCTGATGTTTTAATATATATAAAGATGTCATAAAAAACTACCAAAACAAAATTCCTTAGAAATGGCCTGAAGATAGAGTTCATCAAACTTTGAAATGTTGATGGTGAATTTGTGACACCAAAAGGCATTACCAAACATTCATAGTGGTCCTCATGGTTTTGAAAAGTTATCAAATGTATATCCTCATCTCTATTTCTGATTTGGTGATAACCAGAATAGAGATCAAATTTTGTAAAATAAACAACACCATGAAGCTCATCTAACAAATCATCAATTACTTGAATGGGAAACTTATCTTTTATGGTGAACTTGTTGAGATCCCTGTAATCTAGACATCCTCCAAGTTTCATCCTTCTTGTGCAC
Source organism: Cunninghamia lanceolata (assembly GCA_027924645.1). NCBI lineage: Eukaryota > Viridiplantae > Streptophyta > Pinopsida > Cupressales > Cupressaceae > Cunninghamia > Cunninghamia lanceolata. Next base: position 2,848,958 of record BSBN01000189.1, on the reverse strand, counting down.
CATTACCATAGGAGATGAGTACGCACTTTGACTATGCCTAATAGTACCCACCTCTTACATCTCCTTAACTATCTTCTCAATCTCACTTTTCTGTACATATGGATATCTGTAGGGCCTCATGTTGGGTGGTTGGCTCCCTAGTACTAGTTGAATGACATGATCATGATCTATTTAGGAGGCAAACCTTTTTCCATCTCCCCAAAAACAACTGAGTGCTTATCTACAACTTCTTGTAGATCGAGCAGTCCACAAGCCTTTGAGTGATATGCTTCTAATGAAAATAATTTGACCACAAACCCATCTGCCCCCTTCTTAAGAATATTTTGCATTTGGTAAGAACTTAGCATTTGTGGAGACTTTGCATGCAACCCTCTTCGTTCTATTGCCCTTCCCTCTTATTTAAAGTGCATGAATAGTTCCTGGAAGTTTAACTCAATTGTTCCCAAAGTAGATACCATTGACCTCCCAAAACAATATCCATTGCACCCATGGAGATATCATACATTGGGAATTCAAGATAATAATCTCCCATGGATAACTTAATGCTATAGAATTTACTTGAACAACTATTAGTACCACCATCTACAATCAAGACCTAAACTTTTGGATCTGGAAATATAAAACAATTTAGATGAGTAGCCAACTTTTTTTATGTAATTATGAGTGCTACCTGAGTCCATCAACACTGTTAATCTTTCTTTCTTTAAGAAACCCACTACCTTGAGAGTTTTTGGGATGCTAAAACCTGAAAGTGCATGACAATAAATGATTGGTTGTGGATCTTCTAATTCCTCACATAGTGCATCACCTAAAAAATCTAATATTTCTTCTTCATTAGTTTCTTTCTCACTTAAGCCTTCAATATAGAACAATTTATTTTCTGCACATTTATGGCCCTTAATATATTTGTTGTCATAGTTAAAACATAACCCTTTTGCCTTCTTTTCTTCAATCCACTAAGAAGTTAGTCTAGTGGGTTGAGAAAATTGTTGTGCTGAAATTCTCCTCCCTCTTATTTCATTAAATCCATGCCTTCTAGGAATTAAAAACTCATCTTCTTCCTTGTGTGCTAAAACAATAGACATAGATATGAGATTAGTGCTGAATATGTGTATCTCATGTTGGATGTGATCCTTGAGACCACCCAAAAATAACTCATTCAAGTTCTCCTCTAGAATTGTATCAACTCTCAGGGATAGGTTTTGGAATTTTTGAATGTAATCCTTGACTGATCTTGTTTGTTGAAATTTATCTTGCTAGATAAAGTAGTTATTCACCACACTATTACTATATTGTGATTGTATATCTTTTGTAAAGATAACCCATGAGACCAGGAGACCCTTTTTCTACCGTTGAGAACAAAGCCATCTATACCAAATGAATTGCTCTAATTCTAGATATAAAGAATCTATTTGCACCTTTTACCACAAATGAATTTGATGAACATAAAAATATTCTCTATTTCATTTATCCAAGTTAGTGGATCCTTTCCATCAAACTTGCGCATATCCACCTTTGGTATAAAGTTCCTAGATCCCATATGAACATTATCATTTGGATCTAGATTAGAGGAACTAGCTGATCTACCTTGGTTGCTTGCCACATCCACTTGTGAGCCTGGTTGATTTTTGAATAAGTAGTGATATGAGCCAATGAACTATGAATGGTAGACATCTCATATGTCAAGGCATCCAATATTTGATGTATATCATCCTTAATTTTGTTTATTTCCTCCCTTTTTTGTTCTATGATACTATCTCCTCTTTTCCCATATCATAATTACCTGGAGATTTTTGAGGTGTGGAAAAATTCATTTTACCCCTTATCGAAGGCTCCATCATGATAAGAAAAAATAATTTTTGAATAAATCACAAAAAATAAATCCAATCAATTTGAAATTTTCACTATAACTTAATAGGGCCTAGATCTCACTTCCCTAAAAAATCTCCAAGAAATTCGTTAATTTACAGTCTTGAGAGCGACATTGGTGGAAACAATTATTTCACAATCACTTATTCAAACCTTATCCCAATTTTCTCAAATCTGGCCAACATCAACTACAATATGCTCTTGAAAAACTTGCCAAATATATTAAAAAGATTTGCCAAAATAAGAGAGATATGTGTTTTCCAAATTGACCTCCATAGTAAAAAATCACCTTGTTTTTGCCTTCATGGTGCCAAGATCATGCTCAGATAGCACTTGTAATGAAACAACTTGCATAAAAGAAGTATGGGATAGAAAATATGCTACAAATACTTGATAATAATATGCCACTTTGAGGGGGCAACCTCCAAAATTATCCAAATAAAGAACACAATTAGCAATATGATGATCACAAACTTACCACTAGCTCCTATACATACGTAATTATGCCTTGGCTACCACCCAAGCAAACTTACATGCTTAAATATAACTCCTAGGCCAACCTAATAATCTATAAATGACTATAATAATGATTATATCATAATTAAGAGTTAAGGTAGCCACAATCCGATTACTCATAACCCTATGCACACTATAGGATTAGGGGCATAGCAATTATAAAACAAATAAAGTAGTATAAATATCTTAAATAAATCTATCTAAAAAATTTGGAGCTGTTTTATTTACTTAAGAGTTACTTTATTTTAATTTAGATTTGTTTTTTCTACATGGACACATAAATTTTAATTTTTATTTATGAATTATTTTATTTTATCACGTTATTTACTTTATTTTTATTTGAAGAGTTATTTTACCTTTACAGGTATATTCTATTTTTAGTTTTTGGAAAAGTCACTATTCATTGTTTCTCTAATTCTTTTATTTTATTTTTACTTGTGAAAGTGTAGTTAATATTATATACTTATATATTACTTTTTAAGTCTATGTTTATTATTAAAAAAAAAATATTTGATGACAAATATTTGACATTTTTCTTTTCTTTATAATAATATGTGTAAATATTTTAGAAACAAAATTAAACATTATATTAAAACTCTTCAAAACATTCATAATGAACCTATAAATATAAATAGCTATGGACCATAGAATTAACTCTTTGGTGAATTTAATGTTGAGTTATAAAGGGAGATAAAAGTGAATATGTTTATTATTAATTTTAAAATAACATCCTAATTACACTACATTATTACGTTGTTCCGACATGAGATAGCAAAGAGGAGTGAATGTTCAGTAAGGTATTATGGAAGTGGCTATTATCCAAATAAAACAACATGCCTAAGACTTCATAACATACAAATCACCATACAAAATGACATCATAACATAAAAATCACCATACAAAATGACATCAATAATGGTATACTCCCAACAAAAGAGCTTGTGATTGGACCTACCAGTGTTGTTGTCTTTACTTACATCCACTTGCCCTTTTCATGAGGATGGCATGCAATTGACAACAAATTTCCCACCAATGACCCCAACTTTGTTGAGGCTTTCAAACACTTAGTTTTCTGTCATATTTTCTATTTTTTGATTGAAGTGAAAATGGGGTTGACACCATGGAGGAGTTGCAAGTGATGATACAATAAACAAATGACATCCAACCAATGACAACTCTATTGATTGACTAACTAGGAGAATTAATTCATTTTTTGTTTCTCTGTAGTTGAAGTAGGAAAGTGAAGTACTGAATTGGAGGGATGAGTTGAAGGTGAAGAAAACTGGTGAAAATGAATTGCAGTGGAGGATAAGTGTTGAGGATAATTTATTCTTGTGTATTGATATGAATTTAATTTTGTTCTAGAGAAAAATAAATCCTCTAATGGGTTCTATCAAACTATTCTTTTGGGTGTTAAAATAAATTTGATTTGTTGCATTACAATTTCATTTTATAGACAAAGTTGTAGGTTAAACTACACATGCTATTTTTCAATTTGCACAATTTTACTTGTAAGATGTGTTTTTTCATAATTTGATGCTATTTGAAAGGCATGGTGGGATTTGACAACCTTTCTATCTAATTAACAGAGCTATGCGCACGCCAACAAAAGTGTATTCTTGATTTTATGTTGTTTTAGGGCTGTGTTAGAATTATATATATATATATATATATATATAAAGTTGTAGGTTGAACAACACATTGTGTTTTTTTTCCTATAGAAGTTTAGTTCATGGATTGTAAGATGTCTTTCAAACTTATGCCTCTCCTAGTTGACTCACATATTGATTTATAATGTTTTCAAAATATTTAGACAATGTGTCATGTCTCATACTTTTCACACTTGATTGAATGGTTAAATGCAATAATTATATTGATTGGTTTAATTGATGCTTCAGCTATATTGGAACTAACTTACTAATGGTTTTATGAGTTTAAATTTTTGCAGTCTTGTCGACGACAAGAGCATGGTTCATGTAGGGGAGTGCTAGCTTCATGGCAACATCTGACAGGTTTTATCTGGTGTCCTCACACACTCACATAGATTGCATTTCATGCATGATTCAATTAATGTTTGAATTCAAATATCATAGCTCCTTGATTAGCTTTGTCTTCTTCTTTCTTGTCTCCAACAGAATCTAATTCCTATGATGAAAAAGAAAAACAAGTTAGATTTTATTAGATTATAATAATCAAAAATAAGGATAAAAGGGTGAACTTTGTTGAAATTAAATTATTAAATATAAAAATATGATAATATATATATTTCATATATACATTCAAAGAAATAAGGTGGATATTTTAAAGAAAAATAACAATTTAAGTGTTGCTTATTTTAATTTTGATGTATATCTAATTTTAATAGTAGCTAGTAATTATTTAATTAAAAAAAAGATATGGTCTGGAGTTTTATTTTAGTTTTACTTTTTATTAATAATAGACAGCGATTTTCTTTAGTCGCATGCAAGTTAGAAAAGAGGGGGAAATTTTAAATAAATAAAAAAGAGCCAAAAGTAAGGTGGGAGAAAACGGAATAGGAGGATGCATGGCATGCAAAAAGGAGGAGAAAAACTATAGTTTGAAGGTATGGTCGACCCAAGAAAAGAGGATCGAGGGTTGTGTTAAAAGAAAGATAAGGAAGAGAAAAAGGGTGCAGGAAGGGGAGGAAAAATGATCAAAAAGGAGGAAGGGGAGAGTGAGCAGTGAAAGCTTGGGAGAAATCAAGTTAATTTGGATCAATTTTCTTGATACAGGTATTTTTCTGGTTTGGCCCATGTTGTATACGATTTCTGCCCCATGTATGAAATTTTGCTTAATTAAAATGTTCGATATAGATTTAGTGTCCGTCAAAGAGTCAAACATTAGATTTTTTTTAGTTTGGGAGATCTCCTCCTCTGATGAAAGATATAAATTCCGTAGAATGTGTCATCTCAAGGTTATGATGTGCCGCACTCTGTTTAGTGAAATCCGATTGATGTCTTTGGTAATCGACTCTCTAGTTTCTGAGTTATTATGCCTTATACAGAATATCGTATGCCACTCTTCTTTCATCCTAGAAAGACATCTACCTTGTTATGCATACCGAACTCTATTAACCAAATGTCAAGAGTAAATGAAAACCCATCCGCTATTTCTACAAAGTGATCACTAGCTGTTTATTTTACTATGTGTTGCTGCTTTGAATCGACTTCTAGCTATTATTGTTTTATTTTGCCTTTTGCTGCCTTGTAAGTCGACCTCCATCATCCTAATGACGATTTCTATCTTGCATGTTGGTCCCTAAACTCAAACGATCTACATGAGTATAGCTATGGTTTGAAGCGGACCTTATTCAGTCTTTTCCTTACTCCCTCTATTGTTATTAAGATTCATTTTGTTAGCCCATCGATCTGCCAGAAAAGACTTCTTCTTTTATTCCTTATGACCGGCTCTTGTGAGTTCTATCAGCCTTAGCTGTAATCTTTGACTTTCCCAGAGCTGACCTGTTAGTGTCGTGGACTCAGGAAAAGTAGACCTCCACTCTTGGCATTAGCGGCTGAAGCTGCCTGAGTCCAAAGCAAAGACTTTTCTGCTTGAAATGACTAAGTAGTTCTCCCTTTTTGAGCAAATTGACAGTAAATGTAATCTAAAGACTGATGGTAGGAAACCGTCATTTTCTCTCTCTCAGACGTTCCATCTCAAAGAAAATAAGACTCCTAAGATATTCCCAGTTTGGCCGCTATATCTTGTACAGAGAGGAGACATTCCCAGAACAACAGTTCCTTTTAGATAAATACACATTGTAATACTCTTAAGTTGTTGCTGATATTCTTAAATACAAACGATCCACTATTATATAGACTTGACCATTATACAAATCATACTATCATCAGACAAATTCTTTTGATAAAGAGCTTCTTTTCTTACTAGTTCAAACCTTTACATGCCACTTATAAATTTAAAAGGTTAGCTGTAATTTTTTTATTCTCTTCAGTCTGATGGGTTATAAAATGGCTAAATATATTGGTTTATGTATCTTAATTCAATCCAATGGTTAGCTTATATGGGTCTCTTAATTAAATTCAAGGTTTTATCCTACTCTTTATATCCATACTTGCAAGTAGATCAATTCTATTTTTATTTTTCTCTTAAATTTCACGATATATAAATAATACTTGATACACATGTAAAAATTCAATGCCTCCATATGACTAGAGATCAAGATAGGACTACCTCAGTTTTTAATTATGGTAATAATTCATTGTTACACCTTATCATCAACAAAAATGCAAAACGAATTCATGAATGAATCAATTTTACTATTTTATCAAACTTGAGTTTCATTACCTTGTTGCCGTGAATATGATTAAATAGGCATAGCTTGAGTGAATTTTTGTTTCTCTATGTTTATGTATTGGAAAAGTTTGACTTTTGGGATGGGTATCAAATATGGGCTATCATGGAAGTGAGTTTTCTTTTTTAAAACTTGCACGCCATTACAATGGTTAATTGCTTTGGCCAAAGCGAAATGAATGTTGAAATAGACACGCACCATTGAAATAGATGGACAATTAGCGTAGCTATTATTTGTATGATTCCATGCCATATACTATTGATGAGATGCTGCATTCATTTTAGTAATGCATGTAGATTGATAGACACATACCAGATTCCACCCTGCACATGTTTTCAGGTTGCTAGGCTCTTCGAGCAGGGTTAGGCATCCTTCAGTTTGAAGGATACCAGGGAAGTGCAAACTTCATGGTTGGGCGGAAAAAGCACCTAAACCATGTTCTTGTCCTTCGACGCAGCAGATGGCCGATTGGTTGATGGCAGTCAAGGACTCCTTGATAGATTTATTTGACATTGATGATAGTTGTACTTCTTGTATCAAATGATTGTAAGGCTTGATGCCATTATTCAACACTTGTAATATTTTCAACATACTCTGTAAATGACTTCAGATGTATTTATTTATGCATTTGTAATTATGGTTGTACTTTTACTTATAAATCTAAAAACTTTCTTGAACTCTTGGAAATATCTTAATCTCTTTCCTTCGGAATGATGGGTAGAGTTTTTTTTTTTTACCATAATTGATTTTACTTTCAATAAGCCTATGTTTTACTCCAGTTTCATGTGATGTGAATTATGAGTACTTTACATTTGGTATCAGAGTGATGGTTCTGCTCTAGCATTTTATGGAACCATTACGCTAAAGGTTGTAAACTCTTGCAGATAGTTCATCACGAACACTAGGAACTCTGGATGTAGGGGAGCAACCCTAGGATCTGCCAGTAACCCTGATACTGGAAACAATGAAGAAGCCAATGTTGGAAACAATGCTGGCACTAATGTAGGAGGGGCTAATGCTGGAAACAATGAGGGAAATAATAATAATAATGTTGGATAGAATGGTGAAGGATAGAATAATCAATTGACCCAAATCCTAGCTCTCCTAACTCAACAGGGAACCAGAATGAATACCATGGAAGAGGAAATCAGAGGCATAAGGGGAAATAGGAATGAGGAAAGGAGAGAAGAAGCTCGAGGTCCTGAGGGTGAAGTGAATGGAAATAACAGAAATAAGATTGCTGAAGAATTAGGAAAGGACCTTAAAAAGGTTACACCTCCTAAGTTTGATGGTAAGACTATTGGTGACGGAGCTGAAGCACGGATCATTGACATGGAAAATACTTTGATCTCCATGATTTGTCTACTGAAACTAAAGCTATTTGGGGATCTTATCAACTTACTGGGGAAGCAGCTACTTGGTGGGACAATGAGAAAGCTGAAAAAGAAACTGCTTCCAGGAGAAGTCACATGGGATCTTTTTCTTGAGCTCTTCAGGAAGAGGTGGTTACCATAGCTCTACTTCGACAGGAAAATGATAGAATTTCAAAACCTCACTCAGGGAGGTATGACTGTGACTCAGTATTGGGAGAAATTCTCACTTATTGAAATATGTACCACAGTATCAACTTGATGAAAGGTTTAGGATTCACAAATTCATCTTGGGTTTAAGGCCACAGATTGGATCAGATGTTGATATGCATAATCCATTAACCATGGATGAAGTGTTCGAAAAGGCTACCAAATAGGAACATAAACTGCAACAGATCTCAAATTACCGCAAGAATCGAGATATGAAGAATGGGAACAAAAGGTATCAGAATGACAGTGGCAACCAAGGAAATAGTAAATGCCAGATGAGGAATCTTAAGAAAGGTAATAACTATCAAGAAAATAACAATGGAAACCAAGGTGGAAATAACAATAAGAGAGGTAGTTATGGCAACAATGGAAACAATAATCGGAGAGACAATCCAGCTAGGCACAAAGGACCCAGAGATGGATGTTACACTTGTGGAGGAGAGCACTATGCTAGTGCATGTCCTCGTCGAGCAGAGAATCAGAGAGATGGGAATCGGCAGATAACTCCTCAACACTAGATTCATGTAGCAGTGGATCATCGTCAAGCAGATTTCCAAGCTACACCCATTCAGATGTCCGGTAAGCTCTTTGGCCTTCCAATTTCTATTTTAATTGATACAGGAGCTACAGAATGTTTTGTTGATCCAAAAGTTGTAGCTAAGTTAACTATTAAACTTGGAGACATGGAAAACTCGTGGATGGTGCAGTATGGTAACAATGCAGAGAGAAGGGTAGATTCATGTCTTGTATGCAGTGAAATAGATCTTCCTACTTTTCAAACTCAAGTCAATCTTTATGTTGCACCTCTAGGATCTTATGATGTGATTCTAGGAATCAATTGGTTGTCAAAACATAAGTCTTTAGTAGATTGCGAAGAGAAAGTAGTGAAATGCCTTGATGATTTTGGAAACCCAGTAGAAATTCATGGATCACAAACACCCTTTAAGCTAAGACATATATCTGCCTTGCAATTGAAAAAGGTTAAGAGAAAGGGTTGTTCTATCTATGCTGTGAAGATAAGAGATCTAGATAATCAGGAACCATCTTTTGATCAGTATCCTATCCTTAGAGAATTTAAAGATGTCTTTCCTGATGAGTTGACTGAACTACCACCTAAAAGAGAATTTGATTTCTCTATAGATCTTATGCCAGGGATAGAACCACAGTCTAAAGCACCTTACAGGATGACAACAATAGAACTATTTGAACTTAAGGCACAATTAGAGGAATTGTTAAAACAAGGGTTTATCAGACCTAGTGTGTCACCTTGGGGAGCACCAGTAATCTTCATTAAGAAGAAGGATGGAATGTTGAGGTTGTGCATTGATTATAGAATGCTCAACAAGGCAACTATCAAGAACAAATATCTACTTCCAAGGATTGATGAATTGTTTGACCAGATGAAAGGTACAAAGGTATTCTCTAAGATAGACCTTAGATCCACTTATCATCAGTTATGGATTAAGGATGAGGATATTTCTAAAATAGCATTTAGAACACGATATGGCCACTATGAATTCACAATAGTACCATTCGGGTTAACTAATGCTCCAGCAACAATTTAGGGATTGCCTTGATGATTTTGTTCTGGTCTTTCTTGATGACATTCTGATTTATTCTAAGTCATTGGAGGAGCATGCAAGACACTTGAGAATAGTCTTGCAGTGTTTGAGGGAAAGAAAACTTTTTGGTAAGTTATCTAAGTGTACATTCTATCAGAGTAAAGTGCACTATCTAGGCCACATAATTTCAGCAGATGGGATAGCAGTAGAACCTAAAAAGATCATGGCAATAATGGAATGGCCCGCACCACAGACTGTGACTAAGGTTAGAAGCTTTATGGGGCTGGCAGGATACTACAGGAAATTTGTAGAAGGATTCTCGACAGTTGCAGCACCCATAACCTCGTTGCAAAAGAAAGGTAAGAAGTTTGAATTGATGGATAAATGTGAACAATCTTTTCAGTTGTTGAAAGAAAGACTCACATCAACACCTATTCTGACCATACCTGATCCTAATGGTCATTTCATAGTGATTACAGATGCTTCTAGTGAAGGTGTGGGAGGAGTGTTGATGCAGAAAGGAAAAGTAGTGGCATATGAATCGAGGAAACTGAAACAACATGAGTTAAATTATGCACCACATGATCTTGAGTTGTCTGCCATTGTTCATGCACTTCAGATGTGGAGGCACTATCTCTTGGGTAAGCCTTTTGAGCTTAAGACAGATCATTTAGGGCTCAAATATATCTTTACCCAACCTAATCTCAATGCTTGATAGAGAAGATGGTTAGAATTCCTTAGTGAATATGATTTTGGAATCGAGTACATAAAAGGTAAAGAAAATAGGGTTGCAGATGCTCTTAGTAGAAGATGACATCTATCAGTGATGGTGACTTCCAAATCTAATTTGAGACAATAGGTAATCTAGACCTTGCAAGGAGATGAGCACTATGAAAGAGTTAAACAAGCATTAGAAGTAGATCCTACAGATCATTGATTTGATGGATATGCAATAGAATCAGACGGGCTTCTGAGATATCAAGGGAGAATGTATATCCTAGATTCAGGTGAATTGAGGAAGTTAGTTCTTGAGGAGATTCATAGTGCTCCATATTCTGGACACCCAGGTGTGACCAAGACAATGGAAGGATTGAGGCCATTGTATTTTTGGCCTAAGCTTAAGAAGGATGTGATAGAGTTTGTCACTCAATGTTTAGAGTGTCAACGTGTTAAGGCAGAACATATCCATCCTGCAGGATTGCTCTATCCACATAGCATAGTTGAGTACAAGTGGTAGGTGATTAGCATGGACTTTATTCAGGGATTGCCCAAGACAAAGAATCGGCATGATGTCATTTTAGTGGTGGTTGACAAACTAACGAAAGTGGCTCATTTCATTCTGGGAAATCTCACGGATGGGTCATTGACTTTAGCAAAGAAGTTTGTACAAGAGATCTTTTGACTATATGGAGTGCCAGAGATGATCATTTCAGATTGTGACACTCACATGACCTCTAGGTTCTGGATCACACTTAATGCAGCTTTGGGGACTAAGTTGAACTTTAGTACTGCTTATCACCCAGAAATAGATGGTCAGCCAGAGAGAGTCAACCAAGTAGTGGAGGATCTTCTGAGGATGTATTGCATGGATCAACAGTACAAGTGGGAGGAATATCTACCCTTGGTAGAGTTTGCTTATAATAATTCCTATCATGCATCTTTAAGAATGGCACCTTTTGAGGCTCTCTATGGTTGTAAGTGTAGAACTCCAATCAGTTGGGATAGGATTGAAGATTGAATAGTAGTTGGACCTGATATGTTGAAGGAAATGGAAGATCAGATGAGGCTAATCAGAGAAAAATTGAAACAAGCCTCGGATAGACAGAAGAGTTATGCAGATAAGAATAGGACTTTTAGGCAATTCTCCGCAGGTGACAAGGTGTTTTTAAAGGTCAAGCCACATAAGAGTTCGATATCATTTGGCAAGGCATCCAAACTAGCTCCAAGATTCGTAGGACCTTTCAACGTTCTTGAAGTGATCAATCCGGTTGCATACAGACTTGCATTACTGCCAACTCTCACCAAGATCCATAATGTTTTTCATGTGTCATTGCTCAAATCCTATCATCCTAATGTTTTGCATATTCTTGATTGGCATGCTCTGCAAGTACAGGATCCAGGAGTGGTGCTAGTTGAGCCCATTCGAGTCTTGGAGAAGCACAACGTTAAGTTGCGTAATCGAGACATAGTACAGTATAAGGTCCAATGGGACCAGTATTCAGTGGACAGTGCCACTTGGGAGGATGCTTCTGATATTGATAGATCATTTCCGCATTTGGGAAATTAGATTAGATGTTTATTTACATGCATGTTCAGATATTATGATACTCAGATGATGATACATTATTGTTTTAGATTTATTTGTTACGTGATGTAATAAGACATCGAGACGATGTCTCTTCCAATTGGGGAAGGATGTCATGTCTCATAATTTTCACACTTGATTGAATGGTTAAATGCAATAATTATATTGACTGGTTTAATTGATGCTTCGGCTATTTTGATTGCTTCAGCTATATTGGAACTAACTTACTGATGGTTTTATGAGTTTAAATTTTTGCAATCTTGCGACGGCAAGAGCATGGTTTAGGTAGGGGAGTCCTAGCTTCATAGCAACATTTGACAGGTTTTATCTGGTGTCCTCACACACTCACTTAGATTGCATTTCATGCGTGATTCAATTAGTGTTTGAATTCGAATATTGCAACTCCTTGATTGGCTCTGTCTTCTTCTTGCTCGTCCCAATGGAATCTAATTCCTGTGATGAAAAAGAAAAACAAGTTAGATTTTATTAGATTATAGTAATCAAAAATAAGGATAAAAGGGTGAACTTTGTTGAAATTAAATTATCAAATATAATAATATAATAATATATATATTTCATATATACATTCGAAGAAATAAGGTGGATATTTTATTGAAAAATAACAATTTAAGTGTTGCTTATTTTAATTTTGATGTATATCTAATTTTAATAGCAGCTAGTAATTATTTAATAAAAAAAAGATATGGTCTGGAGTTTTATTTTAGTTTTACTTTTTATTAATAATAGATAGCTATTTTCTTTAGTCGCATGCAAGTTAGAAAAGAGGGGGAAATTTTAAATAAATAAAAAAGAGTCAAAAGTAAGGTGGGAGAAAAAGGAATAGGAGGATGCATGGCATGCAAAAAGGAGGAGAAAAACTACAGTTTGAAGGCATGGTCAACCCAAGAAAAGAGGATCGAGGGTTGTGTTAAAAGAAAGATAAGGAAGAGAAAAAGGGTGCAGGAAGGGGAGGAAAAAGGATCAAAAAAGAGGAAGGGGAGAGTGAGCAGCGAAAGCTTGGGAGAAATTAGGTTAATTTGGATCGATTTTCTTGATACAGATATTTTTCTAGTTTGGTCCATGTTGTATATGATTTCTGCCCCATGTATGAAATTTTGCTTAATTAAAATGTTCGATACAAATTTAGTGTCTCTTAGAGAGTCAAACGTCAAATTTTTTTTAGTTTGGGAGATCTCCTCCTCTGATGAAAGATATAAATTCCGTAGAATGTTTCATCTCAAGGTTATGATGTGCCGCACTCTGTTTAGTGAAATCCGATTGATGTCTTTGGTAATCGACTCTCTAGTTTCTGAGTTATTATGCCTTATACAGGATATCGTATGCCACTCTTCTTTCATCCTAGAAAGACGTCTACCTTGTTATGCATACCGAACTCTATTAACCAAATGTCAAGAGTAAATGAAAACCCATCCACTATTTCTACAAAGGTATGTCTACTCCAACAAAAGTGTATTCCTAATTTTATGTTGTTGTAGGGTTGTATATATATATATATATATATATATATATATATATATATATATATATATATATATATATATATATATATATATATATATATATATATATATATATATAAAGTTGTAAATCAAACTACACATTGTGTTTTTCAACCTAGACAAGTTTAGTTCATGTTTCATAAGATGTATTTTTGTGCTCATTTGAGGTTATCTCAAAGGAATGGATGGATTTCAAAACCTTTATTTTCACACAATAGAGGTATGTGCACCCCAACAAAATGGTATTCTTGATTTTATGTTGTTGTAGGATTGTGTTAGAATTTCATTGTATATATAAAGTTGCATGTTGTACATGTGTTTGAGCCTACACAAGTTTAGTTCAAGGTTAATAAGATGTGTTTCAAACTTATGCTAAGCTCTTAGTTGGCTCACTTACTAGTTCATAATATTTTCAATTTTAGTTTTCTTTCCTTTCCTTCTTTCTTTCTAAAAGTGTACCCCAAAAAATCCAAATTAGATCATATGAGGGAGCTACCCCTCTCAACACAGAGGAAGATCATTATTCAGTTGGTGATCTCTCCAACTATTGTAAATAGTTTTTGTCACCATTCATTGGGCAAGTCAGAGTTTATTATCTATTTTTGAAGTGACAATTTTTTTTACCAACAATTTTTTTGGTGACTCTATTGGGGATGGATGCTAAGTACTGGTGCATCTTAATCCTCAGAAAACTAAGGATACCTCCCCTAGAATGGAGTTTTGTGACTCTATGTAAGTGAGATATTTGTTGTTTTTATTTGTAGACCTGCACCATGGCAACAAATCTTTCTTAGCCATGGGAAACTCACTTCACTCCATTAGCCTTGCCTTAATACACAAAATTAGCTCCTAGATCATGATAGCATTTTCCCAAGTTCACTGGAGAAAACTCACAAGATGTGGATAATCACATTCTTGCATTCGCAGTTGCTTGTGGAATCCTAGGAGTTATCGATGAAGACATGTCTGTATGACTATTCATCAAAAACCTTGTTGAGCATGTTGCATAATGGTTTCAACACTTGAAAGACGAATGTATTACAAATTGGGACCTTTGAAGGTAATGTTTCTTGCAAGATTTAGAACAAGTGTTGATGGTTGTGAACATCTATCTTAGTTTTTCTTAATTCAAAAAGAAGAAAATGAACCCATGAGAGATTTTGTGGACTGATTCAATCAATTTATAATGAAGATTGCTCATATATATTAGCCAAATGAAGTCAATCAACTATGTACCTTTATTGGTACATTACATCCTAAAGTCAGTTTCAAATTGAAGCATAATATGATATGTAATCTAGAAATTGCTCAAAATGAAGCCATTGAAAATGGAAGATGATTTGATTTTTCTGGGATATGGAAAGAGAAATGTATTAAGAAATGTGTTCCAAATGTTTCAACAAATAAATTTATAAAAGGGTCTTCCATACATAATCAGAGTTATCAAACTAAAAGGCATACCTATACTCCACATAATCTTAGCATGAAGAGGGTAAAATTCACACCTCCCTCAAGGGTCATCCCACAATAATGGGTTACACTTTTTGGCCAAACTGCATATTGAAATCAACATTTTCAACTAAATCTTCACTTTCTTACACCTATAGCCACTAAACATTGGGATTTTGAAGATGATGTGACGTAGTGATTTGTGAGATTTTGTAGATGTAGATTCTAAATATATTTTAAAAAAAATTGGAGTTAAATTGTAAAAAATTTTGCATCTCCTTTGATAACTAGTTTTTAATAGTAAACAACATTTTTTTAAAGTGATGTGTATTCTGTCACACATAACTTTTTTTCTACAAAGGATAAAATTCTAATTCTTTTAAATTTAGATTTGTAACACCAATATCTAGAGGATGCATTTGGTTTCATAACGTTTTGTTGAATATTTTATTTTTTGATTAAGTTTTGAAGTCAAACCAATTATATTTTAGACAGGCATATTCTGTCCAACATAACTTTTTTTGTATGTATCAGAATTCAATTTTTTTTTGTTGGAATAAGGATATCAATACCTAGAGGACATGTATTTTTTAGAATTTTTTTTCTCTATTTTCCTATTTTTTAATATGCGTGAAACAAAGACTTTGATGTTCATTGAAAAACCTACATTCACAAGAAATAAAAAATAAATATAATAATCAAATTAAATATATTAAAAATTATTCTTTTTGGGAAGCATATAGTAAGGACTACATACTTACAAAACATAAATTTTAAATGAATTCATTTGATCACCCAAAAGGTAAATCAAAAGTGGTTTTTTATCAACATTTTGATAGTTGTAGAGCAAACTCCATTATAGGTATGGTTTAAGACTAGTGGGGTTCTATCTAAGGGGGTTTGAATCTAAGGAGGTTTGATCAAGCCCTCTACAATTAAAATCCTTTAAATGGAACCTTTCAAGGCTTAAATCATTATATTTTCTAAAAATATGTGATTTTAACAAAAATCAGGATGTTCCAGAAAGTGTAACCCATTATTGTGGCAGCACCCTCAAGTAACTATCTAAACCTCACTATTTTAGTTGAAAAAGATTTTTGCAAAAATGATTCAGCTCACTCAGTAACTTAGTCTTATGATACACAAAATGCAGAAATATATCATTTGCAAACTAAAGACAATGATGATGAATCAGAAATTTCTAATGAAGATCAAAGAATTGCTACTTTTGCAGCCCCTTTAGAAAGTATTAGAAATCATTACATCTAGTCAGAAAGTATAGTGACTAATCTACTTCAGGGATGACACCTGTTGTACAATCCTTCACAACCATGATTGATAAAGAGGTGAACCTAATTAATTTTGCACAAATGATTTCTCTTTCTTCAGACATGGAAGTCTTTGCCTTTGACAATAGTTGAAAACACACACTGATTTGTGAATCTATGAAAGTTATTGAAAGCCAACTTGGAGTGGAAGAGAAAAAACACTCAAATTTTAGTACCCTGCCCGACACAACATCTAATTATGAAAAATTCAATCTTACTAATGAAGTACAACAAAGAGGCATAACAAATCTTCCTAGTTTTGAATTTTTCTATTTTGAAGACATTATTCCTCAAACTCTTGTGACTTCAATTCAATCTCCCACTTCTTATCATGTTGATCCATTGTATGAGGGATATAGTGATGAGGGAAGAAATGAAAAATCAAAGAATCAAATGACTGAGTTTAGTGAAATAGACCCGCATCCTCATAACGTCTATATTCCACTATGGTGCCTTGATGATTTGAATGATGATTTCCTATGTGGAGAAGATGTTAATATTCATTCATCACCAGTTACTGAAGAAGTAACCTCTGTTGATGAAACTAAATCTATGGATATCCCTTATTCTTCGTTTTCATAGTCCTTAAATGATGAATTTTCTAAACATGTTGTTCCAAATATAAATGAGGACCTTTTTGTAAAGATGATCACGAGTCTATTAAAGTATTCAATCATGAGATAGAATTACAAAATGAACTAGTAGAAGTTTTTGATTACCATTAATCTATTAGGGAAAAGAGCTCCCCAAATGAAGACAAATTTGCACAAGAAGGGATTGAAAGTGGTATCAGGTCGTCTAGATTTCTGAATATGGAGGTGACACAAAATCAAGATAATGCTGTTAGAAAATATAGTCCAAATAATGTTGATGACAACCACAAGGGGGATAAAATTTTTGATTTTATAAAGGGTGTAGTTGTGATTACAAAAAGCCAAGAAACTAGTGAGGAATCATGTGTTCTTCCCTCTTTTTCACCATCACTTTGGATGAATATTGAATAGATCAGTCGTGTTTTTGACTATTCTAATTATATTATTGCGATTAAATTTGAAGTCCCTAGAATATTAAAATAGAACAACAAATTTGTAACACACATTCCCATGAGATTCAATTGACTAGGCAATTCCAAAATATCCTCTCTTCAAAACAATGCTTGGGAGATACTTATAATGACTTTGTCTGTGGTAGTGAGCTCGTCTTTTCTTCTCTATCATTCATGGGAAATGAAATTTTAATCTAGGTGATTCATGAAATATATTTATCATGGTTATGCGTCGTTGCATTATCAGTTGATCATGGAGTTTTTATATTAATTGCAACTGATAAGAAAGGAATCACTATTACAACCAATGATCATAGGCTTCTAGAAATTGATACTCATCAACCAAGGTTACAACCTAGATTAGTTAAGGTTACAGAAAAGCCCTAAAATAGAAATACTAACAAAGAAAGCCAAATGTACTAATGTAAGAATCGAAGGTACTAAAAGATGGAGCAAATGTGCCAAAAGATGGAGTAAATGTGCCAAAGTGTATCGTAGGCATTGAACATCTTATCAAATGCACTAACTTGCAAATAGATGTGTTAATACACAAAAAAGCATTGAGTCATAATGTGTAAGTGCTAATTCTAAAGAAAAATGTGTCAATCCACAGCCGAAAGCGCTAATCCGTAACCTGCACAAAAAACATGGAATTTCTTCCAAAAAATGATTAGTTTTAGGGACGTCAGTCCCACCGAGCATGACAAAACGAAGGACAAAGAAAAAAGAGGAAATAAAAAGAAATATAATGCAATACAACAATACCTTCACCTCTAGTCACTCTTTCTCCTTGATAGAGCGAAAGTAGTATGCACCATAGTACTGCCTAGCTATGCTTATTGATAATGTTTGATTGATATGTTGATTGCTCAGTGTTTCAGCAGCATAACAATACTTGGTTGTGTCTTATCTAATGGCTTGGATGCGGTTTCATTTATAGATGCTTGGTTGATAGGATGGATGGCTAGGATTAAGAGGTTTAATGGATGGCTAGGATTAAAAGCTAGTTTGACTTTTATGTAGATGGATAAGAATGATGATGAGTGGGAGATAGTTGATTAAATAATAATATTATTTAATCAATTATGAGAGATATGTGACTCTCAATAATTAATTTAAATAATAAAATTATTTAATTAATTATTTGAGAAGGGGGATAATGTGAGGATAAATTAATTAAATAAATATTTGGATAAAAGGGAAAATAGATAAATTTAATTTCCCATGTTAAAATGGTCAGGCAAGAATTATAGGGATAATAAATTTTAGGGTGTTTACCATCATAGATGGTCGATATTCCATCCTTATGCACCCCTATTTACAAGGCATGCACTTTAATTTTTGTACTCTTTAATTTACGGGGTAGGCTCTCTTAAGCCTAATTCAATGATTAAAAAAATAGATAAAATTAATTAAACAAATATGATTTATTTAATTAGTTTGGGATAAAGGTGGCATAAGGTGATGTCGACAATGTCAAAAGTTGGTTAGGAGGTGTCAAAAGTGATGTGTAATATGTTGCTAGGACATGGTCAATTTCAGGTGTTTATAGCTCATCTTCAAGATCTATTGTCCATCATTGGGAGAATGTCCCTACACTATTGCCAGAGTTACACCTGATACTTCATTTCCTTCACGAGGACATTAGAGTGGTCACAACCAATCTGCTAGTAGAGACAAATGCTCCAACTTTTGTGGCTCCCAACCTTTGAGCTCTAAAGATAATGTTGCCAGTGGTGGTTGGTCTCAACCCTCCAGGTCACCTTCCTCCTCTTCTCATGGACATGGTGTTCCTAGCTAGCCTAATTCTGACAAGTTTCCTCCAGGTTATTTCTCTCGTCCATGCTTAGCAGTCTTTAGAGGACACTCTTTAAAAAGAAGGCACTCTCATTGGTTGGGAGCCTATTGATGATGGTGTCCTTGGAGATGTGTGGGGAAACCTAATGATAAGGATACTCCTTCTAGCATTGCTTTAGCTTCTTACTGTTATTTGAGCTTGGCCCTTTTTTATTGTAGCCTTTGTTTTAGATTATGTCTAGTTAGACTAGGTGGGTGTTCCCTTTTACCACCCTACACTTTTTTTGTGAATATTTTACTATTATATCTTTAATACAACTTTAAATAGAAAATATTCATTTATAAAAACTCAAATAAATCTTTTCTGAAATCTAGGATTATATTCATTTAAATTCTTGAAAAGAATTAGTTAGAGAAAGAAAGAACCATGAATCAACTAAGCAAATGTTGGTTACAAAAATGGGGTGAAAGTACTACAAATTGAAATACTAGAATATGAACAATAACAAGTACATATAGATGAGAGAAAGTGAAGAGGCTGAGTTGACTTAGGAGTTGACATCAATACTCCACTTACCAAATGTCAAATGAGTGTCGGCACATAGCTTGGAGAGTTCTGTTGAGCTCTCCAAGTCGACATCTAGCCACTTAAGGTGACTTAAAGCCAAGTGCTAATTATATTACTTAGAATAAGTAATATACAATAAAGTTTAGCACTAACACCCCTCCCCTTATGCATAGCTTAGGTGGGTACAAGAAGAGATGGGTCCTGGCTACTAGGCCTAATGAGGTACCCATATACAATAAAATTGCTCATAAATAGAGAAAAGGAGAAAACCCAGTGGGAAATAAAACTACTCTCTAAAAGAAAGAAAAGATGCATGAATCTGGAAGCTACTTGTCTACCTGAATGTTGATGTTGAACCACGACTGATGACTCCATAGAAGCTAGTATCATGAGGATTTAGGAACATTAACTGAATTTGAGATGTGATCTGATGCAAGATTCAAGTTCATTTACTATAGGCTCTCGATGTGAGATGTGAACTGGTGTGAATCTATAACATGATTATGGATCATTTACCATAGGATCTCAAAAAATAAATGTTTGAAGGATCAATCGATCCACTTGTTTCTCAATCCCACCTTCTTTTAGTTTGCAATCTCAATTATTTAAGTTAGGTGACATAGTCCTCTATAGCATTATAATCTCTTGGACTTATACTTATGAGGTCTTTAGCTCATGACTTCTTTGTTTATTGACCTTCCCATTGGGTATTTTCAAGGTCCGAATATGAACAAAAGTATTTGGAGTTAGACATGATCACACTTATGAAACCATCTAGATGTTTTTACAGACTTAGAAGTATGGAAAGAAAAATAACTCAATGATACCACCCTGAATTTGTTCTCTCCTACATTGTAGCACATTATAATTGAGTGCATATACATGGACTATCCAAATTTGGAACCAAAAAATGCACTTTACAAAGTTCAAAGGAACCTATCCAAAGTCTAAATTTGCCCCCAAATTTTTGAAGACCCCCCAAATTGTATTTTATTTCCTTAGTGCTAGTAGTATAATGTGAAATGCCTATTCTAACACTAACAAAGCATATTTTTAATGATTTTCGAATGAAAATGCCCTATTTTGTTTAAAATTTTTGAAAACATAGTTTTATATGCATTCAAGAAAACAAAATTTAGAGCAATTTGTATGAAGGGGAGTTAAGGCAACCAAATCAAAAGAAGGGAAGGAAAGATTACAGGGCTGGTGAGGCAGAAATGGTGGCTAGTGGAAGCCGCTTGGCCGTCCTCTGCAACCACCATCCTCTTAAAGTAGAGGGTATGGTGTTCTGGCTCTGCCTACTTTGTTGCAAAGGTCAGATTCTTTCCCTTGCTTGGACAGGACATTGACTTCATATAAGGAGGGCTGCTCTCACAGGAATGGCAACAAGATTTTGATAGTGGCCAGCTGAGGGAATGGCGTGCAGGGACAACAGAATGATGGAGATTTAGCCATTTGAGATAGAACCAAGCCATGAATCTGCAAAAAATAGTTAGCTTCAACCAAATCATAAAAAAAATGACCTCCCAAATTGCCTAAATCGGCCTCATGCTTCTGTCTCTACAAATGCCTTTAGATCTGCAAAGATTGAATGTCTCCAGAAAGGGACTATGTCATCCAGGCTTGATGGGTAGAGGCATTCAAAGTTTGTGAGGCAAGGTGTTGATATGGCAGCTAGGGCAATACTTCACCCTTGCACAGAGGTCGTGACCTTCCTTTGAAGGCTCATGGCCTTTTATCATGGGCCTGCAGCCTTTCCTTGATGTAGATCAACACTTCCTTACACACACAGATGTGGAACCCTACATGTTTCACAAAACTTAGAGAGCACAACAAAAAAATCTTTTATCATGTCGATTCTTTTTTTCCTTGTCTGTGGCTGTGTGTGTGTCTACTTCTCATTTACCTCTTGTGAGAGGGATGAATCTGATGGAGCATGGCCTCTAGTTTGAGGCACGAGTCCCTTACTGGGAGTGACCTGTGCTATCAAGCCCGCTACCCTCGCTTTGGCTGGGCACGGTTTACTTTCAGGCCCATAGCCCTAGCTTTAGCGCGGCCTTTCCTTGGGGCTCACGACCTTATACAGGTCGTGGCCCTTCTACACATGCTGTAATGGCCTTGTCTAGGCCAAGCTCTTCTTCATGCAAGCAACAAACCCTCTTCAAAGGGTGTCGACCTCCAACACACAAACCCTCTTTTGCTTCTTACAATATTGACCAAACCCTTCAATGCAGGCTCTAATCTTTGGAGACCAAATCACAGATTGGCCTCAACATATAGACATACACACAAACCCTCATCACAACTAAGATGGAGGCCTCCAAGATGAACCAGTACACAAACGTAGTGGGCTCTGATACCATGAAGAAACCACAGATCAACTAAGCAAATGTTAGTTACAAAAATGGAGTGAAAGCAATAGAAATTGCAATACTAGAATATGAACAATAACAAGTACATATAGATGAGAGAAAGTGAAAAGGTTGAGTCGACTTGGGAGTTGACTTCAATAGTCCAATTACCAAGGGTCGAATGAGTGTTGACACATAGCTTGGAGAGTTGCTTTGAACTCTCCAAGTCAACACCTAACCACCTAAGGTGGCTTAAAGCCATGTGCTAATTATATTACTTAGAATAAGTAATAAACAATAAAGTTTAGCACTAATAGAGAACAATTCAAAAATTAAACAACTAATAATTTAATTATTATAACAATTAATATTAGAAAGCAAGAGAAATTCCATTACAAAACAAATTCTATTATTATAATATTTCAAATACAAGCACTAAGCATTAGGCCACCATTGTTCCAAATAGCCATCAGTTTTTTTGGTACGAATACCAAAAACACGTGTGGAGGACTGTTTCCTTATTGCTCGGGATAATCCGATAACTAGAAGGAAGGTCAAACTTTTACACGTTAAATCTTTGAAAAAAATTAGTTCAATCTATAAAAAAATAATAAATAAATAAATAAATTCAGGCTTTGAAAAATACATTGTGTGAACGGACTGTATCACGACAAATTCAAATTCCATTTTGCTGATTAATTTCATCATCCCTATTTCATAGTCTATTTATATAGTAAGTATATTATAGCATTTTATCATCTAAGTTCCATCTCCCTCAGTCAAACCTATTTTTGATATATGCCATTTTATTCAAATTAATCAAGGACGTCTGTCCCTGAGAAACTGGTTTTAGTTATCTCTTAGCTCTGCATTTTGAGAAAATGGCCGCATTTTCGTTGCCCACATTAATAGGCGAGGAATCAGGAAAAAACACCTTAGCTTGCCAAACAAGCCCCTCATCACCATCTTCAGCCTAAATAAATGGCATTAAAGATAGAAGCCAACCTTAGCTATGTGATATATGGAGAGATATTTAGGGTGCCAACAATTGGAATGGTTTTCTGGATCCCATGAATCCCATTCTCAAAGGTGAAGCACTCAGATATGGTGATTTTTCACAGCTTTTCTAGGATGCATTCACTGGTGAAAGTTACTTCAAATACTACGGCACAAGTAAGCACAGTAAAAGAGATATGTTCAATAAGATGGGTATGTCTGAATGTGACTATCAAGTGACTAAATATATACACGCTAATACCAGTGAATTAAGTTGTCTCTTTGGTGAGAAATCGAAAGGAAAAAGCTTTTGGGTTGGTTTTATTATAGTTTCTACAGATCCAACAGAGATTAGGAGGCTTGGGTGACGTGACATAGTTATTGCATGGATGGGAACCCAGACGCCTCAAGAATGGATACAAGATCTCCAGGATTTTCTTATTCCCAGAAGACTATCCTACAAATGTGAAACACACCGCCATCATCAACCACATATTTGAATTGCAAGTCAGCATGGTGTACAAATAGAGAGAGGATTCCTAAGTTGCTATATTTCAACCATTGGCGAACATGAAGATTCTCAAGGAAAGATGATCACCATGTTGAGGAATAAAAATAGATAAAAGAAACTAAATGCAAATAATAAATTAAAAAACACACAGACAGCAGCAAGAGAAGAACAATGGTTTTTAATGTGGTTAACCAAATGGCTACATCCACACAAAGCAGGGGATAGCTCTTTTCTATTAAATCGAGAATACAATTCTGTTACAACATATCACAACTATATATCCATCTTACAACAGTTTCCACTCCACTTCCCTCAATGTCTAACAATAGCCAAATCATTATAACCTTTGAAAGACTCACTAATTTTAACCCCAACGAAGGAATATGAGAAAATAAAGAATAAGTAACGGTTACACCCAGAAATGTCAGAGAAACGGTAGATGTATGATTGGTCTTTATAGACATTACACTAAAAATTTCCCACTTGAAGTCCAATCATAGTTGCAAGAGAGCTGTGCAGAGTTATGCCCCACTCTAGGCTTATTGTTACAACTTGACAATGCCAAGAGAAGTTCTACAGAACTTGAACTTCTCC
This sequence comes from Cunninghamia lanceolata, assembly GCA_027924645.1. Lineage (NCBI taxonomy): Eukaryota > Viridiplantae > Streptophyta > Pinopsida > Cupressales > Cupressaceae > Cunninghamia > Cunninghamia lanceolata. Next base: position 2,824,634 of record BSBN01000189.1, on the reverse strand, counting down.
CTTAGTGCAAGCATCATCAAAGCATCCACCAAATTCACTTTCATATCAATCTTTGTCAAAGACTGCCCCAATTTAGTGATATGCACAGAAGCCTTATCAATAGCTACAAGATCCCCAGTATGGACCTTCTACTTGTACAAATCCTCAATCATCTTGCTTCCCAATTCATCCATAGACTCCATCACTGTTGTTTTCAGCATTAATTTCTCAATCTTTGATGTAGGACCTACAGCAGCTGGCCGATCTATTTGAATCTCAACAACCTCTCCTTCAATACTCTCTGTTTCTTCCTTAATTCTGACAGCTATTGCCTTCCAGAAATCATGTGGCAAGGCCTTAGTCTTGTTCATCTCATGTGAATTCACATATCGCTTATCTTCTAGTTCAAGATCTTGATCACAACCTGCAATTTTTCCCAATTGAGAATCACCATTAATTTCATCTACCTCATGTTCTTTGGCATCAAGCTACTCACCGTCATCTAAAGTGGATTCCCAAAACATTCACTGTCAAATATACTAAGAAAATCATTAATAACAGAATCAGTTTCAACATCTAATTGATCCAAAAAACTTTTTTAGGCAATCCATATTTAACACAATGACGAATCTAAAGTAGGATAAACATCTCCCACTTCAATATGACTCTCTATTACATGCAGGGTGCCTAATTTGCTGCCCCTTGCAATTACCAAGTCCCCCTTTTTAACTTTGCATCTATTTGATTCAAAACTAATTTCACAACCTTGAGAACCCAATTGTCCAGCCAAGATTACATTTTGTTTGAGTTGGGGAACATATCTAACACGACGTAACAACCAACTATATCCATTTTTTAGTTTTAATGAAATATCCCCTTTGCCAACAATATCAGAAGAATCATTGTTACCAAGAAAAACCTTACTGAAGTCACTAATTTGCAGATTTTTGAAATACTCCTTGCATAGAGTGACATGAAACGATGAATCTGAATCAAGCACCCAAACATTAGTTGAAATTTTTTCTTCAGTTAAAATAAGAACACCTGCATCTTCTTGGTATGCTACATTGGCTTTAACTTCCTTTGGTTGTTCTATAGATTTCTTGTAAGATCAATAGTTCCTTTTTATGTGACCTTGCTTGCCACAACAACAGAAAAGACCATCTCTACCTATAGATTTTGATCTTCCTCTATCATTATTTTTTCTTCTATCATGATCCCTTCCTCTATTGCCTGTACTTACAATAGTCAAGGCATCACCAGATGAGGGTTCTTGATTTTTCTCCTCATGTCTTCACTAAGAAGAGTTGCTGTAGCATCATCAAATTTTAGTTTACTCTTGGCAGCCTTCAAAGTGCTAACTATCATCACAACCCCTTCCCAACTATTTGGTAAAGAACATAATCATAAAATTTATATAATTTCATCATCTAAATTTATGCCCATTGAAATCAATTGAGTGACCAAGGTATTGAATTCATTGAGGTGATTAGACATGATCCCACCTTCTCTCATTTTTAAATTGTATAACTTATTCATGATAAATACCTTGTTTGATGTTGATGCCATCTCATATATGTCTAAAAGTTTGTCCCATAACTCTTTTGATGTCTTCTCAGCTGAAACATTGAAGAGGACATTGCTTGACAACGAAAGAAAAATTGTGGCCCTTGCTTTCTTATCCAATTTCTCCCAGTCTTCATCAGACATCAAACCCTTTCCTTTGGTTTTCCCTTCAAGTGTGAGTGAGAGATCCTACTTAAACAGTAGTGATTCCATCTGAACCTTCCACAATCCAAAGTTCAGCCCCATGAACGTCTCTATCTTCCATTTATCTGCTTCCTCCATTTTGTAAAAATTCTACATAGATTTCCAACCAGCTCCATCACTTAGCTCTGATACCAATTGTTGAGGAATAAAAATAGATAAAAGAAACTAAATACAAATAATAAATTAAAAAACACACAAACATCAGCAAGAGAAGAACACAGGTTTTTTAATATTGTTCACCAAATGGTTACATCCACACAAAGCAGGGGATAGCTCTTTTCTATTAAATCTAGAATACAATTCTATTACAACATATCACAACTATATATCCATCCTATAGAAATTTCCACTCCACTTCCCTCAATGTCTAACAATAGCCAAATCATTATAACCTCTGAAAGACTCACTAATTTTAACCCCAATGAGGGAATATGAGAAAATAAAGAATAAGCAATAGTTACACCCAGAAATGTCAATGAAATGATAGATGTATGATTGGTCTTCATAGAGATTACACTAACACACCATGACCATAAGAGATTTGGTAATTGTAAAGGTAAATTGATTGCTCAAAGTTTACTAGAATTATATTGCCAATTTAAGCCTAACGTTGTGTGGGCACAACTTGGGAGCTGATCGTTCTACTTTGAGTGCTTATGATGTCAAATAAATGCTTAACAATAACCACTTCCATGACATTCCTATAATGGTGTTTTCCTTTACCTCTCCAAGAGTAGGAAATCTTGCATTTGCCAAACAGGTGGAGAAAATTGGCGTCAAGGTTTTGACGTTTGTCAACAAATAGGACGTGGTGCCTCAAGTTCCTAGAGTTTTTATGAAAGAGAACATGGGCTGTCTAAGAAAATTGCTTAATTGGCTTCCGTGGACTTACTTTCATGTTGGCATAGAGGTTTCTTTAAAGAACAACTCTCCTCATCTTGACCACAGTTACAATCTTTCTTATTTTCATAATTTGGAAGTTTATCTTCATTTGCTCGATGGCTACATTGGACATAATAAGCCATATTCTTCTTGTGGAAGAGATCCCACTCTTGTGAATAAGAGTTGTGATATACTTTTAGAATCTAAAACTAAATTCATAGTTCTTTATTCGATCTGAAAAAGATAATTAAATCCATTTGCAGCAAAGAATAGAAAAGATCTCCATACAACACTCAGAATTGAACTATAGAAAAATATTACACAAAGCAAAATATAACACTAAATTGCCCTCTTTTCATTATTGGATTACCATACAACAGTCTCAATACATCTCTTTAAAGAGATTACAATGGTTCTAAATATAATAGAGAAGAGCATCCAAAAAAAACTACTATCCATGTTGCACTTAAATTAAGTGATATACAATGGTAGTTTCTAAAATTAATCTCTTCTTTTCCCTATTTTTCCAATGCATCATGTATGAAAAAATAATAGCAACTCTAAATATAAAGCTCCTAAATATAGCTTGTTCTATATTTCCCCATGCGAAGCATCAATTATCAACATACTCCCCTTTAATGTTGAGCCACCAACTAGCTGATCATGGAACTTGATTGCCTAGTCTTGTAGACCCTCTTAGTACTTATTCATTCCTTTTCACATGGAAGCTTTGAAAACTCCTAAAAAATCATTCCTATCAATCCATTCCCTCTTTTATTACTTGCAACAACCAAACTTTATCTTCCTCATGCTTCTGCACTATGCTAAAACAATTCAATTTCTTCAATTTCTTTACTATTCTCTACACTTGGTTGTTCACTGTATTTGGTGTATCTGTTGTTCACTTGTCTTTCCTTTTTCTCAACATGAGAAGACTTATTTCTATAAAACATTCTAAACATACCTGTGACCTTTTGCCAATCAGATACATTTATCCAACCACAATTCAGTTTCAAACAACCTGTCATAGATTCATTTTTCAACTCTCTATTCCAACATGTCTTAAATCACAATGATTTTTTGAACCACAAATTTTGCAAGGATGTAAATCCCAACAATTTTCTTTTCCATGTCCTTCTCTATCACAATGGGAACACTGCAAATTCTACTTTCTTTGAACTAATTTGTTTGTACCTATATCTTTAAAATCATCCGTGTTTCCTTTACCTCTAACATATCCAAGGCCTTTATTCTTTGACCTCACGCTTGGTTCAATGGGCTCTCTAAATTCCTTGCCCATGCTTTCCCAAATCTTCACCTTTATAACTAATTTTCTTCACTTTTCTTTTTAACTTTCTTTAGTTCATCTTTGAAAACATCCTTTTCACATATTAAATTTGTATTTTCTTTGTTTGCTCTTTTACCAATCTTTCCCATTTCTTTTAACCACACAGAAGAACCACTTAAATTATACCTTCAAATATCTTTCAAAGACTAATTTTTGAGAAATCTTACCTCAACTAATTTCTTCGAATGGGTTCACACTTGCCAAGCCTTGCTTGAATTTCAATCTTTGCCATATATGCTACAAAATCTTTTACCATAACATCCCAATGAGTCCATTCAACATGCTCCTCAAGAAATCAATTTTTAGAGAGATTTCAAAGCCAAAATCAATAACCCAAAGCTGCTCTGATACCAAATGTAAAATCTAAAACTAAATTCATAGTTCTTTATCTAATCTGAGAAAGATAATTAAATCCATTTGCATCAAAGAATAGAAAAGATCTCCATACAACACTTAGAATTGAGCTATAGAAAAATATTACACAAAGCAAAACATAACACTAAATTTTCCTCTTTTCATTATTGGCTTACCATACAATAGTCTCAATACATCTCTTTATAGAGATTACAATGTTTCTAAATATAACAGAGAAAAGCATCCAAAAAAAAATACTATACATGCAGCACTTAAATTAAGTGATGTAAAAACAATTTATGAAATTAATATCTTATTTTCCCTATTTTTCCCATTCATCGTGCATGAAAAAATAATAGCAAATCTAAATATAAAACTCCTAAATATAGCTCAATCTATATTTCTCCATGCGACACATCAATTATCAACAATAGTCATTGAAAAGCTCAGGATTCCTCCAGATTAGTGGCAACAAGAGAACAAGGGTCTCATCAAAGGTACAGATGATAAATGGAGACAACTAATAAGATCAATAAAGAAAGATGATAGTGATGAGGAATGACGTCGTGTAAAGAATGGTTTGAATTGGTTTTTTTCCTCTTCCACTGTAAATATTCGGTGTGGGTTATTCTTAAATATCATCCACTTTAATAGTCAAAGGTTAATTTCAGACAATAAAAATAGGACAAATATTTACTAGTTTCTATTGTGAATGAGGTGTAAAATTGCTATTGATTGTTTGACCATTGAAATGGATGATATTTAAGTAGAATGCTCCTCATGTTAATAGCTTAAATGTTTGTTAGTAAAAGGGCTTTCTTATTAGTTCATTACCAATTGTATATTTTACACATGATATATCTTATAATTTAAGTTTATAATAGTGTTTAAGAGTGCTTTTGGTTGTAATTATTTAGATATTTTTAATATTTGATAAAATAACAACATCAAAATGTTATTTATTTTAAAATATGTAAATGCAATTTATTTCAAGAGAGACAAGATTAATGAATATTATCTAAGGAAATATTCTAATAAATTAAGTAAACACCATATTGTTTAGGGTAATTTTAAATATCATTGAGTTTAATAGTTAAAGGTTAATTTTGACCCATAAAAATAGAACTATTTACCACATTTTGATGTGGATGAGGTGTAAAATCACTATTGAATGTTTGACCATTGAACTATGTGACTTTTAAGTAGAATGGTATCATTTAGAGTATAAATATATTTTAATAAAAAATGAAATAAAAATAAAAGGGCTTACTTACTAGTTTGTAACCAATTGTACTTTGTTTCTCTAATAAAATCAAAATATCAAAATGCTATCTATTTCAAAACATCTAAATCCAATTTATCAAGAGAGACAAGATGTATGAATAATTATCCATGTAATATCCCAATGAATGGAATAAATGCTAGGTGTTGAGTTTACTCATTGTAGATAGGTATTGGTAGGTTGAAATAAAAAGAGGATCTTTAACAAATTTATTTGGTGTTATTAAACAAGGTAAACTACTGCAAATGTTAGCCCTTCAAAGAGTATGCAAATCTAATTTTTATTAATGCAACATTGGATTACGCATTAATATGGAAACAAATAAAAATCAGTAAACTATGATAAATAAACACATGACACCAGATGTACGTGGAGAGACCCTTGTGAGAAAATATCAACCATCAAAAGACACACCAGTATGTATCAATCTTCAACACAAGAGTGCATATGCAACACACATTTTCCTTTCAATCTAATAACATTTTGGAAATCCATGTGTACCTATGAAATCTCTATAAAACTCACTACACCATCCCCTCATACATGTGTGTGAGTATTAATAGGTACATAAAAAGGTAGTTTTACAATACCATGGACACTGACATCATGGGCCAAGAAGCAACATCAAAAGTCTTCCAAAAATGAAAGAGGGCCATTTCTATATTATCTCAAATAAAAATTACAATACAGTAGCATAATACTTATCTTATCAAGGAGATATTCAACTTTGTCTAGAGTAAATCTAGTAGCATGTAACTATCATGAAAATACCATACCAAACTCCTTCCTAAACATCGAATATATAGGTAAATGTAATCCAAGAAGTTATAAATGCATTAAAACAAGGGACCCTATTTGAGTGTCCAAATTTATGCTCCTAAATCCTAATTAAATTATGTTTATAAATGAACCCTCCCACACTAGAATGTAACTTGTTGGAGGATATTGACCACTATAATCAAGAGGGTCAAATACTCAACCAAAGTGCTCCACATTAGAGAAATACTACATCTTACAACTCAAAATAGAAATGAGGGATCTCTTAATTATATTTATAGGATATTGAGTGTACTAAGAGAAAGACTATTGTTGGAAGCCAAAATCAAGAAGATAAATTGGAAGAATTCTTATAGAACTAATTGTCTAGAAAAGAAAATTAAGAAAAATGAAATTAATAGGTTTTTAGGAAAAATATACATGTCAACCATCTAGAGCCAAACTAAAATAAACACAGAAAGGAGTAGGAGATTATTCTATATATTCTCAAGCACACAAAAGAATATAATCAAATAATGATAATCTCAATGCTTTCAATAAGAAAGGATGTGCATCTCCTATCCTATACATGGAAATGAAAATACCATTGAGATGGAATCTTAACTACTAGAGGTCATACTAAATTCGACTCAAGCTAGTGGTACTATTTTCTAACTGAATTTACCACATCAATAATTATTTTCCTTTATCTTATAAGGGCTATATGTAACATGAATTATGTTTCATCTTAGATTATTTTCATTAAGGAAATGTAAATATTGTCATAAATAATACTCTAAAGGATGAATGTGCATACCCTACACTTTTACCCCTTCATTTTATCCTATTTTTTTGCACCATATAAATGAATAGTCTTCACTCTTAATTTAATTATTTTTATGCACTAGTTAAAACTAATCTTTAAACATCACTCTTATATGTTTTTGATAAAGGAGTAAAATAGGTTTTGAATATACTTGAAACCTTGTTACAAATAATAAAATGTTAGCATAACATTAGCTAACCCATAGAAAAATAGGAACATAGCTATAATAATAGATAGAAATGCCATGACAAAACCATAAAAAAATAAAGACCAATAGAAGAGAGAATTATACTCTATATAGAGTCTCTTGAACCTCTAATTATTCCTTGTATAAAATATCATGCAAATCTACAAAGTCCTATAGTTCCTTCCTCTCCTCAAATTGAATCTTCTTCTTGCATATTATCATCCTCAAGCTCAATCCCACTATATGCCCCTTCTCCATCTAGATAACTAGGTGCCCTAATTCTTTAGAAGAATTATTAATCTTGTCACTAAGGTTTTTATACCCATTAGAATACTTTATATCATACATTTGTTGACCTCAATAACTTTATTGATGTTATCCTTAATGTTTTACAAACTCTTTTCTAAATCCTAGTAATTTTGTTAGCATGGTTATCCTTAATAAATTGATGTTCTTTCTCTAAAGAAAAAAATTTCTCCTCATGCTTAGAATGTTTAGCTGCAAGTTTGTTAATCTCTCGAATAACATCCCAATTATTAAAAAAAATCCACCTCCAATGGCACATGAATTTCCCCTTTGATTCTCTTGTTTAGTAGTGAGAGATTAATATTTAGCATATTTATTTTTGATAAAAAACCACATGGTTAAATTATACTATGCATTAGAGGCATCATGAAGATTTACTAGCTTGTGTATCATTTGGTTCACCTCCTCTACCATATCCTCCAACTGTCAAGGATGCTGAGAGATAGGATTGGATCCCTAAGGGGATTAGGGTAGGGGTCTTGAATGCTAGGGAAAGTACCACTAATCAAGGGTTCAGGGAAGGCTTTTTCCTTTCCTTTCCCCATTACACTTATCCCATGGTCCCCACTATTACTTAATGGCTCTTAATAATACCACAATAGGCCTTTTCTCCATCTGGCTTCATAGAAATCACATTACCATCAAGGACCTCCATGGATCTAGCCTAGCAAATTCAACCATCCTTTTTCTTTTCTTTTCCACTGCATGCATTATCCATTTTCTACAACCCTCTACAACCTTCCTTTTATGGATCACATTCATCTTATCAATAGAAGAGAGCCATCAGACTTAAATTTAGGGCCTCCAACACCTTCACTATCCTCCCAACAATGGTCCTCGGAAGGAATAGTAATGTTACTATGTAATAAAATTGGCAATGAGTATAGTCAAACCTTGGTGTAGGGGAATCATTCTAGACCCCTTTGTATGTTCGAGAGTCAAGTTCTCCAAGTATGATAGAAGATAGAATAGGAAGAAAACTAGCCTTTTATATTGGAAGTGATTGAACAACACAAAGTGATAGGAATAGAGAGACTTAAACCATCCTTTGAGAATGGTGTACCTCATCATTTGATAGAGTGCCACCTCATCCCATGGTTTTTTGAGTGAGCTTCTAGCATGTCTAGAGTGGAGTTCCCTAGTCTCAAGGAAAATTTAAATTACATCATCCCCCAATCTTCTATCCTCGAATATTTTGGTGCGAATTGTTGACAACAAAGTAACATCTACTACCAACTCCTTAGTAACTATGAAATCCAAACCCTAAGTCACTCTTTTTTCCATCCCTTGATGAAATTGATAGTGAGAGTAGTGTCTATCAAAATTCAGAAAGTAAATTTTACACAGAATAATATGGTTCACTCTTTTATTCATTCAATACATATTACAAATATATAGGATGAGTTCTCTAACTCCTATAACAACTCCACCAAAATCTCACACTAAATCTAGGTGGGTTGTTCAACCACCTTAATTCTCTCCCTTTTATTTTCACTCCTAAATCTCTACGCAAGTTGTGTTAACAACTCACTTACATTATTATGTTCACAATAATATAATATTATGTTATTTCTCAACAACTTAATATTAACTTACATAACTCTATTTTATTACACATACTAATAATGCTAATCTAAACACCCATGTGAGGACCAATTCCTAACAACCCCCTTAGTGTGAATATGGGGAGAAAGTACATCACATGAACTAGAAACAAAATCATATGCCTATGCATACTTTTAGGTCTACATACTGAAATCTGGATCTTGTTGCACATGATCATGTACATACGAGAACTTATCTTGCTTTCACTTCTAGTGAACTTATCATCGGCTGACCACACTTCCAAGAAGTCTAGCATTTAGACAATCTATGTAGTCAACTGCTTTCCTTTACAATTGTTTACAATATCAATGATAGCTACATTATCCTCTTTTCAAAATTAGTAGGGGAATGTTTACAATGTTTATTTTATACACAATAATAAAATAAAATGAAATGCCACTAATACAATTTTGCAGCCCCATTGCTAGTGACTAAAGAGAGATTATCCTCCAACTTCCTATGCCTCCATTCTCTAGTAGGTTTGCTACTTAGTATATTTGACATTGAAACTCAACTTTAGATTGCCCCTCAAGATGGGCATCACGTACAAGCCATGATATGTCCAATTACAATCAATTTTTATAACTTTTTTTTTGACATTTTTTATTTTAATAAATATACTTTTGATATTTTTTTAATTATATCAACAAATTTAATCACTCTATAAAAATGATAATACTAACCTAATAGAAGAAGGCTAACAAAACTATAGAAGACGAAAAAGACAAATTCTATAAAAGAGAAATTTACATCAAGGCAAAACCAAACAACTACACCACTAGTAACACCTTGGAGAAGCACCTTCTTAGAGATCGATGCTATGCATGACCGGGTGCCCAAGCTTTGGATGGTTTCAATACTTCTCGACCATGGGATTTGTCACCAGTCTTACTGCGTCAAGCCTATTATTGATGACAAGAAGTGTATAATTAAATGGCTGTTTCTTTTGCTCACCCAGACTCTCAGCGTTTGTATGCTCGACCAACTACTGATACTTAAGATTTTTGACAGCAAAGTTAGTCGTCAACAATCAATCTTATAATGTTATTCAATCTCAATTATGCCAACGGTTATACAATTCCACAGGAACAACATTTGCATTGTTTCACTAATAAGATTGTCATGGGGTGCAGCAGGATAAACACCAAGGTTGTTGCATCTTTTTCATCAATGAGACAATGACTCTTCTTCACGTCTTACTCATCCCTTATGCATTGCTTGGTATACAAATCTACACAGATCTCTCCCAAACTCCTAAAGTCAGTTCATTGTTGAGATATTTCACAACTTTCTAGGAAATAACAACTAAAGGGTCAATATTATTATAGAGACTATATTATTTGCAGTAAGAATAGATCAGGAGATCAAAGTCCTTTCCTATTTTTTGTGCTCAATATCAATGCAAATCATGCCGGATCCTATAACTATGTGCACAGGCATCACCTACGACAAGGAGAGCATCGAGAAATATATATATTTTTTTTAACCAGAAAAAGGGGAGTGAACACCCGTAAATTAAGAAATAATAAAAGTATTACAGAAAACATGGCCGAAGCCCAGTCCAGAGGAATAAAACCAAAAACACCCCAAGCCATCCCAGAAACTAACAAAAGAAAAACGAATGAGAAAAAGTCACCCATTCGATCACCACTTAGGCCGCCACTACGCAGACGGGCAAAGAGAAAACACCGAGGAAAACAACCCATAGCACCCGAAGTCACCACCAAGGGAAGAGTGGAAAAAATGAAACCAGCCATCCACCCACGCCAGACGCAGCCGAAGAAACCGCCAGAGCCACCCCCACACCGACACCAAACGAACAGACACGGAGACCGCCAACAACCCATGCACTCCCAACCACAAAAAAGGAATCCCACCACCCCCGCAGCACGCCGCAGCCAACACAGGACCACCAGTAGCAAAAACATCTGAACACAGACCACGAACCCCATGAGAGACATCACGCCGCTGGTGGAGCAGCTGGTAGAGCTTGTGCGTCCATCTCCATAGAAGGCTCAGACTGGCCACCCTCCTCCACCTCAGACAGTGCGTAAAAAGGCATTCCCGGGGCCAGGTCCGAAGCATGGATCCATCGAGAAATATATATATACATTGCGGAAGAACACTTGCCCCACCACAATGCAAGTCATCATCAAATGATAGCTCCCACCCAACCACACCCTACGCCAACTCATTCAGCAGTGGTGTACCACTAATTCCTCCATGGTTGTCCCACGCAATGCCACACGTGGAACTTGTGTTTCCACAAAGCAGACTTGCAAGCAGATTTAGATATTATTACTATTTCTCTTGCTTACTTCTTCCTCACCGCCCATTTTCAATGGAGCTCTGATACCATATCAAAATTCAAAAGGTATGTTTTACATAGAATAATATTCTTAACTCTTTTATTTGTTCAGTACATGTTACAAATGAATTCTCCAACTCCTATAAAAACTCCACCAACCTGTCACACTAAACACTAAATTTAGGTGGCTTCTTCAACAACCGTTATTCTCTCCCTCCTATATTCACTCCTAAATTTTTATGTGAGTTCTGTCAACAAATCACTTGCATTATTATGCTCACAATAATATAGTTTTATTTTGTTTCTCAACAATTTAATATTAACTTACATAAATCTCTTTTATTACACGTACTAATAATGTTAACCTCAACATCCATGTGAGGACTAATTCCTAACATGTCATACCCATTTAATTTCTCTAAAAGAGGAGTTATCTCACCATTAACTAATATCTTCCAAACCTTAGGATTTTGCCAAAAATCATAACAACTTATGGGCTTGATTTTGTTTCTTTCTGCGCACATCTCAAAATCTCCATACTATATTTATCCTTCTCCACCCCACCATATCTCCATAGTATACTTTATCTTCTTGATCCCAATAAAAATAATACATGAAAACTAGAAATGAATAGGAAAGAAGGTGATAGATACATTGTATTGAAAACCACCAATATTCTTATGACTTCCCATTAAGGAAATAATTACTAAGACCTTCATCAATCAAAAAAAAAAATCGATCATAATTAATGATTTTCAAGATAATTAATAATGAGGGTAGCCACCACTAGTAATTGGCATAGAAATCAACAATCTTATTGGGGTTGTGGTAGATATGTGATATATTCACACGTTTCATACCTGTTATATTATTTTGGGAGTCATGGATTATACTCTTAATAGTCTAGCATGGTATAGTTTTCCTCCTCAAGGAATTTATAATATTTAAAGAATCACCTTCTAAGATAAAGGAATGGGCTACAAGGTGTTTTGCCATTTTGAGGGCATGATATGTTGCAACTACTTCAGAAAAAGTTATTGGTTTATGTACCCAAATTGATAGTGAAATTTGACATCGCCTTTCCTTTGCCATCCCTAAAGAACCCCCGGATTAAGGTTACCCTTGGAGGCCCTGTGGAAATTTGTCTTTAGCTAGTTTGGTAGATGTAAGGACCAATTTATATTATGCCTTTGAGTTTTACCCCTTTAAAATGCATAGTTATATCAAATTAGAGATTCCATCTTATAGCAACATTTAACTCATTTTTTATAACCCCTATTTTTCAATAATTAGATATGAATTTAAATACCATTATTTAATCTTTTTTTTTACTAATTTTGACTTGTGTGTGCACGACAGGGACACTCTCTCACTCTCTCGATAGAGATGTTGGATTATAATAACACTGAAAGGGGGGAGAGGGTGAATCAGTGGTATACAAATTTTAACAAGACTTAGTGACCTTAAAATTTGTATTTCAAAACTTTGATAAAAAAACAATTCCTATTGACTATAGATGACATCACGACAGCCTTGGACAACTAAAACAGATTGATCAAAGTTAAGATTGCATCAACTCAATGTAGTGACTATAAACAATAACTCATTATCATAAATCTTAACACATAGAGACTAAATGTGAAATATGATTGCTCATAAAGTGGATATGCACAGTATCATTGTTTCAGATAGTGATATAAGATAAGTATGTGTTCATATAGACCAAAGTAAATTAAATGACTTTAAAACAAATGATACATGATAAGCAACTAAACATGAGAAACAAACTCATCACTAACAATCCATAACACAGATATTGTCTTGAGTGGAAAACCCTCCAAGGCATAAAACCACTCAAAAAAGTGCCTCACTGGCTTAATAAAAGAATCTCACTAATTATAGGCCTCACTGACTATTAACTCAAGCCTCACTAGCTACAGTTGCCTCACTGGCAAAGGTCATTTCTTATCTCATTGACTTGACCTTTCAATACACGTTTCAATCATAAAAAAAACAAATACAGAGGGACACTCTGTTTCCCTGAATCTCAATACAACTCTGATCTAACATCATTAATAATGCATTCAGTCATATATCCTAAACATTACATTAGGTGTATGCACAACCACATTACAATTTCTGTTCAAAGCCCTTTTTATACATTTCATAATGACTTCCTCTTCTTATGAAATAGTTTGAAGAGATAACTGTTTTCATAAAACTATTGTAGGTAATAACTGAACATTAAACCATAGTTTAGGGTCAAACTAACCCAAGCAAATACTACTCCCACATAATCCATAACTGCCATGTGATTGAGAAGTAATTAAAGTATTACTATTACAACAGGTTACCGAATGTGCATCATAAAATCTTAGTTAAGTGCTCAATATAATTTGTGACACTTACACTCAAATTGGCTGCTTTAACCTATTTGTCAAGTCACCAAATGATACCCAAAGCTTCTACGTAATAACATTTCATCCTTCATCCCTTTTGCAAAATAAAAACATTAATCTTTCCTTTGCCTTTATCAAAATGCTTATTCGGGGGCCACATTAAGAATTGCCACTTTGACATCATATGGTGCTAGGTAATTGCTCTTGAGGTCACAACCTTTATGAAAGCATACGACTAACACTTTATACAATATCCTACAAATGGAACCAATGCTATGCCAAATCACAAATATGCATTGACCTTTTACCATTTGACATCATTGCCAATTTCCCACATCACTGCCAAAATGACAAATGGGATAACAAACTCCCCCTTTGGCATTGATGTCAAACTATGAAAGATCCACATTCACATGCATTAATGAATCTAAAAGAAATCAAATTCAATCTTAATCTGATAATGAATTACGATGTCAAACTATGAAAGATGCACAATTACCACTGAAGCACAATAGTGATGACACAACTTTACAATTATCATTGAAGCACAATAGTGATGACGCAACTTCTCCCCCTTTTGACAACAATGCCAAAGGCATGAAGAAATACCTATGCTGAAACTAATGATCAAACCAATATGTTGTTAGAACTAGAATAATGAATAAGCAAATGATCACAACTGATGTCATATATGCAACAAAAAGCATGAAAGCTGTCAAAGCTCCCCTTGAAACCAACAAATGTAAGAATATTATTGTAGAGAAGAGGATGTCAAATATGAAAATCATCAAAGAGTAGATGTATAGAGCAGAACACCACTGTACTGTCAAGGAATGTTTCCATACTACTGTCAGGTATCAGTACTTACAAATAGTGCATTACCATAACCAACTTTGGATCATCTATCCATGACAAGCAACAACCAATCTGTTGTTACCAAATAGTCTGCCATTGATAATCATGAAAAACGTGTGACATGAGTATCAAGAAGGAAACATTATAGCACTGAATCATCCTAAACACCTCATACTCCGCTCTTCATTGACTCAACACATTTTCACAAAGCAATAAAGATGTAATCATTATGCTAGATTTGCATTTGCATAATCAAGTAGGAACCACCACCTGTAGGTTATGTAGGCCAATTACAAACAACCATCACCACTGTCACTTCCAAAAACCACAAAAGATATAATTTTCTCCCCTTTTTAACAACAATGTCAAAGGAGTAACCATGACAAAATAGCATTGATTTAATAGTCAATACTCCCCCTGCAACCATAATATTAATGTAGAGATCTCATCCATTGTAATAACCTTTGACAGATAATAGAAAATATATGATTCATCTTATGGGTTGACAAATAGACTGGAAAGAGACTGTCAAAGTATAAAAACAATGTTATGTCAATGGTATTATGTAACCACTGTGTCACTGTCCATCACTGAAAACTTAGTCATAGAAAATGTAAATGCCTCTACATTACACTTAGATACAGGATGGACAAACTTATATACTAGTTATAGCAGATCCAAAAGATATAATCAAAGAACACCGTCTAATAGACTCTCCTACAACTGAATACCACTGTTTGTGTTGAATGACATCTATATTACATTGAAATGTCCTATCACTCCGTCAATATGTGAGCATAACATCAATTGGCAAAGACAATGTACTGTTTCAGTGAACACATGAGAGCATAAGACACTCAACATGGTGTAAGTTTAATGATATTGAGTATAATGTTACTATCACTATCTCTCAATTGCACCTATGCAATGTTTTTAATAGGCATAGTCTCACTATCAACAAAAAGGTCAGAAATCACTGCACTCAGAGCTCATAGATTAGATTTTCTTTCATAGTTTGATGGAAGCCATTCCTTGTGCCAAGATTTTCACCAGTAGACAAATTATATACTACAAAAGTTTTGTCAAACACTGTTATATCCAAAGACCACTGTTAGAGCGTAAACTACTACCACAGTCAGAGTGTAAACTACTAGCACAGTCAGAGCATGCATAACATAAAACAAAGATCACTGATCAGAGCATGACCAATCAATCTATCCTACATGCCACATTTTGCAAACATGAATACCAAGGTATTTGCCATCAATGTTGTCCCCTTTGTGAATAAGGAAATATCACTGTTCTCAATGACTAATCTTGTCCCAAATGATGCAGAGCCTGAATGTACACTTGTTTTCTCAACAAGACACCATACTTAACTATATACCTTATAAAGCACATATGCCTTGTCTATCCTTCACTGTCAGACATCATGATCTACTGTCCTGATCTATAAACTAAATTGCACTGTGTTTTTGACATTAAGTTACTCCCCATGTCTATGAGCATTAAAACATACTAGGACTATTTCCATCATCAGGCTATGAGTCAAAAACATCACTAATATGACTTATAATTAACTTGATAGAAGCAAGAACAATAACCTCAAGAACATCCTATCATCAAGCAAACTGAAACCAAGAGATGCTGACTAGGTCTACAAATTCTAATTATGTACTTACCAACAATGTGTTGACAAATATTTACTACCAAAAGTACAAAAAGACATACTTCACCAACTGTCACCATCAAAATCATGGCAAGAAAACATTGTGTCATCATGAGAAAAAGAAACTAATACAAACACCAATCACTTTCACCATTCAAAACTCTGTATAACTGTTCTCACTGAATCAGTATCATCAGTTTCATTCAGATATCAACCATGTCTTAGTTTTAAACTCACTATCACTATCTAAAAGAACTATCTCTACCTTTAGTTGTCCTTGGGGTAAGGATAGAGCATGGAATACCTCCCCCTTACAACATGCTACTTCTCATAGAACAAATGAAGCTACTTGTGCAGTGTGCACAAGGTCAAGGTGTGCTTTTCTTGGATCCAGTTTTCTTTTCCAAACCCAAACATGTTCTTTCTTTTTCTTGTTTAAGGTATTCTCTTGTTTTTGATTGAACATATAACTCCTAGATGGTTTTATCAAGCTTTTCTTACACCATTGTGCTTTGTGTCCAAACTCATTACACCTATAACATATAATATTGCTATCTAAGCCAAAGAAAGGATAATTTCTTCCGAGCATGTTGTAAGAACTCTTATTGACATCCCTGATATTATCATGTTTCTTAAGCATCCTACAATTTCTTGCACAATCTCTTGCTCTATGACCATACTTATGATAGACATAGCAATAACCATGAAACTGAGAATAGTTATACCTGACCGAATGATATTGCTTGATAGATGAAGGTCTTGAAAAATTGTTAGTTCTTCTTCTCCTAATATCAACAATTTTATCCTTTGCTTTCTTCTTGTTGTCATCAGAAATACAAGAATTATAATTCAGATCTATCTTCTGCCTAGGAGTCTGTCTAACCTTGAAACTCTTCCTATCTTCTGTTGCAAAAACTATTTCCTTTTTAACTTCATCTTTAACACTAGAGCTTTCCCCTTTTTCATATCCTAAGCCAAAATGATCCTTGTAGTTTTTTTGACTACTCAATATTTCATCTAAAGCATTTGTGCCTTTCACAAACTTCTGTATTTTGACAACATCCAGACTATTCTTTAGATTGACAACTTCACTTTCAAGTCTCAGATATTCAATTCTTTTCACCTCAAGATCAGAATTTGTTACATCTTTTGTTCTTTTTGCTTCCTCAATTTCATTTTATAGACTAATAATCAATTTATCAGACTCATTAACATGACTTTTTAATTCTGCAATCTAATTTCTAGCATTTTTAAACTCTAAAGAAGCTTTTTCAAAACCTGAACATACGTTGTTCTTGAATTCTATCTCTTGTTTAAGTTGCTCTTCTAATCTCTTATTCTCCTTTCTAAGTTCCTTGATTATATCCAAGGCATGCATGAGTTCTTCTTTTAAATTAGTCTCACAATCCTATTCATAATCATATTCATCCACAAATAGGTCTCCTTCTTCATCATCAAATTCAACTACAAAATCGTCAAATTCATGTCTACTCACATTCACATTGTCATGATTCTTAATTGCAGAACTAATTTCTTTATGACACTTTGTATCTACATTCATGGTTGACTCATGCAACAATCCATTGCTGGACTTAACTGAGACTTGTTTTTCAATTTTATGATCAGCATCTATCTTTTCTCTACTCAAGGCCTTATTCATATTCTTTTTACCCATTGTATTCCACTTCGAGGAACCCTTAAGTTGGTTAGACTTCTTGCAAGGGTCTGGCCCTGATACCACTTGTTGGAGTACAATACCACTGAGAGGGGGAGTGAATTAGTGGTATACAACTTTTAACAAGACTTAGTAACCTTAAAATTTGTATTTCAAAACTTTGATACAAAAACAATTCCTATTGACTATAGATGACTTCATGAGAGCCTTGGACAACTAAAATAGATTGATCAAAGTCAAGAATGCATCAACTCAATGTAGGGACTATAAACAATGACTCATTATCATAAATCTTAACACATAGAGACTAACTGTGAAATATGATTGTTCATAAAGTGGACATGCACAGTATCATTTTTTCAGACAGTGATATAAGATAAGTATGTGTTAATATAGACCAAAGTAAATTAAATGACTTTAAAACAAATGACACATGATAAGCAACTAAACATGAGAAACAAACTCATTAATGACAATCCAGAACACAGATATTGTTCCGAGTGGAAAACCCTCCGAGGCATAAAAACCACTCAAAAAATTCCCTCACTGGCTTAATAAAAGAATCTCACTGATTAGAGGCCTCACTGGCTATTAACTCAAGCCTCACTAGCTACAGTTAGCTCAATGGCAAAGGTCATTTCTTGTCTCACTGACTTGACCTTTCAATACACGTTTCAATCATAAAAAAAGAAAATACAAAGGGACACTCTATTTCATTGAATCTCAATACAACTCTGATCTAACATCATTGATAATGCATTCAGTCATATATCCTAACCATTACATTAGGTGCATGCACAACCACATTACAATTTTTGTTCAAAGCCCTTTTTATACATTTCATAATGAATTCCTCTTCTCATGAAACAGTTTGAAGAGATAATTATTTTCATAAAACCATTGTAGGTAATAACTGAATATTAAACCATAGTTTAGGGTCAAACTAACCCAAGCAAATACTACTGTCACATAATCCATAACTGTCATGTGATTGAGAAGTAATTAAAGTGTCACTGCTACAACAGGTTACTGAATGTGCATCATAAAATCTTAGTTAAGTGCTCAATATAATTTGTGACACTTAGCAAAGATTAAATGATAAAAAATTATTAAAATGCCAACCACAGAAGAATATAATCTTTTTGACCTTGTTACATGGGTACCACCAAAGTATAATGAATTCTAGAAAAATAATAACCTCAAAATCAAAACTGAATCATAACTAAAAAAACATTACCTCTATTAATACCATTAGTTATCAAATCATGATTTTGAAATATCTTCAAAAGATTTAACTATTCAAATACTTATGTAACTGCCAATTTTAACACCAAGCCATCAAGGTTAATAAAACTGAAGCAGGTTTGGTGCCTTGAAACATAACCGAGACTGTTGGTTATAAGATTAAAATGGGTATAGCAAAGACCCTCACCAATCAACACATTAGGGTTTAATCATTAACTAAGATTAATAAACCCTTAGCGGATATAGATAACAATGATGAAATGATATGTTTTAAAAACCAAATTCATGCTTTTTGATAGTTTCTACCAGCTGTGCCAGTTTGCCCTAAAGAGGGCTCAAACAACACACACAAACTGACTACTTCAACTTGTTTGTCAAGTCACCGAATGATACCCGAAGCTTCTACATAATAACATTTCATCCTTCATCCCTTTTGCAAAGTAAAAACATTAATCTTGCCTTTTCCTTTATCAAAATGCTTATTCGGGGGCCACATTAAGAATTGCCAATTTGACATCATATGGTGCTAGGTAATTGCTCTCGAGGTCACAACCTTTATCAAAACATATGACTTAACACTTTATACAATATCCTACAAATGAAACCAATGCTATGCCAAATCACAAATATGCATTGACCTTTTACCATTTGACATCATTGACAATTTGCCACATCACTGCCAAAATGCCAAACGGGATAACAAGAGAGAGAGTATCATCAAGGCAGAGGGTGTCTAGCTGATTGATGGCGACTTGTGCCAAAGGAACTTGCACACACACCACATGGTCAATTTCTCTATAATAAATTTAATTACATTCATATTATCTGCATTTAGAATAAGATTCAAATAATCACAATAAATAATAGATACAATATTTTAATTAATTATTTTAGAAAACTAAATACCTATTGGAAAAGATATTGTTGCATCCTCATTAATTGCTTTTATCTAATTTTTGAAATAGTAGTTACTTGTCATAAAGACATTTATACTAAAAGAAAGGTAAAAATTTATTCAAACCAAAACAAAAGAAGTACAAAGAAAGGGCATTACACAACCCTATCAATCTCCACTAAGTGGTCAAACTTTTGAAACAAATTTGGGGGTAGTTGATCCCTATCCACAATGTTCCAATTTTGCATTTGATCATAGGCCCATTTGGCCAAACCATCCGCTACTCCATTCCCTTCTTTAGGAATGTGACTGAAATTAACAGATTCCAAAGAAGCACACATATTAAGAATCTATTTAATAATCAAAACTAAATGCCAACTAACATCTTCTAATTATTGCCTATTCAATAAAGTCACCACCACCCATGAATCAGATTCACAAATGATCCTTCTCCACCAAAGATCGCATCTGCGCTCCACTGCATATAAAATGGCAAGAGCCTCCATCAAATTGTTAGTATGTGGACCCTTATATACAGAAAAGATAAATTAAATAGTCTAAGAACTATCCTGCCCAACTCCACCAATACGAACATGACCAGGATTTCCCCGAAAAGAACCATTAGTGTTGGTTTTCAGCACTCCTTGTGGAGGAGGACACCAATTCCCCTCCCTATTTATCTTCCGAAGATGATGTCTACATCTATTTCTCATGACGTGACCAGCACCCTTCGAAGCACCACTTTGAAGAGGAATATTGAGATGATTGCAACAAACAACATCTCCCAGATCCACACCCTCAGCCAAGTCACACTTTACTGAAACAGTTTCTCCCAAAGAATGAAGAATTTTCCACCACAATTGTTGGACAACCAACTTCACATCTTGAAAAATCCTACAATTCCTCTCCAACCAAATATTTGAGATAATAAAGGTCAATCCAAGAGTCCAAGTAACTTGAAGAAAAGAAGTCTTAATTGAAGCCTTGCCCCAATGAGCAAAAAATTCTGCCAAAGAGGAGACATGCCAGCAAGCCTAGTTCCAAACACCCCATCATAAGTGCTTCTAAGTTTAGAAGGCATTAACTTTAGAAAATGAGTGTGTGATTGGCATTAATTACCTTTTCTAATTTGTTTTTGAAATTCCAAAAAAAAACTTATTTAAAGAGGAATTGAGAAAGATTGAAGGATCATTATTCTTCTTTCATCGAGTGAAAAGAATGCTGAGATAAGAAAAATATTAAGGAAGATTTGAAAAGGAATCTAGGCAAGGTCGATGGTTTTACAAGAGATTGAGGAACGAACCACCGGCTCAAGGGGTATGGCTATGATGGGAACGAAATAGAGGATACTGCTCTTTAACCAACAAAGATATTTCCAGGTTTGCCTTAATATTAGGCAGTCTGTATTTAGCCGTTCGATTCATTTTGAGGTGGAAATTTGAGTTTATGTCTAGCTCATTAAAAAACTTAGGTATTCTTTTACCTAAATAGATATTCCTTTGGATTGCCCAACTTTTGGCTTATCCTACCATGTTCTTTTGCTTGAAGTCTCCTTCTATCCTTGCATGCATGTGCATTAGGGCACTTGTAACTACCACTTTCGCCAAAATTTTCCTTTTGTTATGATTTGTGGGATGTCGCTTCTTCTTTTACTGGAGATCACATATGAAAATAGGCTTAGGGATATTTAAGCAGTAATGCATTTTGTTTTGGATCTTTCGAATGCTACACAATGTATGTCCTCTACTTTTGGTTGTAGTTTTCCCTTCCATTATACCTGGATAATGTTCATCTTTCTTCTGAACTATATATTTCTGAATGGTTCTTTTAGCATTTTCTTTACTTAAACAAGAAGATGGCTTGGGAGATGAAGGTGTCTGGTAAACCATTTCATGCAGGAAATAGTTATATACCAATCCGCAGCGCAACATTCTACTTTTAAATTGCGTCAATTAGCATCCCTACTAAAAGAAAAATCTCACCTGTTTGAAATAATCGAAGTGGTTCTTGGAGTTAAGTTTCTTTTCCTAAGTAATGTTTGGCGCCTTGTAACCAGACTGTCGGGGTTTGCCTGAAGGATTCTAAATAGTTTCCTTGAACTGTCTTTTTGTTTGTATGATATTGTCTTCCAAACGCGGCCATAGTGCATTCAATCCTTCTTTCTATATTTAACTCTTTCTTCAATCCTGCCGAATCTTGTAGAGTGACAAGTAGGTGTTTAAGCCTTTTACTGCAAGGAATCTCACGCTATTTTTAGGGACATTTTTCACTGTTTAATATGATTAATAGTTGCGCTTGCAATTTATTGCTATCATATTCAAGGAAGTGTTCATTATGATTATGATCATTACTTAAACCAATCTTTAGTCCCTTTTGAGTTAAATATGAAACTATGCACCTAACTCTTCCCTTTGTTTCAAAACTCGAACCCTTACGTAGGCTAAAGCTTTTATTAGTAAATACTAAACTTTCCCTTGAGTATAGATTGACCTTTTGGGTTTTAAATAAATCGTACATTTAGTATACCTTAAAATGCCTCAAAAGTGTAAGGAAATGAAGACCAATGGACACATTATTTTCCTGCCAATTGCTTGTCCTTTCACATACCTCTTGTGATGTATAATGAAGCATTATATATGCTTGATATCTCATTGTAAAACTCAATTCATTATCAATAACAATTCCTCTACTCAGTGTGGATGTAGCCAAGTTTGGTGAACCATGTAAATCTGGTGTCTTATTTCTTTTTGCTTTCTAATTACATCTGTGCACTGTTAATTACTCTTTTTTTGCAATTGAGTTGTGCTTTCAGTCTTAACAATTGGTATCAAAATTGTACGGTGACGGTATAGCTGATTGCAAAAATCGGTGTTGGATTTTCGAGCTACGGAGGAACCAAAGATTAAGAAGTTCTCTGGTCAGAATTTTGGACTATGGAAAGTGCATATGGAGTCTTTGCTGATAAAACAGGACCTCTCACTCACACTTGAAGGGGCAACAAAGAAACCAAGCTCGATGAAGGATGAAGAGTGGGACAAGATGGATAAGAAGGCAAGAGCTACGATTTTCCTCTCACTATCCAGCAATGTATTATTTAATGTTTCAGCAGAGAAGACTTCGAAGGAGTTGTGGGATAAACTCTCTAAAATGTATGAGATGGCTTCAGCATCCAATAAAGTTTTTATTATGAAAAATCTTTATAACCTGAAAATGAAAGAAAGTGGAATTATGTCAAACATTCGAATGAGTTTAATACCTTACCCAACTGATTTCAGTGGAGATAAAGTTGGAAGATGAAATTAAATCAATCTTGCTGCTATGCTCGTTACCCAACAACTGGGAAGGTATCATGATGGACATAAGTACTTAAGCTGCAGCCAAAACAAAATTAGTTTTTGATGACGTAGCAGCTACACTCCTTAGTGAAGATATGCGTAGAAAGAACTAAGAAATATCTTCCAGTGAAGCCTTAACCACTGTTAGTAGAGGAAGGCCTCAGAATAGAGGCAAAGACAATAACAGAAGAAGATCAAAATTAGCAAAGAGGTCAAAATTCAGAGGTAGAGTTGGTGACTGTTGGTTCTACGGTAAGCCCGATCACACCAAGAAAAATTGTTATTCCTATAAGAAGGCATAAGAGAAGGTTAAAGACAGCGAGGTCAATGCTGTTTATGACAAGGGTGATAATATTTTGGTTTTGTCCGTAAGTGAAACCACTTCAGATTCATGGGTTCTAGATTCTAGTGCATCCTTTCATGCCACCTCTTGCACAAATGCCTTCTCTAATTATCAAGGAGGACAGTTCGAGAAGGTCTACTTGGGGGATAACAATTCATTAGACATCATTGGTAAAGGTGATATTCTCCTACAATCCAAGAATGGAAGCAAATGTCTTTTGCAAGATGTTAGGCATGTCCCAAAACTGAAAAAGAATCTGATTTCTATAACCCAATTGTTCTCACAAGGCTGCAATACTACCTTCTATCTAGATTCATGGAAGGTTACTAAAGGTGTCATGCAGATTGCCAAAGGAAATAGAGAGGGTAGTTTATATGTTTTTGAAAATGACTCTCAAGTGGGAGCTGCTATGACACTGACAGATAGCGAAACTGAGCTTTGGCACCAATGGCTTGGACATATGAGTAGGAAAGGTCTTGAAGTCATGATCAAAAGAGAACAATTACTGGGGTTGAAATATGTGGATTTAGATTTTTGCCAACATTGTCTCTACGGCAAGCAGAAGTGGATCAGCTTCATAAAGACAGGTCATGAGAAAAACACCTCACCTTTGGAGCTGGTTTATTCGGATGTTTTTGGGCCAGCTGAGGTAACTTCTCTTGGAGGTTCTCATTATTTTTTAACTTTCCTTGATGACTGCACTAAGAAAGTTTGGATTTTTATGCTTAATAAAAAATCTGAAGTGTTCAACAAGTTCAAAATTTTTAAAGCTCTAGTTGAAAATCAGAGTGGGCATAATATCAAGTGTTTACAAACTAACAATGGCGGTGAATTTTGTTCACTAGAGTTTGATAGTTTTTGTGCTGACAATGGTATTCAAAGAATCAAAATTATTTCTTATACACCACAAGAAAATGGGGCTACGGAGAGGTTAAACATAACGATTTTGGAAAAAGAACGGTGTATGCTTTCCAATGCTGGACTGGGAAAAGAGTTCTGGGCAGAAGCTTGCAACACAGCGGTTTACCTCATTAATCAAGCTCCCTCATCTCAGTTAAATCTTGACATTCCCGAGGAAAGGTGGATGGGTAAGCGTATTTCTTATAGTCATCTACGGGTGTTCGGATGTGAAGCGTTTTCTCTTATTCCTCATGAGAAATGATCCAAATTGGATCCCAAATCACAGAAGTGCATTTTTGTTGGGTATAGCGAGGATCAGTATGGGTTCAGGTTGTGGGATCCTATCGCCAAAAAGGTCACTCACAGTCGGGATGTCATCTTCAACGAAAGAGTTTTCCCAGGTTTGCACAAAGAAAATACACTTTCAAAAGATTTCATATCAATTAATTTGTTTGATAATAGAAATGACATGGTTCAAGGAAATATTTCTTCTATTAGTGTTTCTCTGCAGTCTCCTACCACTTGCTTGTTGCCTCCTAATACCTCCACATAGCCTTTAATTGGCTCCTAGCTCCCTTCACATTCTACGTAGCCTCTAAATGGTGCACCGCTACCCTCAAATGTAAGTTCATTGCCTTCAAATTATGCACAACCCTTCCCTGTTTCAACACAGCCTGTGCCTCTAGCACTTCCAACACCACCTCCCTCACTGCCCACACAACCTTTCAATGATCATACGCTACCTCCCTTTAATACTTCACTACCTCCAAACTCAAGCACGCTACCTTTAACTACCACACAGCCCTCACTGCATTCAACGCTGCCTTGTGTGACTAGAGGAAGTCACATGCAATTGGTTCATCAACCATAGCTTATAAATGATAATCTACCTTGTATTGGCAGTTTGTAGCCTACAAGTCATGGTAATATGATGCCTAGCACAGGGGTTATACAACCTTCTTCACACAGGCAGGTGATTAGAGGTGATCTACAGAGTCAGGCAATTTTGCCTGAACAGAGCATTATAGGTGCATAGGAAACTCTTGATATGCAACAAGGCAGTATGCAATCTGACATAGAAAACATTCAAAATCACCTACAAAAAATGACTTTGGTGGATTCAAATTTGCAACAGGAGGGTCATCAATTAAGGAGGTCTACCCAGGAGAGGAGACTCCCTTCTAAATTTTTTGATTATGAGTTATTGTATTTAGAGGAGGCAGAGCCTGAACTTTTGATTTCTGATCAACCTGAACCAGCTACCTATAAACAAGCTTGCAAGGCAGTTGACTCTTTGAAATGGCAAGAGGCGATGCAAGATGAAATGAGTTCATTGTAGGCTAATAACACTTGGGATTTAGTTCCACTTCCGCCTAATCGAAGACCCTTGAAAAATCGTTGGGTATACAAGTTGAAAGAGGAAGATGGGGGCAACAAGCGCTATTGTGCTAGACTGGTTGTCAAAGGGTATGATCAACAGAAAGGCATAGATTTTAATGAGATTTTTTCACCAGTTGTGAGAATGACCACAATCTAGGCAATTTTGGGTTTGGTTGCAGTTTGGGATCTTGAACTTGATCAGTTGGATGTCAAGACAACATTTTTACATGGTGACATTGATGAAGAGCTGTACATGGAGCAGCTAGAAGGATTTAAAAAATAGGGACTAGCACATCTTTATTGCAGATTGAAGCGCAGCTTGTATGGGCTCAAGCAAGCCCCGTGCCAATGGTATCTCAAGTTTGATTGCTTTATGACTGAGCATAACTTCTTGAGATGTGAATTAGATCCTTGTGTCTATTATAAGCGACTTCCTAATGGTGAGTTTGTCATTCTCTTGCTCTACGTTGATGACATGTTGGTAGCCGGTACAAGTATGAGGATTGTTTCTGAATTGAAGTCTCAATTAGCTAAGAGATTTTTAATGAAAGACTTAGGCCCAGCCAAGAAGATTCTTGGAATGACCATCACTAGGGATAGACAAAAGAAGGAGATCATGTTGTCACAAAAGGCATACATTGACAAGGTTGTAGATAGATTTGGTATGATTGATGGAAAGGCTGTTTCTACTCCTCTTGCTGCCCATTTTCGTTTATCTTCTAATTTGTGTCCAAAAACACAAGAGGATAAAGACTTTATGCAAGGTGTTCCTTATACATCGGCTGTTGGTAGCATCATGTATGCTATGATCTCCACTCGTCCCGATATTGCTCATGTAGTGGGAGTTCCTGGTAAGCCTCACTGGGAAGCCGTCAAATGGATATTAAGGTATCTTAAAGGTACTTCTGATTATGCTTTGTGTTTTGGTGGCAATAAGGTACAGCTGCAAGGTTTCATTGATTCTGATCTTACCGGAGATTTAGATAAATGGAGATCTACTACTGGCTATGTTTTTATGTTTTCTGGAGCTGCCATTAGTTGGGTCTTGAGGCTGTAACATTCTGTTACTCTTTCTTCTCCTAAACCTGAGTATATGGCTCTTTCCAAAGGTGATAGGGAGATGATTTAGTTATAGCAGTTGTTTGGTGATTTGAAATGTCAACAAAGTGACTATGTTATGTTTTGTGATAGTTGCAGCGCCATTTTTATGGCTCACAATCATTCATCTTAGCGTCATTCTAAGCATATTGACATACATGCTCATTTCATTCATCATGTGGTTAAAGAGGGCAAGTTACAAGTTGCAAAAATTGACACAAAGGTCAATCCGATAGACATCTTCGCCAAGGTTGTTCCCAAAGAGAAGTTCAAATGTGCCAGGACTTCTCTTGGTCAGGTTAAGAAGAAGTGATCAGAAGTTTAGAGCAAGGGAATGATTGGTGAGTTGCAGCATCTGTTGACCTTCAAGTGGGAGATTGTAAGGAAATGAAGACCAACGGAGACATTATTTTCCTGCCAATTGCTTTTCCTTTCACATTCCTCTTGTGATGTATAATGAAGCATTATATATGCTTGATATCTCATTGTAAAACTCAATTCATTATCAATAACAATTCCTCTGCTCAGTGTGGATGTAGCCAAGTTTGGTGAACCATGTAAATCTAGTGTCTTATTTCTTTTTGCTTTCTATTTACATCTGTGCATTGTTAATTACTCTTTTTTTGTAATTGAGTTGTGCTTTCAGTCTTAACAAAAAGGGCATGGGAATCATAGATTTTAACTTAAGCGATTAGTCTCTGGGGCAGATCGTGAGACTTATGTTGTTCAGAGATTAAGTAATACTTGGGTTAAGACCGAAAACATAACTAGTAGTTGGAGGAAATTTATGCGTAACGGAATAGTCAATAGGGTGTATCAATATCTCATTGTAACTGTAAAGTTGAAATGTATGAATATTTAGAAAGAACATATTTATAATTGCATATGATTAGGGTGTATTAATTTGTAATCATAAATATGAAATGCAACCTTGTATGAAAGACATTGGGAAATAACTTGTAGAAATATTGAGAAAAAAATGAATCAAAAAATTGTTGGCATTACTTCTAGTACCTTTTTTAATGTGTTTATTGCATTAAGTTGGATACTAGCTTTAGGTGCAGCTATTCCAGTTGTTGTTGCTCTTTAAAAAAAAAATCCCATTATTTTTACTCAGATTAAAACAATAAAAAATAAAAAATAAAAATATGTATTCACCAAATCTAAAATATTTGACACATGGTTATAACATAAAATTAAATGCATAATGAATGTTTTAAAATACTATCACATTAAATAAATCATAGAATTAAATGATAATTTCAAAAGGTAGAGAACAATTATATCAAAATAATGGCAACTATATGAAAAATGCTACAAATAAGATAACATTACATTAAAGACATTCCTATCTAAATAAAAACAATTAAATGAGAAATAGCATAAATATATTAGTTTCAACATTATATTTCTAAATTTAATAATTAATAAACTATTTATAATCATAAGAAATAAATTATGATAATATTTAAACAAATAAAATCAATTCTAAACTACATAATTAACACTCAAAATTTTTAACCATTTCAATTAGAAGTAGGATGTTCAAAAATATTTAGGAAGGATAATAAAATTAAAAAAATAAAATTTAATACTCAACTATCGTGACCATTTTCGAGAGTCGACACATGTCCCATTTTTATTATTAGCCGATAACATTAGTTAATGGCTAGTTTTTTTTAATCTTTTGTTATTTTTTATGACAAAAATGACCGTCCACTCCACAACTACTCGTCTACTAACACTTAATTAATTTTAATCAACACAAAATGAATTCAACCATTTATTTGAAATTAATATCCATAGATCTATAATGGTTTAGAATGGCTAAACACATCTCTCATGATGGGATTTAGCAAGCTCAAGAATTAGTTGGTTTCGCCAAAGAGTATTTTTACTACTATAAAACATGAATATTGTTGTGCCGATGATGGGAAATGGTCGACGGTGACCTGTAAAAATGAAATAATTTTTTTTTTTCGTATAGCATGTCATTGTCATCTACCTTAATGAACTTTAGCATCAAGTATTTAATCCAGAAAACAATTGGATGGCCCGATATAGGTATCTAAAAAACCCACTAAAAATAAATTTGGCTAATCAGGAAAATACAAAAGAACACACAGTTGACGTGTCTTGATGCCCCAGAGCACTTATCTCCTTCTTCATGTGACCAGCAGTTGTGCCTTTCTCAAAGGAGACCCTTATTAGCTTTCCACTACTGCCTACCCATGTCTCATGTTCAACCCCTCCCACACACGTCTAATTTTATGTAGCAGCTACCCAATGGGAATGTTAAAAATGATAATCTTTACTTGGTTAAGGATACTTAAATCTTTACTTTAGTAAAGATCATTAAATTATTTCTTTGTATTAAAAACTTGTATTATTAAATACAAAGTATTTTTATTTTAGGTGAGTATCCTCACACATGGTCATTATTCCTCTTGGAAGAATATTTGATTTATTTAGCCACCTCGTTAAGAGGTTGACATGTTGCACTTATTCACATGAAAGGTGGCATATGGGAGTTGCATGCAACTCCCCCTCTGACCTTTATTTATAGAGGTGCTCTCTCCTTACTTATTATTCCTCTCACATTTTTCTCTTCTCATTCATTTCTTGAGGAGCTCCTCCCTCTCTATGTAATATTTTTTATTTCATGGCTTCATGCCATCATTCATAATTTATGGAGTTTTTTCTTTGTTTATTCCCATTTCAAAATCTCTCTGTCTCCAGTGTTGTTCTTTTGATGTGAGCTTGCAGATTTGCTTCTACTTTATGGTAATATCTTTTTATTATTTATTTATTTATCTCTCACAATCTTATTAGTTGTTTCCTGGTCATTATTTTTCTAACATGGTATCAGAACAAGTTCTACTAATATTTTTGTGCATGTATTTTATCTGTGCAGATTTGAGAGGAAAAAAATTGTTTAAGAAATGGGTTTTTTTACCCTTACTTTCTCATTTTTTCTAACTCATTTACATGCAATTTTTTTTTGGTTTTTATAGGAAGGGTTTTCAAAAATTATTTCAGATCTACTTATAGTTTCATGCTATATATATATATATATATATATGGGCTTGTACTCTATCTATTTTATCTATTTTCTATAATAATAACCTACTTATTTTCAAAAAAATTAGGCATGCACATTTTTTAAAACGTTTTAAAAAATCTAATATGTGTAAAAAAGAATTCAGATCTCTAATTTTTTTTAGTTTGTATCTCAAATTTTCTTTTTTTACTCTTTGGTTTTAGCAAAAAAAATTGTGCTTTCTAATTTTAGCAAATTTTTTTTTAAAAAGGGCTCCAAACATCAAATATAGATTCAACTTAAAAAAAAAAAAAGTAAAAGCCTTTTAGGACCCCAAGGTATTTTTCATTTTCAATTTTAAAAGTTATTACCAGCTCTCTTGCTAGGCATGTAGAAGTGAACCATGGGACTTTTGGGTGCTTGTACTTTGTAGGGTTGGGGCAATTCACCACTTTGAGAATTTCTGGATGAAACCGAAAACAAGCATTTATTTCAAACTAATAGAACTGTTGTTTGTCTATTTGCAACAATATTTTTTGCAGCCCTTCTATCTTTAGCAAATTCTCTTGTTGCATGTTAGTCTCTGTATGTCAATATTCTTCTATTTTTTTCTGATTTTTATACAAAGCTAATGCCCATATTCTCCTAAACTCTTTCATTTTTGCAGATAGCAAATAACAAAAGTAAAAGAAATTTGAGAGCAAAAACTAAAAAAAAAAAAATATAAAGGAAATAAAAGGAAATAAGAAATAGAAAAAGCAAGAATTCCTTTATTCTTTCTAACATGGTAAATAGAAAAAGCAAGACTTCATTTTATATGTTGTCCTTAACAAATTGAAATGTTTTAAGTTCAATTTTTTGTTACATTAAGCATTCTAACAATGTAGTGGACTTGGCTTAATTATACTAATATCATGACCTATAATGGTTTGGATTTATATTTTAAGAATATATTCATATTAAAATTATGATTTTAAATTATTAAGTGTTAAAATTGAAGTTAACTTATTTAATTTTTTTAAAATTTAATTTTAATTTAAGACTTTTAATATTATTTAATATAATTAAAATTAAAATATTTAAATATTAAATAATGAACTTAATTTTAATTTAAGACTTTTAATATTATTTAAACTAATTAAAATTAAAATATATAGATATTAAATAATGTTAAAAGTTCATGTTTTTTTTATTTAAAGTTTTTTAAAAAATATTAGCCTTTTAATTACTTTTTAAATTTTTTTAAAATCTCTTTTGTTATTTATTTTTATTAAAATTTTGTGAGGGTAATATTTCAATTTTCCTTTTATTTAAATAATTAGGCATTTATTATATAGAAAAAATTGCCTTTTATTAGCCATTTTTTTAAAAAGATAGGCATTTTTTTTAAAAAAATTACCTTTTAGTTGCCAAAATTAGGCAACTTTAAAATATATATATATATATATATATGGCTTTTTTTTTTTTAATTGCCTTTTAATAGTCATTTATTATAAAATTTTAGGCATTAATTTGCTTGATAAGACCTTTCTTTTAAAAAAAATTGCCTTTTATAAAATGTTGCATATTTATTAACAATTTTTTTTAATTTTTGCTCTTCTTCAAAAATTTGCCTCTTAAATAGGCATTTCTTATAAAAATCTAATGGTTTTGTTAACTTATTTTCTCAATGGAGACATTTTTTTGTTTTTTAAAAAGAGAAAATGTTTAGGCATTTTTTTAAAAAAAATTGCCTTTTGTCTATGTAATTAGACATTTCTTAATAACAATTTTGTTTTTTTCTTTTTATTATGGAAATTAGGCATTGCCTTTTCTTTTGGCATTTTTATCAAAATGTTGGTTTTTAAAATAATTACACATTTACTTTATAATTGGACTTGATCAACCCAATAATTTTGTACTTGTTCCATTCAATTTCAGGGATATTCATGTAGTCGGGCATGCATGAATATCACTTTGGAATATTCTTCTCATCCTTTTTTTTGGAACAATTCCAATGTATCTCCAAGTACTTTCTATCACAGTTTGTGGTAAATTATCATTCTATTTTTTCTACTTAAGTTTTGATTTAAATCACAATATTTAAAACAAATCTAGAGTTTCCTTCTCAAGTAGGATTATGTTGTCTTGATAAAGGGAATCTAATATTTTATTGTGCCTCATTTATGTGATTGATAAATATGTTTTCTTATGGATTTAATTCATATATATATATATATATATATATATATATATATATATATATATATATATATATATATATATATATAATTTTAAAAATTAAATGCTTTATCTAGTGTCATTGGAGTATTTGCCTTCTTGATGGATTTATTCCATCTATATATTTTTGAAAATTAAAAGCTCATTAGAGCATATGCCTTCTTGATGGATTTATTCCATCTATATATATTTTGGAAAGTAAACAATTTATCTAGTCTCAATGGAGCCTTTAAATATTTTATGCGCAAGACGCATTTGTTGTAATGTTGCATAAGGAGCCCTATCTATAATGAATTAGCTATTTTATCAAGTCTCATTGGAGTTTTTTTGGGCCCCATGGAAAATATTTCCATCCACTTTGATGGTATGCACTTACATTTTTATGATAAACTGATCGTTGGGGATCAAGTTCTTAAATTTTTTGATGAAGGAAATATGGTTTTTATATCATTTTTAGGACTATTTTCAAAGTCCTCTAATATTTAAAAAGGCATTATGGTTTTTATACCATTTTTCAGACTAATTTTCAAAGTCCTTTGATCTTTAAAATGAAGGCAATTTGGTTTCTTAAAAAAAACCACTTTTTGGACTATTTTCAAAGTCCTTTGATATTAAAATGAAGGCACCATGGTTTTTTAAAACCATCTATAGGACTACTTTTCAAATTCCTTGCTATTGAAACTTAGAATGATGGCACTATGATCTTTAGGACTAATTTTCAAAGTCCATTATTATTAAACTTAATATAAGTTCCCTTTACCATTCAACAAATGATGTAGTGAGAAGAAACCTAGAACTATTATTGCTATGTCTATATATTGACATTTTATAATTTGGGCTATAAGACATAATTTGTGCTACAACCTTTCCTAGCACTCTTACTCAAGACTTAAGGTTATTTTAGCCATGCTAACTTTTGCCTTCTTAGTTTTATGACTTAAATTTGGATTCATTTGATCCACAATTTTTTATGATGCAATATGAAATTTGTATCTTTTTATATACTAATTCAAATTTAGGAGATGATCCTATGGGAAATCCATTTGTGGTTATGATTTCTTTAATGAAACAGATTCAATATCTATGGCAACTCAAGAACCATCAATCCACTTCTCTTGGCTCTAAAGGAGCTCAACAGATTGTTCAAAGGCATCTAAAGGCATCTATAAAATTATTCTCAAGACTACTTGAAAACTTGCCTCTATCTCATAACAAATTCTTCACTCTTCTTCAAGCTTATTTCTCAAAATTATATATTCTTATTCATTGTAAAGGCTTTTATGTCATTCATGTAAAATGTTGTAATCATCCCATTGATGGATTCTTTGTAATCTTCCCCAAGTAAAGCTTAAGGGGGGATGTTAAAAATGATAATCTTTACTTGGTTAAGGATACTTAAATCCTTACTTTAGTAAAGATCATTCAATTATTCCTTTGTATTAAATAATTGTAGTTTAAAATACAAAGTATTTTTATTTTAGGTGAGTATCCTCACACATGTGTGAGGATAACTCACATCATTATTCCTCTTGGAGGAATATTTGATTTATTTAGCTACCTCCTTAAGAGGTTGCTCCCCCTCTCATCTCTATTTATAGAGGTGCTCTCTCCTTACTTACTATTCCTCTCTCATTTTTCTCTTCTCATTCATTTATTGAGGAGCTCCTCCCTCTCTTTGTAATATTTTTTATTTCATGGCCTCATGCCATCTTTCATAATTTATGAGAGTTTTTTCATTTGCTTTTTCCAAATCTCTTATCTCCAGTGTTGTTCTTTTGATGTGAGCTTGTAGATTTGCTTCTACTTTATGGTAATATCTTTTTATTATTTATTTATTTATCTCTCACAATCTTATTAGTTATTTTCTAGTCATTATTTTTCTAACAGGGAATCTCTGAGGGAACCAACCAGGGTTTGCCCTTTTTCCACACTATCCATGGCCGAATCAGTCAAAGATATATCAACACAACAATCAGGTGATATAATCATTCCTTGTATTGAAATCCATGGATAAAATCTTTCAGATGAAACCCTAAATGAGGAAGACAATGTGTTGTTGAAGAGCTTGAGAAAAACCAACGTAATTTTTCAGGTAGAAAAAATGGCGAAATAAAAAAATTGGCAGAATTTTTTGGTGATAATAGGAAGACAAGATGTCAATTTTCCAGGGAGAAAAAGCTCCCACTAAGAAGCCTATTGGCTAATTATGACTTTTTTACTCAGGAACTTTGTTTGTATTAACATCTAAATTCTATCCTACAAACATTGCATTCCATGAGATGACATCATTTTGTCAAATAGTTTTCAACAAATTCATTTTGTGCATATCCTACGATCATTTCTTCCATGTGATGACATCTCTTTGAGGCATTTTGTTAAACAATTCATGTGTCATGTCTTTGCTTTCACATTTTACAATCATGCCTACCAAAGCAATTCATTACTTACCCTTAACCCTTTTTTTATGAATGGGCTCTTCATGGCCACCAAGCCACCGTGCTTTCCTCAGACCCCTTCTTTTCACTTGTTTTTATTTATTTTAAATCGATATCAATCTTCCAAATGAAAGTACCACAGTTTTTGTAAGTTTTCAACATAGCAATGATAAATGTTTCCTATTTTGAATTAGGAAGGCATTGATATAGGTTTAGCTTCCTAGGTATGGAAAGCATTAATAATGATTTATATTTGTAAGTTTTCAACATAGCAATGATAAAGGTTTCCTATTTTGAATTAGGAAGGCGTTGATATAGGTTTAGCTTCTTATGTATGGAAAGCATTAATAATGATTTATATTTTGTAAGTTTTTGACATAGCAATAATAAAGGTTTCCTATTTTGAATTAGGAAGGCATTGATATAGGTTTAGCTTCTTATGTATGGAAAGCATATATATATAAAATAAACTTGTTGGCATTATTGTCATTGATGTATGTCTCTATGAAATACGTTGATGTCAAGGGAAATGATATCTAACAGGGTTGTAAAAATGTTGTCAATGTTGTTACTACAAAGTTGTCAATCATCATTCTAAAACCCTAAGTCCTAAGCCCTTAATATTGTTTTAAGTCTATAGGCATTTTATTCTAATCTACAGGGGACTTAGCATTGGCATTTACCATGTCTTAAGTTGTCACTTAAGTATTTTTGTGTCATTTTTTGGTTGGCCCTGTTTCCTAGTGCTTACCTACTCTGGTATTCCACTTTAAGGTTTGTGAAGGAGGATAAGGTGCATACATCTTGATGTGGATCCAATTGTGCACATTGATCCTACAAGATCAATGACTAGCGTATATGTACAAAGGAAGATAATGAACACTTTTGTTGTCTTTGCAAGTGCAAAATTGTGCCACGTGTCAAGCTTTCATAAGATCGCAAGAAAGAAAGAAAGTTTGCTCCATCACTCCACTCGCTTGTGCTATGCCAACAAGTGGCAAGCTCTGTTTTCAATGGGCCATTGTGTAAAGGTGATCACAATAGCACATAGCGATACATGTTTCTAAATCATCGAGTGCGATGGTGTGACATGATGACATGTGTCCACTCAAGATGGCGGGAATGGTAAGATCAACAATCAACATTTAAAGTTGGCAAACAGCTATTTCCTAAAGGTAAATATGATGGGTGGTAAAATGGTGCAAAATCATTCAAGTAACAGTTTTGATGGAATACAAAGTAGTAAGAGGTAGTTGTAACTGTGAAACAATTACTTTCTGGTGTCAATTTAGTAGGTGTTTGTTGAAGACTATATTTTGCAACCTGAATAGGGGATATATACACAAGGAATTCAATTGGAAAATGTTACTCAACTAAATATATTTTTACATAGGCAGAGTGAGAAGGATTTACATGAACATATAGATGTTCAAAGGTGTTTGCAGAGTGTTTTGAGTAAAAAGGGAAACTATGTTAATAAGAACATAGATTGTAGGGTGAGTTTAGAGAGAGAAGAAGATTGTGTTCATGAAAGCACCAGGAAGAGAAGGAGAGCATAGTACATGAACTAAAAAGGTGCATTT
Source organism: Cunninghamia lanceolata (assembly GCA_027924645.1). NCBI lineage: Eukaryota > Viridiplantae > Streptophyta > Pinopsida > Cupressales > Cupressaceae > Cunninghamia > Cunninghamia lanceolata. The sequence continues at coordinate 2,787,959 of BSBN01000189.1, read as the reverse complement.
CAGGTTAGAGAAGAACCATTGTCTGCATACAAGGATTTGTAAGAATTCAAGGATTGGTGCCTCATTGTATTGAGTTGGAGCTAAATTAAGCTGTGTGATGTACCTGTAGGTTGGTTCCTCAAAACATTATCTTGGGTGTTGGTGTACCTATGGGTTGGTTCTTGTAAAACACATGTATTCATTATTTACTGTGAGGTTGGATTTGAGTAGTAGACTCAAGCAACATTCTCACTGTGGTTTTTCCCTTTTTAGGGTTTTCCATGTACATCTAGTGCTATGTGATTTATGTGTTCTCTTGATTCTTGTCTTGTGGTTTAAAATTGTTAAAAATTAACATACGTTGATTCACCCCCCTCTTAGTGTATTGGTGTTCTTTCAACAATTGGTATTAGATCTAGGTTTCTTTGAAGAAATTTTAACCACTTAAGGAAGATTTGGTCTCAAGAACACTAGTAGGACATGAAGGTTCTTCTTCAAATAAAGCACCATTATTTGATGTATCCAATTATGCTTTTTCGAGCATTAGAATGGAGACTTACCTGACTTGTCTTGGATTTGATGTATGGATATCTATTATAGATGGCTACACACTACCAACAACTACTCCCACTATAGTTGATAAGAAAGATTATGAAAACAATGCCAAAGCAAAGAATGCTGTACTATGTGGTCTTACCAATACAGAATTTGTGAAAGTCATGCATTGTAAATCTACCAAAGATGTATGGGATAAGCTGCACAACATCTATGAGGGTGATGATAAAGTCAAGAAAGCAAAATTGCCAAGTCATAGAGGCACATTTGAGGCTCTAAAGATGAAATATGGTGAAAATATTGTAGCATACATGCTCATAGTGGATGAGGTAGTGAATGCAATTAGAGGTCATGGAGAGGATGTAAAAGATAAGGTGGTTGTAAAGAAGGTTCTAAGGTCTCTCCCACAAAGGTATGACTCTAATGTCTCTGGAGTTGAGGAAGCAAAAAATTTGCATAAGCTTTCTATGGATGAATTATTTGGGTCACTTACAACATATGAGATGAGAAGTGAGAATATTAGTTCAACAAAGAAAGAAGTAGCATTCAAGACTGTGAGAACCAAGATCATGGAAAGACTATCAAACATGAGATTACAAGTGAGAATGGACAATTTGTATTGACAAATAACAAGTATAAATAGTAGAGGTTGCATACCTAACTCTCCATGATATGAGGATAGGTGGCGATATTCCAAGCAAGAGAATAGTGTAACCACCCTAAAATAGAGGTGAGATGTCAAGTGAGATGACACCTATTACAAACGACTCACCAAGTTGAAAAAATCAATTGGCATGTGCTATAATTCACCTAACTATGATTGAGTAAGTGTTAACTCATGGAGTTATACACCAACACCCCCCCTTAAGTATATCTTAGGTGAGTTTAGGAATGATGAGTCTCGGTAGTGTGCCATTTTAGGTACTCATTTACAAATGTATCTCTCAGAAAATAGAGAAAGGAAGAAAACCCTGTGGGTAAAAACTTTCCTCCAAAAAGTGAGAAAACAAAGAGAGGACTAGATAGCCCTCCCAGAAGATGATGATGTTGAAGTCAACCGCACACCAAGAAGAGCTCGTAGATGAATGAACTTGCTCTCAGTAAAGGGTATGGTAAAAATATTAGCAACCTACTTTGAAAACTGGCAAAAGACTAGGTCAATGATCTAATCATGAATCAATGCTCAAATGTAATTCATGTGTTTGGTTCATTGATGTTGAACCAGATTCCTGTATATTTAAATTGTACTTTGGTTATTATAGAAGATAACTATAGGTAGTTTGAAAGGAATTCCAAACTCAGAAAAAATGCCTTGAATCCATATGGCCTTAGTCGCTGAGTTAATAGCCCCCCGAAACTCTACCTCTATAGAAGATATAGCAATTGCATTCTACTTATTGCTAGACTAGCTGATAGGACCCTAACCAAGTGAAAAGCTGTAACCATAAGTGGACTTGTGATTCTCAATATCACCAGCCCAATCTAAATCTGTGAAACCAACTAAAGCAACTTCTGAACCAACTCTATAATGTATCCCAACTGCAAGTGTACCTTGAAGGTAATTAAGAATCCTCTTAGCTACTTTCCAGTGCAGCTCATGAGGCTCCTACATAAATATGGAAACTATGCCAACTGCATATGATATGTCAGGCCTAGTATGGGTTAAGTATATAAGACTACCTACAAGTTATTTATACAATGTAGCATCAGCTAATGGTGTAGGACAATAAGTCTCAAGCTTAATTCTAGATAAGAAGGGAGTAGGAGATGGTTTACAATTAGTCATATGAAAATGTGCAAGTAAGTCAAGAGTGTACTTAGGTTGAGCAAGAACAATCCTTGAATCTAACTGTGATATCACAATTCCAAGGAAGTAGTGCAATAAACCCAAGTCTGTCATGTCAAATCTTTCTTGAAGTTGATATTTAACTATGGTGATGGTAGCTGAAGTACTACTAGTAATCAGGAGATCATCAACATATAGAACCAGTATTAAGAGGGAATCATCTTGCCACAGAAGATACACATTAGGATCTGAATGGCAACGAGTGAATCCTGAAGATAAAAGATACAAATCCATCTTGGCATACCAAGCTCTAGGTGCTTGTTTGAGACCATAGATAGATTTCCTCAATCTGCATACTAATGATGAATCCTGAACAAACCCTAGTAGTTGTTCCATGTAGATTTCTTGCTCAAGATCTCCATGAAGAAATGCACTCTTTATCAAACTATCCTCCTTCCCTTGGGAAGTGAAGTTAAATCCCAAGTATGATTTCTAGTCAAGGAATCATGTTCCTCTTTCATAGAAATAACCCACTCAGGTATGCCTGATGCTTCTTTAAATGTCTATGGATCAGACACTGAGGCAAAGAAGGCATATGATCCCCCCTGAAAGTTTTTCTGAATGTTATCTAGTGCATTCTATACCCAAGAATCTATTGTTTGAAGTAAGCGAAGATTTCTAGATGTGGGCGAGTCCGGTACAGTACTGTCGACTGCTAATTCAATTCCTAAACTTGATGAAGATGAATTTTCAATGTTGTCATCATTTTGTGAACTGGAAGAAGATGAAGTGCTACTAACTGTACTAGGAACATGCTACAACTAAACTAGATTATCAGAAATATTATCAGGATCTAGAGAATCAATAAAATGTCAAGGAATGTCAAGAACAGTTTCAAGGGGTGTTTCTTGAAACTTAACACTTCTCTCAATGAACAACTCATGTGTGGTTGGGTGAAGTAGGCGATAGCCTTTAACACCATTTGGATATCCAACAAAGATGCAAGGTTTGGATTGAAGATCCATTTCCTTGCGATGTTCTTTTGGGATGCAGGCCATAGTAGGTGAACTAAAGACTCTGAAATGATCAATTGTTGGTTTCCATCCTTTCCAATCTTCAAAGGGGGTGATTCCTTTTAAGACTTTATGAGGAACTCTATTTTGGATGTATCATGCATAGTTGATTTCTTCAGTCTAGTAAGATGGTGTTAAGCCTTTAGAATGAATCATACAATTAGCCATCTCTTTTAAAGATCTATTTTTGCGTTCTGTGACACCATTTTGTTGAGGGGTGTAAGGAACTGTGCACTGCAATTCTATCCCTTTTGGTATAAAAAACTACTCAAAAACATTGTTGACATACTCTCTTCCATTATCTATTTGAAGAACCTTGATAACTTTGTCTGACTGTTTCTCAGCTAGAGCTTTAAAATCTTGAAAAGATTCAAATACTTCTAATTTTTGCCTAAGGAAGTAAACCCATGTGAAATGTGAGAAGTTATCAATAAATGTGAGAACATATCTAGAATTTGTAAAAGATGGATGGGGAAAAGCCCCTAAAACATCACTATGAACAAGTTCCAAGACTTGTTTTGCCCTCCATGATTTTTCTTTATCAAACTTTGCCTCAGGATGTTTACCAAGGGCACATCCTTTAGAAAGTCCTTTTGAAAATTTTACTTTTGGTAATCCATTAACCATTTTTTGTTGACATAGCTGTTCAAGATAGCGGTAGTTAAGGTGACTAAACTACTCATGCCATAGTTTACTAACTTCATCTAAATGAGTTAGTAGTGCCTTTGAGGAAATATCTGAAGCAAAACTGGAGAAGGTATATAATCTTCATTGATGATTTACCTCCCCTATTGCAACCAATTTGTTACTTTGTAATTCTCTTATCTTAACTGAATTTGGAGAGAAATGTACTCTCATACCCTTCCCTAAGTGTGTTATTTAATACACTTAAAGGAGATTAGTTGATAGTGAAGGTACACTTAAAACTTTTGAAAAGATTCCTCCTTCAACTTCAACAGACCTTCTCCCTTTTACCAATGCTGGGGTATCATCACCTAAGTTAACTAAAGTAATTTTGGATGACTCTAAAGATAAGAATGAAACCTGAGATGAACCCATATGATGAGTGGCACCAGAATCAATAATCCATGATGGAGATGAAGATGTAGTAACAACTAGAGCTTTGCCTTGTGATTTTTCTTTTCCCTTAGTATTATCATGAGTTGATGTAGATGCCTTGAAGGAATTTGGTAGCCCAATATTATTCTTCTTAAGAAGATTTGAGAGACTATCAATTTGTTTCTTCATGCAATTTTGTTCATCATGGCCTGACTTTTTACAAAAGGCACAAACAATCTTCTTTGTAAATGACTTACTTCGATGAGAAGAATTATCCTTTTTAAAATTATCACCTTTCTTACCATCCTTGTCCTTTTTTGTGTTCTTTTTCTTATCTTTTGAAGTTTCTGGCTTATCATTCCCTGCAATTAGAGCTTGAGGCTTTGTAGAATTCAAAGAACCCATCTGAATTAGTTTTTCTTGTTCCCTTGTGAGATCAGAAATGATATTATCTAGAGTGGGCATTTTCCAAGATGCTCCAAGAGCACTTTTAGTAGAATAGAAAGTTGATACAAACATAGAAAATTCAGGACCTAGCTTGGAAAGTATAGAAAGGATTAATTGATCCTCTTTCTTGTCAATTCCACAAATTTTTAACTATAACTTTAAATATTTAAATTTTGTGAAAAAATCTTCTAATGTTGAGAAACTTCTAGGATTTAGACCTAAGAGTTGATTTTCCAATTCATGACTTCTGAGTTCTTCAATTTTTCTGAATAATTTCTCCAAAGTATCCCAAACTTCATGGGGAGTAGTTAAATTCTCAACATGAAATAACAATTTAGGAGATAGATTTAAACAAAGAAAACCAAATACTTGATCACATTTGTTGAAAAACATTTCTTTCTCTTTGACTGCATTGGGTTCTTTTTCTGTTCCCATAGTTATCCTATATAAGCCCTTGTTTTTTAGCACAAGACTTACTTTTGTCTTCCAATCATAATAATTGAAAGGAGTTAGGGGTGGTATAGGAACTATAGAATCCATTAATGTTGTAGTCGCTAGATAGTTGTTGTAGAAATATAGATAGAATGAGCTAAAGAAAATGCAAGTGAAGATGTGAAAGATAACACAACCCACATAGAAGCACTTCTCTAGGAAGTGTGCAATATGAATGCATGAGATACCCCCCTTGATTATGTGTTGTTTTCCCCCCAATTTGTGCAATTAATGGAATTAGTGCTTATCGTTTCCATACAAAAGTGTGATTGAGAACTTTATAATGATAGTGTGATACCAGCTTTGTTGGATAGAGTATGAGAAAAGAACCAACTTTGCAAAAAGAATGACTAAATTTCAAGTCAATTTGCAAAATTTATGGGCTATCAAAGTTTTGCATATGCAAAAAAAATACAGTTCTAGAAAATAATTTTCCAATGTGTTTGGAACAAAAAATTGCATACAAGAGTGAAGAAAACAAACTTGTGTGTGTGGGAGAAATTTAAGCCCCCAATGGTGGAGTGCGACCAAGAGCTTAAATACCCATGTGACCAAGGGATTAGCTCTTAAAATTTTGCCCCCCCTTCTTGCTTTTTGCCTTTGATGATGTCACCCCCCAGTTTCTTACATCAGCAATTTGACACAAATTACAAATGAATAGTGCCAATGAGTATGGTATTAACTTTGACAACCATCAAAACAAAATTAAAAAAACCTTTTTTCAAAAGTTTTCCCTCCTCCTTTGTAGTCGTGGTGGGGCCCTCAAAGGGAAGTTCACATGTGAGGATACGGTCAAAAGACTGTTAGGTGGTAGCATCAAGTGCTATGGGCGTCAGGCACTTTGAGCGCTGACTACTATGCTTGGAGTGGACTATGGTGGTGTTGACCACCACGTATGCAGAGACGACGAGTCCCATTGGAACTTTATGATCACCGTCAACCTATGGCCACTTCGAATGAGGATAGTGAGTGCTCAGCAAGTCATGCCTATGGTGACCTTTGATGGCCTATGTGACCTAAGACTTGGCTATCAACAATTACCTTTCACTGAATGCTTTCCACCTTCAAGTTCTTGGCACGGTCGGCCTATTTGCTGCTGCAAATGATATATGATGTCAGCTTTTTGTAGCTACCCAGGGATCTCTCTGACTCGGCCTTTGATGCTGATGTTAATGCTTGTAAAAGATGGCCTATATGGGCACTCTAGACATCATCTGTGAGTGTTCAAACATATATGACCAATGCGACCTGTGTGGCACTTGAAAGCGAGGATCCACACTGCCCTTTGTGGGTGCTTGAAAACAATAAGAGCACACAGAAGTGTTAAATAGAAAACAACCTAACTAAGCAAAAAAATGTAGAGATGCAAACCTAATTTGCACAACGAGAAAACATGATTTGAGGCTGACCACTATGCTTTGATACCATGTGAGAACCAAGATCGTGGAAAGACTATCAAACACGAGATTACAAGTGAGAACAAACAATTTGTATTGACAAATAACAAGTATAAATAGTAGAGGTTGCATACCCAACTCTCCACGATATGAGGATAGGTGGTGATATTCAAAGCAAGAGAATAGCATAACCACCCTAAAATAGAGGTGAGTTGTCAAGTGAGATGACACCTATTACAAATGACTCACCAAGTTGAAAAAGTCAATTGGCATGTGCTATAAGTTGCCTAACTATGATTAAGTGTTAACTCATGGAGTTATACACCAATAAAAACTTCCAAAGTCAAGAAGATTGAAGAACATTTAGAATCGAGTACCAGTTTAGGTGAAAAAGAAGCAAATTTTGTCAAAAAATTGAAGGGCTCTAGCAAATACAAAGGTAAGCTACCTTTCATATGTTTTAATTGTGGAAAAATTGGTCACCTTTCTTCTAAATGTCCCTTAGGTGAAAATGAAAAGGGAGATAGTTCTAGGAGTCAAAAATTTTCCAAATATAAAAAGAGAAACTTTAATAAGAAGAAAAAGAGTCTATATGTAGACAAAGAAGTTAGTTCTTCGGATGATTGTTCTTTTGCAAGTGAAAATTATGAAACTATATTTATGACTGTTGAAGTCAAAGAAAATGAAGATACTCCTATAGAAGATTTGAGTGAAGAATTTGATGAGGAAGAAGAGGGTGAAGTTGATTTGAAAGGTGAACTAGTCTCTTCTTTATAAGACTTGAAAGATGGGAAAAATAAAATAAAAAATACAAATTAAGGATTGAAGAAGATGAAAAAATTGTAGCAGGTTTGAAGTTGTAACTAGAAAAATCTAAGAGAACAGAAGAAGTTACTAGTTTGAGTTTGAAAACCAAGCTAGAAGAATGTCAAAAACTAGATACTAAAGTTGTCTCTCTAAGGAAGGAGTTAGAAAAGGAAAACATACAATTAAATAGAGGCCTTAAGTTTGTGAAGAGTTCTGAAATTCTTGATAAAATAATTGGTTATCAAGAGTCCTTCTCCAACATGCTTGGGTTAGGATATGTGGAAGACAAGAGTTTCAAGGATGTTGTCTCTACAAATGCTAAAGAGAAGACTATCAAAGTTTCTACTCTTTTTCAAAAATCAGTTGACGAAAAAGGTGAATCAAGTTCTACTATGCCTAAGAAGACAAAAGAGCCTAAAAAGAGTGTTGTTTCTTCTAGGAAATCGAAAGGGTCTAGGAAGAATAAGAGAGCTGAAGATCTCAGAAAGGAGGATGATGGATTCGTCAAAGTACATAATTCAAAGAGGAGATTCAAGGAGCAACCTGCAAGACAAACCAGATTTAATTATGCTTTTTATGGTTACTATTTTTCATGTAATTAGTTTGGACATAAAACAATAAATTGTAGAATTAGACCTAGGAGAATGGATAGGCATGATTTTGTAAGAAAAAATCTTTTTCCCCTTTAGTTGTTATGAATGATATTTTCTATAATTGTAACAACTATGGGAATATTGCAAAGTTTTGTAGAAATGTGTTTATACAGTCTTCTAGATAGGAGAAAAGGAGATTTACTCTTCCACTTGGCAAGACAGACCTACACATGCTCCTGCAAGAAAATAGAAAAAACCTACACGATCCTCTACAAATCAAAAGAAAGAATCTGCACCTCTTGATCATGAGAAAGAACCTACAAAGCCTTTTGAGGAAAAGAAGAAAAGTTCAAAAAGGCATTGGATAGAAAAGAAGAATGAAGAATTCTTACATCCCTAACTTACAACTAGACTTAATCATTATATAGTATGATAATTAGGAGGATTAGACATAGTTAATTGATTTGATATTGTGGAAATATCTGATCTAACTCTTGATTATGAAAAAGTTATTAATGATGATCTGTTTTATAAATTGATTATAGTAAGCTATGAAATATAATGATGATGATACATTGATCATGATCTTGTGGTCCTGAGTGTGAATAGGAAATTGAACGTCCTTTGAAGAAGGAAGGAGAGTATCATCTTGGAGGTAAGGTTAGACATTATGAAAATAATGTTGATAACTGAGAGGGGGGGGTGAATCAGTTATCCTAATTATTTCTTCTTTTGAACTTTCTTATTAATCAATGCAGCATTGAATCAAACAAACAAACATTACCATGAAATGAAAAACACATGACACAGTATTTTTGACGTGGAAACCCTGTTAAGGGAGAAAACCACGGGGTGATTAACCCAAAGATTATTCTCTGTTAGAAGAATAAGGAATTACAAAATGGCACTTGCCAATTAGGGCTCACTACCTGAGCACACTGCTCACAAAGAGGCCCACTGCCTACAAGGAGACACACTGTCTACAAAGTGATAAGAATCACAGTCTTGAACTGATTGGAAGCATCTACATATGCTGGAGTTCAGTTCCGGTTAGGCTCAGTACACTGATCTGCTGCACTTCATCTTTCCTCTATTCTTTATTCTACTATCCTTTCACATACCGGATCTTTCTTACTACTTCTGCTCTGTTCTGCACTTATTCGCATATACCTTTTCACAACTTCATATCTTCCCAACTAAATCCATCCTCTATATATATCCGCACAAGTAATTTCATCACCTTTCTAGTCGGCATCCGGAACAGTCTAGTTTCTTACAAACTCTGTTTTGTCGGCTGAATCCTTGCTCACCAAGCAATGCGGATCAAGCATATACTTGTAGATATCATTAATCATGTCGGCCAAACATGATTCATGCCTTCACAACCTTTACCATCAATAGTAACACATCCAGAAAATAGTCTGATACTCTGTCAGTCAGTTCTTCCTCTGTTCTCACTGTCTCTCAGGAATCCGGTACTCAACTATTCATATCTTTTTCTTTGTTCATCACCGGAGGCTAAATCCTTGGAATATACTACTCAAGGTAGTCCTCTTGACTTCCCCAAATCGGCACTGCACCAAGACACTTCCTCTGAGAGATCCAGACCAATCTGTCGGACCTTGCCATATGCTCTGTTCTTGTTCACCGGACCACAACAATCTTCATTCTGACTTCCGGTAGAGACACACCATGACTTGCGGATATGTGGGATGACCTTTGTTGCCATCAATGACAACAACCATGAATCCATATAGTGTCTCTTGCCAACAATCTCCCCCTTTGGCATTGATGGCAACACTTAGTGAAAAATGACTAAGTGTTTACACTATGCTCCCCCTTTGCTGATGCTCTATCTTTATATACAATTTCTGGAACTCCCCCTTAGTTGGATTCCTCATTTTTCATTGCTCCTCACTCCCCCTTTGACATCAATGGAAAAGGGTAGGGTCCGCACACCAAAATTTTCAAAAATTTTCTATACATAGCTGCATATTTACATACTCACATATACTGAAGAATGTCTGCAAAAGATGTCTTCAGTTGGATCAGTTCTGTAGCCCAACTTTGCTTCATTCTATCCAAAATTGAAATGTGACCACTCAACAAAAATTCAAAAGCTTTTGCCCTCTTGAGATCTGTCGGATCATTTGTTTGGGCGGTGGTCTGAGCATCACTGATGGCCTCATGCATAGTTTCTAACTTAGGGATTATAATCCTTCTAAGTTCTCCCATCCGGTTAGTAATATTCTTCCTTTCCTTCTCAAAGTTCTTTATTGCATTTGTGATTGCAATAGTTTGACATTCTTGATTTACTATGGAAGAGAGAGGATCAAAACTTTGAAACAAACTGTGTAGTTTGTCCTGTTCCGCTTTTATTTTCTTATCTATTTCAACTGTTGCCTTTGACCAGGAGATACAAAATTTGTAAATATCACCGCCATCCTTAAGAGCATTTTCTAAGCTCTTTATTCCAATACTCATATTTCTCCTATCGTTAGAGATTAATCCTAATACTTCTGAAAATCTTTTATCCAAAAATTCCTTCCGGACCTTTTCTTCAGCTGATTTTTCTAGAGAATCAAAATGTGTATCAACACTGCTGACTAAGGTTTTTAGATTACCGAAAGAGGAGGTTGCTGGATCTATCTGGACCGATGGCATAATCTTCTCAAGCACTCCGGAGGCAGCCTCTATCAACTCACAGTCTTCCATATGAGACTTTAGGAGCTTTTCATTTGCCTTAGCATTTGCAAATGAGGCTATCTTCATTGTCTGCACCGGAGAGAGGGAATCAAAGTTGAATGGGCCTTGTAGTAGCTCCGGTTCATCGATCTCTATTGTTTCTTTGCTCAAAAATTGTTGAACAGTTTGTACAGTGTCTCTTGCCGGAGACAGATGTTTCTTTTCTTCTGCAGTCTTGGAACTGTCCTTTGGGATTTTCTCTCCTTCCACATTCTTACCACTATCAGTCATGGTCTTCTCTGATGGAGTCTTCTCTTTCTCTGCACCCTTGGTACTGTCAACCTCTTTATCTTTCACCACTGCTTCCTTCTCCTGTAATTTCTCTTCTTCTTTGGATCCAGAGACTGTAGGGGAAACCAGAGGAGAGATACTAGCCTGTTCATAGGCCACTTCTTCTGGAGCAGAGGGTTCCAAGTCCACAGTTGTTTCTGCACCTAAGTCCTCTACAACAGGAAGATTGAACCTTTTGAAGGCCTTCCGGAGGATCTCTTCTGTCTCTTTGGCCACCTTGTCAGTCTCACCAAGCATGAGTTGATTCATCCTGGCTTTACTTCTGAACTCATCTTTGCAGTCTTTGAATATTATGTTCATTGTCTTGGGATCAATTTGAGGATATAGCTGAATAGCTATCTGCTCCCGGATCTCAAGATCTTTTGCATGAGCATTATTCTTTCTTATTTCTAATTCCTTTTCTAGACTTTTAGGAATTTTAGAAATAATCTCAATAAAAGCTTTATTGTAGATGTTCAAGTACCTTATTATGGCTTCTTGCAGGATCTTTTGATCTGCCTCATTGTAGTCATCATAGAATTCAGCCACCGGTTGAAGGTTCCCATCCACAGTGACTGATTTGACTACACTGTCTAGAGACAGGGTGGGCTTTTCAGAAAATTCTTCTGTCATTTCTTCCTTGTCTCGGCCAGAAGAGGGTTTACCGGATCCTTTCTTTTTCTATTTCTTTATTTCTTTCACTCCTTCATCTGACTCAGTTTCTTCTTCATCCTTTTGGCTTTGATAAGCTCTTGAGGCTTTTGCCTGGATCTTTTACCAGATCCCTGGACTTCCAGTTTTGAGCTTTTGGTTTTGATAGGTGTGGATCCTTTAGATGATCTGGTCCGGGTTGAGGATTCCACCGGAGCACTCTTCTTGCTTTTCTTTTCTGCCTCTTTCTTTTCTTCCTCAGATTTTCTTCTCTTTTCTTGGCTGGCATCAAGTGCCTCTTTTGAGATGCCTAGGCCTTGAGCAATGTGCTCTACTTCTTTTCTCACCTTTCTCTTTATCTCAGGTTCCCTGAGTTCTACATGTATCTTTACACTGAGCTCCTCAAAGGTTCCAAACCTTTCTGCCTTAGGATCTTTGGGCTGACTTAGCATGTGTTGAACATGCAGCTCCACTATCTGTTCATCCACTTCATATCCCATGGGCATGATCCAGACAGTCCTTAGCTCCACTGCCTCCATTAGGCACTGATCAGTGTCCACCATAAAGCACACTGAGTCTTTGTATTTTTCAACAAGAGACTGGGGAATTCTCTCTCTTGCTTGCATCATGCTTTGGAAGTTTTTGAAGTATCCCCATAGGGCTGTATTTCTTGCTTTGGCATCCCCAAGCCCATGTAGATAGTCTCTTATCTGGACTGCAACAGGTTTGTCATTCTGCCATGCCCATCCACTTGATCCGGGCAGCTCATTCATGAAGTAGAAGAATAGACATAATATAAGAGTACCATACTTAAAGGAATTCTTCTTGTCCTTCTTATTTTTTGTATATTTTCCATTAATTGACCTAAGAGTAGTTCGCAGAGATCATATTCTGCATTCTTCCTTAGCATTTCATAGGCAGTATATACTGCAGTTCCGGATACAGAATTCTCCCTGCTGGAGTGATAGATCTTGTATCCTATTATCATGGATGCATACTTGATATCCGGATCCGAAATATCTTCAATGGTCATTGCCCTCTTATCAAATTTTGATCCGGTGGCCTCAGTTACAATGTTGTTCTTGACAGATTTGAGGATAGGTATCCCTCCGGAAGAGTATAGACCAGTTACTGCTCTAATTGCCTCTTTTGTGATCTTGCAGGGTCTATCCAGCCATAGGAAGTTGTCATGCATCCTGCTCAGTACATACCGGACCCATTCATCTTCTTCAAAGCAGGGGAAATGAATGAATTGATCAAATTGTTTCTTCTGGATACCCTTATACTCTGGTTTAAGCTCAAAAGCATTGTCTATCAGTTGTTTGTGATAGAGATCTCTCAATTTGAATTCCCTGAATTCCTCAATGCTTGCATGTATGTAAACCCTAATGTCTTCTGTGTGTAAAACTCCGTGAGGAACACTGGAAAATGCTCCTAAGGGATCTACCTCCAATGACTTGTGTGGATGTTTCTTAAATTCAGGTCGGGGCCTATCTAAGATTTTTACTATATTTGGAGTAGCCATTTCTTCGAAAGATTTGTAGCAAGATATCAAAAGTGGAAAATACCTTTTGCGTCTTCGGTTGCACGGAGTAGCTGGATTGATTTCTGTATGTAATGACTTCGGCAGGAGATCTTCGGTGATCTTGATGAATTTTGTTTCAGAGCTCCACTTTTCTCTTCTTCTTGGATGTGGAATGATCAAATGATTGTTGAGAAATCCCTTATATCATTTCGCAAACCCTAATATCTGTTTGTAATAAATGCTTCACCTATATTATTCTGGTTTGCCTTGTCCGGATAGCTTGGAGTATCCCGGATCAGTCCTGATCTATGAACATCATGCGGATCTTTCAATCATGAATAAATCGAGATGACACATTACAAGAACATCCCAAACATTCTGTCCAGTCCGCAGAGTAAAATAATGTACTTCCGGATCCCTCCGGACCCTTTTGTAGTCCTCTGTCATTCCGGAGCATCTCCCGGAACAGGTCTTTACTTGATCGATCACAACTTCTTTATATCTTCATGCGGACCTCTGAAATCTTGTCTGGATCATCTCAGGACTGGTATCTTCAAACCCTTTACTCCGCATCTTGTGTCACATCCAGCACCACTTGATTGGCTGGGGGAACAGGATTTTCTTTGAGTCTCCCCCTGAGCCAGAGCTCACTTTTTAATTTCTGAAAGAAATGTCAGCACCAAAGTCTGGTGCGGATCCAACCTCTACATTCTCTGAACTTTTCTTCACCCAAATCTTGCTCATCTGATTCCTAACTTCATCCGCATTCATCTTTTGTTTACCTTTGTCTTGATTCTGATTATACACCGGACCTCTTTTGTCCTGATTCTTGCTTCTGTAGACTTTAGCATTATGACCGGACCTATTACAGATTTGGCAAATAACATTTCTTTGCATATTTGACTGATAACCTCTTGATCTGCATTGATTAGCCATATGACCTACTCTATTGCATGTCAAGCATCTACCTTTGAATGATTTGTTTACTTGCATATTTCTGCATTCATGGGATTTGTGTCCATACCTTTTGCAGTTAAAGCACTGTCCGGAGAAGGATGAATTAATCTGATTCATTCTCTTTCTGCACTGATTAGCTTTGTGACCAAAGTGGTTGCAGCTGTGGCAGTATCCATTGAAAGATGGATATCTTTGAGCATTGGGCTGTCTTACCGGAGGTCTTCTAGGCCTATTCCTTGGATTTTCTGATCCAAAATTCTTTTGACCGGATCCGGAGCTTTCTCCTTTCTCATATCCCAAACCATACTTGTCATCTGTCCTCTTTTGACTTCCAAGAAGTACTTCAAGTTGGGCAGAACTTATCTTGAATTTTTCTTTATATTCATTTGTTGTTTGAAGATATCTTTTGAGAGAGGCAATTTGATCCTCAAGTTTTTCTTCATTATCTTTGGCATCTTCAAGATCAGATTCAAGATGTCTGATAATCCTGTCCATCTGGTGGCATTCTTCTGATTTTTCTTTAAGAGATTGTCTTAGATTGTCTTCAGCTTTTCTTTTTTCTTCAATCTCTTGAGTGAACTTTATAGTTCCTGATTCCATTTCATGTCTTAACATAATGACTTCTTTTGATAACTTTTCACATAACTTGGTTTCTTCAGTCAATTCTTCATTTGTATTGCTTTCTTCACTTTGTCTTGCCAATTGTTGGAGCAGCTCCTTTCTCTTTTTCATAGAGAGACTTAATTTGTCTTTTAATTCTCTCATGAATTCATCAACCTGTTTGAGTCTTTCCTTTAATTCATTGACTTTAGAATTTGACTGTTCAAGATCCTCAAGGGCAGTCTTGAGTTGCTCCCTTAAACCATATGCAACCATTTGAACTCCCAGATCTTCCTCGAGCTGTTAGGCTCTATTAGGAGGAACTTGGCTCTGATACCAATTGTTGATAACTGAGAGGGGGGGGTGAATCAGTTATCCTAATTATTTCTTCTTTTGAACTTTCTTATTAATCAATGCAGCATTGAATCAAACAAACAAACATTACCATGAAATGAAAAACACATGACACAGTATTTTTGATGTGGAAACCCTATTAAGGGAGAAAACCACGGGGTGATTAACCCAAAGATTATTCTCTGTTAGAAGAATAAGGAATTACAAAATGGCACTTGCCAATTAGGGCTCACTGCCTGAGCACACTGCTCACAAAGAGGCCCACTGCCTACAAGGAGACACACTGTCTACAAAGTGATAAGAATCACAGTCTTGAACTGATTGGAAGCATCTACATATGCTGGAGTTCAGTTCCGGTTAGGCTCAGTACACTGATCTGCTGCACTTCATCTTTCCTTTGTTCTTTATTCTGCTATCCTTTCACATACCGGATCTTTCTTACTACTTCTGCTCTGTTCTGCACTTATTCGCATATACCTTTTCACAACTTCATATCTTCCCAACTAAATCCATCCTCTATATATATCCGCACAAGTAATTTCATCACCTTTCTAGTCGGCATCCGGAACAGTCTAGTTTCTTACAAACTCTGTTCTGTCGGCTGAATCCTTGCTCACCAAGCAATGCGGATCAAGCATATACTTGTAGATATCATTAATCATGTCGGCCAAACATGATTCATGCCTTCACAACCTTTACCATCAATAGTAACACATCCGGAAAATAGTCTGATACTCTGTCAGTCAGTTCTTCCTCTGTTCTCACTGTCTCTCAGGAATCCGGTACTCAACTATTCATATCTTTTTCTTTGTTCATCACCGGAGGCTAAATCCTTGGAATATACTACTCAAGGTAGTCCTCTTGACTTCCCCAAATCCGCACTGCACCAAGACACTTCCTCTGAGAGATCCGGACCAATCTGTCAGACCTTGCCATATGCTCTGTTCTTGTTCACCGGACCACAACAATCTTCATTCTGACTTCTGGTAGAGACACACCATGACTTCCGGATATGTGGGATGACCTTTGTTGCCATCAATGACAACAACCATGAATCCATATAGTGTCTCTTGCCAACAAATAATGGGTCGAATAGCCATCTGAGTGTCAACTATTATGTCCTTCTTCCCCTCTATGCATAAGTTGACTCATGTCATACTTCTTTTCTTAGTTCTCTTGTTCTCTGAGAATTGTTATGTCCTTGATGCTATTAAGACTAGTCCTGGAGACCAGTTGATGTTCTCGAAACATCATCTCATGTTGAGGAGAAAATCATGTAAAGAGAGATGGAAGTCTCTCGTAATCTTTTGGTTCTCTAAGATAGTAATCTTAACCCTCTTGACTAAGGATGATAGTCAAATTTGGAGAAGAATCTCTCGATGACATTTGACACCTAGATGTGTTCTTGTGTGCTTCCTTGTTTTCATTTTAATCCTAGTAGTAAGGATTTCAAACCCTTTTGTAGGATAAATTGCCATGATAATAATCATATTATTATCTCTTATGTCATTATTTTCTTTGATTTTAGTCAAATGCTTTTATGTGTTGGTCAGATTAGTAGAGGATGGAGAGATTTTAGTTCATCCACCTTCGATTATGTTGCCCAATGTTAGCCACCTTTTGAGGAACTGATCAGGTGAGGAAGGGTGGTTACCTTTCTTTTTGCCATGCACAAATCGAAAGAGGTGGGAAAAACCAAAAAAATATAGTGCTTTCGGAGTATGCAGTGGTTAGTGGCTTTTGGTTGGAATTTTTGTTTTCTTTTTGGGAAAGATAGAACAAAAAGAAAAGACTGTGAACTGGATATTGGGTCGGGTGCATTTATAGTAGTTTGGAACTGGTGTGATGACTCAGTGCTATCGTTGCATAGATATTACCTAAATGTAAAGATATTCTCCATTAATGATTTGGGTGAGTGCAGGATCATGGTGGGCCAAACACTACCCCTAAGTGGCAATGTAAATGTGAAAAATAGACTTAACTAACTTCATGTCAAAAATTGAATGAGTTATGTACACAATCTAGAAATAAGGTAGTAATAAAATTTGTAATAAGTTGAATGTAGTTTATGGGATACTAGTTTTTTTCAAAATTTTAAAAATAGTTTGGTGAAAATTGGATATTTCAATGAAGTACTACTAAATTTTTTAGAAAAATGTAAAAAGTACGTGTCATTCTGGCAAATCTAAGTACGAGAAAAAGATAATATTTTTCTTTCATGATTTGGATTTAAGTAAAGGACACATCAGCGGATGTAATGCATATTTTTATGAATTTTTTAAATAAATAAATAATTATTTATGAATTTTTTACTGTGACTTTTTTAAAATATTAAAAATTAATGTTCCAGCCAACCTAACTTGTTCAAAAATATATGAAAATAAAAAAATTTTAATTTTAATGTATACCCAATAAATCCGGGAATGAAATGAATCTTTTGGATTTAAAAAAGGATTAATATGTTGAAAGTTGTGGATGTTTTTCAATATGTATATCTATTAGGAAATTAGACATAACGTATGTAGAAAATTCATAATAATTACCTATTAAAATTATTATGAGGCTTATATTATATTTTTAGAATCTTAATAGCTTCCTCTATAAATCCTTTTCATTTGATTAAATTTAGTTACAAAAAAGTTTGTCAGCTTCAAGGATGAAATTGTGGAATTTTTTAGGATAACACTAAATGGGTGTTTTACAAGTTTCTTTGGCAAGTTTTGAAACTTCTGCTTGCCTAAATATGAGGTAATCCCAAGGCATTTTTGGAGGGAATCCATATTTGAGATAGAAATATAAACACACTTTCCATCCAAATCTAAATATTAGTCTAAATATTAGCACTTTTCATCCAGCAAGTTTTTTCTGCATTGCCACTATTTGGCTCATCATGATCTCACACTCACCCATTTAAACATGTTAACAAAGAATTGAGTTGAATAATGTTTAAAATCTTTGTTTGGAGGAAACTGTTGGCTAATATAGCCTAGCACTATGTTTTCTATATGTATTTAACCGGTGGCTCTAGGCCGTATGGTCGAGTTTCCAAATTATCATCATAACATAATTGAGCTCATAGCTTTATTGGATGACCTATCTCTACCAGTATGTTGTTGGTTGTTGAGACAGGATTTGAACCTTTTGAAATCTTTGTATAGTTTTGCAGGCCATATGGCCAATTATATATCATTGAAACTCTTGTAAGACTACATTCATGACCATAAGGCCGAAGCATTAACATGTCTTTTTCTATTGAAAGAAAAGCTCAAGGCTAGAAGCTGAACTTCAATAGCCTTCTTTTTAAAGACTTGTTTATACTTTAGGCCAAAAGGTCAAGTCTTATTTAAAGACTGGTTTATACTTTAGGCCAAAAGGCTGAGTCTTATTTAAAGACTGTTTTATACTTTAGGCTGAAAGGCTAAGTCTTGTTTAAAGACTATGTTTTGTACTCTAGGATGATTTCTTAAAAAGACTGTATTATTGCTCAAGGCCATAAGGCTGAGACATTTGGGACGACTGTGCTTCATGCTCGATGCTGTTTGGCCAAGTCTTGGATAAGAAACTCTTTATGAGTTGGTGTTAGGTTTACACGACATGACTGTAACATTTTTACATTATATATTATGTAAACAATAACCAGAGCTTGAGCCGTATCGACTGGGTTGGTAAAGAAATGTTATCTCATCAATTACTGACTTGAACAAAGTTTAAACTCTTGAGTGGAGTAGGTAATAGATCCATATTGATTATAACTTAAGATAATAAAACATTCTTACGACTATGGATTCTGTCGCGTAGGCATTATTGAATAACGTTAAGGACACCGACTATGATGACAGTCGAGATAATGTTTTGAATATTAGAGTGTTGACAACTCTTCAATTTGACACCAATCGAGCTTATATGAGAAGCTGATTGTAGAACACTTTCTGTGTTATCTTGATTATCAAATTATATGCTTGTATCCTTAGGCATAGAGGAAGTAGAACCATTGTGAATATGGTTCCATTATGAAACCATTGAAATGAATTTATATTGAATACTTATAAAGTCATTATCAGTCTGCATGTAAGACCTTTTGTTAATGATATAAGTTATGAATTAGTATACTTTTACTCTTTCAAGGGCAGGGCATGCCTTGGGTACATTTATACCATTTCGTCCTATGAAATGACCTATTTCTGAAAATGTGAACCATGTTTGACCTAGGGGTCAAATGGTCAACTAATGTGAAATGAACAAACCGTGTGACGAGGAGTCACTGGTGACTTGTAACCAACCTATGGAGGGAGTCAAATGTCCAAGCATGGATAATGATTTGACATGATCCCACTTCTTCAAGACCTAAGGTATTGGGTCATTATATATAACCATAGGACATGACAACTCATAAGTCGAGTTTGGGTGGTAGACAAACAATGACATTCATGATGTAATGTATTTATATGGAAACTTTGGCTAAAGTGATGCATCCGTCTTTGCGTGCATCATTGGTCCACAGTGTTCCAGATGGCTTAGTGTCTCCAGTAGTGTCATACAAGTTAGAGGGGATTTATAGTGTGTGACCATGAAACATTAAGGAAGGACACAACACCAAGTACTCAGATTGCTAACCTATTGGGTTCTAATGTCTAACCTTTCTATGAAGGGTAGGACCTCTTCCAGTTAGGAAGATAAGCAGGGGACTACAAGTCCATGGTTGGAGAAAAAGCACCAGGATGATGCTCTCCTTCCCAAGCATGAGACAATCTGAGGCTTAAGGAGACAGATGTCATGGGTTCCAATTATAGTAATTACATATTGTGACCAGTTGGTCTATTGTGATGTAAAAACTAATTGTAATGGCTAGAGCATATTTTGTATCTAATTAGTGAAGGATACTCACTAAAAATTGTAATGGTTTACTAGATTGTAAGTTATGTTTAATCTGATTTGGTTAACAACCTAATGCATGAAAAATGTATTATGATTCTCTGATTCATATGTGATTATCTCTACCAATTCTTATTTAATGACTTGATTAAGTAACATGATTAAGCTAATTTTTAAGCATTATGGAAAAGTGATAATAGTTAAATATGGTATCAGAGCTACCAGGTTCAACACATGGACCTAATGAGCTTACTACCTAATGATTAATGTATCAAACAATAAGTATGCTAATGTTTAGATGTTCTATGCCAGAATGGTAAAAATTAGAACCACACCTCGCAAGAAGGTAATAGAAATGGACATTACGTATGCCAAAAAAAGATTTTGAAGGTAGGAGCCTTCATGAAAGAGAAACTGGAATAGACTGGATTCTTCTTAGGTGCATGGTTAACAAATGAGGAAACTTTCACTAATGCCATGAAACGCATCAAGAAGGAGTTAAGGAAAGCATAATAGATGGTTGTCCCTAACTCTACTGGAGCATCAGTGACACCCTCTACCCCTAAAGCTTTAGCTGAGGGAAATATCTCTAAGGATTGTAATGTAATTTAGAAGGATGTGAAGGAATACCAGAGTGTATCCTCACGTCTTGAGACTAAAAAGAAAACATGATTATGGGAAGTTATCCTACATTGTAAATGATTCACAAGAGAAAAATGTAAACACAATTTTGTAATTTTGTGGATTATATGTAATCCAATGGAAACTGTAATGGAATGGTAAATTTTGACAATCTTTCCTTTCTTGTTAAAGATTGCATGAATGTGAATAGATTTGTAAATGAATAAATTGCATAGCATGGAAAACTACTCCATGATTAATCTACAACCTTCAAGAAGAAGTAGATTGTAGTAAAGGTTCAAGTTGGAACCAGAATGGAGGATATCCGAGATGAAGGAGTACCTTTAGGAAATCTAAGTCTAAATTAGACCAAATTTTGACCTTGTTGAGAGAAACAAACGTGAGGTTGGAAGCTCTCGAACACAAAGTGAAAGGGTAGACAAAAGATAGGTGAGATAATTATGATGGGGCTAATGGTGAGGAATGCAAAAATGACACCACCCAAAGCTGGCATAGAGAAAATAACTCCATAGCTAAACATGATGGGGATAAGAGGAGCCTGATGGCTATGGAACTATCTCATGACATGAAAAAGGTCATAGCACCTAAATTTGATGGATCTGTAAGCAGAGATGTCATGAAGGCATGGCTTATGGAGATGGAGAAGTATTTTGAATTTAGAAATTATAATGAGGTCACCAAAGCTATTCGGGGAGCATTTTAGCTAGTGGGTGAAGCATCCACATGGTGGATGAACAAAAAGATGGAGCTAGGCTTGAGGTCAACAAGCCTTACTTGGGACAAATTCATAGAACTTTTTAGGCAAAGATGGTTGCCTCAACTATTCTATGATTAGAAGGTTACAGACTTCCAAAACTTGAAATAGGTAGATATGACTATAAATGAGTATTGGAAAAAATTCACTCGAATGTCAAAAAATGTACCATAGTATCATTTCCATGTCTAGAAGTTTATCATGGGGTTGAACGCCCAGATTGGGGGTGAGGTTAACGTTCACAGCCCTACAATGATGGAATAGGTTTATGCAAAGGCAATTAGACAAGAACAAAACCTGAAGGCTATATCAGCTTATAAGGATAGAAATAGAAAGAGATACAACTCGTCTCAATCTTGTCAACCTTCAAAGGAAAAGGGGAAGAAATAGGATTATGCTGAGAAGAAGGATAAAGTGCCCAAGAATAAACAAAATGAGTCCAGGGGAGAGAAAAAGGGAAACAACCACTCTAAGAAGAACGGAAACAATTCTGGCAAACCTCAGGAGAGGCGAGGACCAACTAGGGGATGTTTCACATGTGGCAAAGATCACTACACCAATCAGTGTCCCAACAAATCACAGGGAGTGCGACCAAGATGGAATTCTCAACCTTCCCATCAAGTGGCATTCCAACAACGTATCCATGCATCCTTGGGCAACCATCAAGATGAGTATCAAATTACCCCAATAGAAACCACATGTATTTTATTTGGAGTTCCAATTTTAGTTTTAATTGATACATGTGCCACAAAATTTTTCATTTCTCCCAAAATTGCAAATAAGATACCTAGAAAAGTAGGATTCATGGTAAATACTTGGTCTGTAGAGTATACAAATCACACCAAGGCTCAGGTAGAGCAATGCATGTTTGAATCTCGAGTTGAACTTCCAAACTTTTCCATAGAAGTAAATATTTATGTAGCCCCACTTGGCTCATATGATGTCATCCTAGGAATAAATTGGCTATGGAGATATCGAGCCAAAGTAGACTATTTTTCTAAGATAGTAGATTGTTTAGATGATCAAGGAAACCAAGCCCATATTCAAGGGAAATCTAGGGAAATTAAACTGAGGCAAATTTTTGCCTTACTATTGAAAAGGGTACAGAGAAAAGGATGCCAACGTTTTGCTGTTACGATGGATAAAATAGATGAAAAAAGGAAACCTACTTTCAAGATGATTTGACATTTTATGAATCCCAAATACTTGATGAAGTAGGGATGAAGGAGCCCATAGGCCAAGAAAGATGAGACATGAACCAGTATCCCCTCCTTAGAGAATTTGAGGAAGTATTTCCAGATGATCTTCTAGGGTTACCCCCTAAGAGAGTTTTTGATTTTTCCATTGATATTATACTTGGGTCAGAACCTATTTCTAAAGCCCCTTATAGAATGACCACAACTAAACTAATGGAGTTAAAGGATCAACTACAAGATCTATTGGATAAAGGGTTGATTAGACCCAGTGTGTCAAAATGGGGAGTGCCTGTCCTTTTTGTGAAGATGAAAGATGGCACTTTGTGGTTGTGTATATATTGCTACATGTTAAACAAAGTAACCATCAAGAACTAGTATCCTCTACCCTACATCAATGATCTTTTTGATTAGATGAGAGGTGCGGCAATATTTTCCAAGATTGATCTTCGATCAGGATATCACCAATTAAGGGTGAAGGATGAAGACATTCATAAGACAACCTTTAGAACCATATATGGACACTATGAATTCACTATCCTACCTTTGGGGTTGACAAATACTCCTAGACTGTTTATGAATCTTATGAACAATGTGTTCAAAGACTACTTGGACAAGTTTATCTTAATATTTCTTGATGACATTTTAATCTATTCCAAGAATGAGGATGAACATAAAAAGTATTTGAGAATAGTTCTTTAGAGACTAAGAAAGCATAAACTTTATGGCAAGCTCTCTAAGTTTACCTTCTTTTAGAAATAAGTACAGCATTTGGGTCATATAATTTTAGCTAAGGGAATAGTTGTAGAGCCAACCAAGATTAAGGCTATTTCTGAATGGCTTGAACCAAGGAATGTTCATGAGGTTTGAAGCTTTATGGGACTTGTTGGTTATTACAGGAAGTTTGTGAAAACTTCGCTAAAATTGCACATCTTATAACTTCCTTGCAAAGAAAGGGAAAGAAGTTTGAATGGTCAGAAAAGTGCTAGGAGGCCTTTGACTTGCTGAAGGAAAAATTGACTTCAACTCCAGTTTTGAAAGTACCTGACCTGAAAGGTCATGGTGCAGGAGCACCCCATGAAGACTAGAGTCTTATGCATTTTATGCATTTTCTATATCTAATGTAATAAGGTCTGTTTGACCAAAACTTTCTATTTTTAGTTTGTAGGGCACCTGTCGATCTGTAATGACAGGTTGTTAGTTATTTATGAGTTTGTTACTTAGTTGTGTCTCCCAGCTTCCTGGAATTGTCTCCCAGCCATTGGGAACCTAGTCAGTACTACTGATAGTAAGTAGTTAAATACCCCCAGCTCGGATCGATTTGGGGGTGTGGTGATTAAGATTGATTTTGGGAGAGATAGATCAGAGTAGTGACTATGCATTGTAATTGTTCAGTTGTATTGATTTGTGAAAGCATAATAAAGAAGATCCTGTTTGCATCTGATTCCATTTTGATTTTCCTAATTTACTGTCGAGATGTGGCATTAGCCCATTCCACCGGTTGATTACTTCCTAATCGGTGGAATGGCTGTATATATTAGATTAGGTGTTCTATTTTTGTTCATGTTCATTTTGTTTTCGTAGGATCAAGTTTCACAACATGCTACGCTGATACGAATCCTAGCCTCCTCATGTGCTAGGCTGAGAATTCACAAAAGTCTGTTTGTTCGGAGGAAATTGAAGTGTTGAGTTTCTTGTGATTGAGTCATTGTTAATGGTTCAATGGTTCATTAGTTCAACGAAGGCCGTGAGTCATATCGGTGAAGAATACTTTCAGCTAAAGAGTGTCAGGTTTGGCTGATAGAGAAAATCAGACCAAGATCCTTTAATTGAATCGATTTCAAAAGGTTCAAGGTTCAAGGTTTGAAGGAGGGGAGATTTAAGTAATCGGCATGTTTAAGTTTGGCGAAGAAACCCTTTGGTTGAACCTTTGAACTGGTTCAATGGTTCTAGGTTCAACGGTTCTGCTGAGTGTTGGTTAAAAGGTTTCCACAGGGTAGCGGATATACTATACAAAGTTAGTGATTGTTGAACCACCCATTGAACTAGTTCAACAGTTCAATGGTTCAATGAGTTGGTGGGTTCAACAGGACTGACAAGTTTAGCGAAGGTTCAACAGGAGTCGATGGATTTGTAGAGTTCGATGATACAACAATCAATAATGCTTGAATAGCGATAGGAGGATTTTGAACTGATTGGTGAGGTTCTACATTTTTGGTGATTCAGAGATTCAATCACCGTAATAGCCAACAGTATCAGATTGCCTTCCCCATTCCACTGCTCGCTCTGCGTCATAGTGGTATCAGAGCAAAGGAGTATCTTCTAGGAAGATAAGAAGATAGAATGTTAGATGGGGAAGGAACATAAGAAGAGTTCCCAACAAGGATGACCAATGCTAAGTTGGCTGTCCTAGTAAAGAAACAGATTGCTGAGAGTAAAGTAGTGAGAGCTTAGAATCAGGTGTTGAGAGATGAGTTAGAGAAATTGAGGGACAGAGTAGGTTCTGGTAAAGAAGATGAGAGGGATGAAGAGGAAATCTCTACATAGGAAGTGGAAGACATTCCTGTAGACCAGAGACCCTTGTTGAATGCCCTCAAAGCCATGGAAAGATGGACCATGGATGTGAAACTTGACTTGCCAGTGTTGACAGGAAAGATGGATCCTGATTTAGTGATGGTGTGGGTAGATGCCTTGAACAATTTCTTTGAAATAGAGGAAATACCAGAATTTTAGAGGGTGAAGATTGCCCAATTGAAAATGAAAGATGCTGCATTGACTTGGTGGAATTTCACCCAAGACGAAAGGGTGAAAGAAGGTAAAAATAGAGTTGCTACTTGGAAAAAGATGGTCACTTTAGTGAAGGAAGACTATGTTCCATTGGATTACAATATCTAGTTACACAAGAGGAGACAAAATCTAGAGCAGAAAGATTTAGATGTCAACTCATATACAGAAGAATTCATGAAACTCTATGTTCTGACAAAGGTGAAAGAAAATGAGGAAGAGGAAGTAGCAAGGTATCTCAATGGGTTGAGATTTGCCATCCAGGAAGATCTAAATCTGCATAGTCCAGATACAGTATAGAAGTGCTATCATTTGGCACTCAAAGTGGAAGAAAAACTAAAAAGAAGACAAGAATAGAACATCAGAGGAAGAGGAAGACAACAAAGAGATGGAAGAAGTCCTTTCAGAGGCAGAGGAAATGGATTTGGATTCCAAGGTGAAACCAATCAAGAGAACAGCAAAGGAGACAACAATCAAACTGAAAAGGGAAGTTATGATCAAAGAGGAGACTTCAGAGACAGAAGACCGCCATTTAGAGGAAGATCCCAGGACAGAGGATCTATCAAATGTTATAACTACAATCAAGAAGGCCATATAGCCGCAGATGTCCAGAAAAAGCATCAAGTTCCATGGGAGAATGAAGAACAAATCTGATCCAAGAATTTGACTGTCAGAGTGTGACAAACTTGAACATTGTTCAAAATGAAAGAGCTCATGATGGTTATGAATATCCTGAGACAAGAGAATCTTTGATGATTCGAAGAGCGATGACCACCATGGAGGTGCCTGACAGAGAACCCCCACAGAGAAAGTCTTTGTTCAAAACTACTTGCAAGGCAGGAGGAAAGGTATGTAGAGTTTTGATTGACTCTGGTTCTACTAAAAATTTTGTGTTTGTTGAAATGGTAGAAAAGATAAAACTTAGAAGGCTGCCACATCCTTGCCCATACAAGATTTCATGGCTCACTCAAGGTCAAAAATAGTTGTGGAAGAGCAGACTTGGGTAGAATTTCAAATTGGACCATATAAGGACAAGCTATTATTTGACATAGCTAAGATGGATTCTTGCCATCTCCTACTTGGTAGACCATGGCAATATGACTTGGGAGCACAACATGATGGAGTCAACAATACGTATTCAATCACCAAGGATGGTAAGGTATTTGAGTTATTACCTTTAATAGAGAAAGGGGTAGAGTCAAGGGGGAAAGAAGTCAAAGTAATGTTGATGGAAGGAAAACAGTTCATGAAAGAGATAGTGGAAGAAGATATAGTTGCATATGCACTCATTCCATGTCTGACAGTGAACAAGACACAACAGCAAGAAATCAAGGAATAGAAGAGACAGATGTTCATAGACCCTGCTATCCAAGAGTTATTGGATAAGTATAAATACATCACCTCTGATGGAATGCCAAGGTCCCTACCACCTGTAAGGGATATTAGTCATTGTATAGATCTGATTCTAGGATCTACACTTCCAAACAAGGTAGCATACAAACTTACTCCACAACAGAATGCAGAAGTTGCAAGACAGATTGAGGAATTGTTGGATACAGGTCTCATTGGTAAAAGTTAAGCCCATGTGCAGTACCTGCTATACTAGCACCAAAGAAAGAAGGAACTTGGAGGCTTTGTACTAATTCCAGGGCTATTAACAAGATTACAATTAGGTATAGATTTCCAATAACTAGGATAGAAGACTTGCTTGACTATTTGGGAGGTGCTAAGTATTTCACCAAAATAGATTTGAAAAGTGGTTATCATTAGATTAGAATTAGGCCAAGAGACGAATGGAAAACAACATTCAAAACAAATGAGGGATTGTATGAGTGGAAGGTCATGCCTTTTGGTTTGTCAAATGCTCCCAGTACTTTTATGAGACTGATGAATGAGGTCTTGAAAGAATTCATAGGCAAGTTTGTCATAGTATATCTAGATGACATTCTGATTTTCAGTAATACCAAAGAAGAACATCTCAGACATATAGACTTGGTTCTCAAACGATTACATGAAGAGCAACTAATGATCAACTTGGAGAAATGTTTGTTCATGAAGGAAGAGATCACCTATTTGGGTTTTGTCATTTCACGAGGAAAACTAAAAATGGATACGGATAAGGTAAGTGCCATTTTGTCTTGGCCAACTCCTAGAACCATGAATGATGTTAGAAGTTTCCATGGGTTAGAAACCTTCTACAGGAAATTTATAAGAGGGTTTAGTCATATCTATGCGCCCATGCTTGACACCATCAAAGGAGGACAGAAGTGCAAATTCACTTGGACAGAGGTAGCAGATGATTCATTTGAGACACTGAAGAAGCAAGTGGCACAGTAGCCAGTCCTTGCACTTCCAGATTTCAACAAAAATTTTCAGGTCGAATGTGATGCCAGTCACATAGCAATTGGAGTAGTACTCAGTCAAGAAGGTAGGCCTATTGCATTTTTTAGTGAGAAGCTCAATGATGCTAAGAAAAGGTATTCATCAAATGATTTGGAGATGTATGCTCTAGTTCAGTCACTTAAGAAGTGGAGGCATTATTTAATGCCAAAAGAATTCATAGTATTCACAAATAATCAGGCCCTTAGTTTCATAAATAGCCAAGAGAAGTTGAATCACAGACATATGAAGTGGGTAGAAACTCTGCAAGCTTTTACTTTCACACTTAAGCACAAGACATGAGTCAAGAATAAGGTAGTAGATGCCTTGAGCAGGAGAGCTTTAACAGTTACTCACGTTCAGTTAGAAAGTGTTGGCATTGATTCCTTGAAGACTATGTATGATGCTAATGAAGATTTTGGAGAGATATATCAAGTATGTACTTCTTTTGGAGACAAGTATCATGCTGAATTTTTTGAATTTCTGATCCAGGATGGATTGTTGTTCAAAGGTGGACAGTTGTGTAATCCAAGGTGTTCTATGAGGTTGAACATCATTAAGGAGAAACATTGTGGAGCTATGGCAGGACATTTTGGTCTAGATAAGACTCTTGATCTGGTAAAGAGGCATTGGAGACATGTGTGATATGTTAGAAGGCAAAAGGAAGATCAACTAATGCAGGTTTATATCAGCCACTACCCATTCCTTCTAGGCCATGGGAGAGCATAAGTATGGATTTTGTGTTGGGATTACCTAGAACAAGGAAGGGATATGATAGTGTTTTTGTGGTAGTAGACAGATTCAGTAAAATGGCACATTTCTTACCATGCAAAACCACTTGTGATGCTTCCTATGTTGCAGATCTATTTTTCAAGGAAATTGTAAGAATACATGGATTGCCATTGAGCATAGTGTCAGATAGAGATGTGAAGTTTATTGGTCACTTTTGGAGGACTCTTTGGAAGAATCTTGGTACAAATTTGTCTTTCTCATTAGCATATCATCCTCAGACAGATGGCCAGACTGAAGTGGTTAACCGTTCATTAGGAAATCTGCTCAGATGTTTGACAAAACAACATGGAGAGAAGTGGGATAACATCCTACCACAGGAAGAATTTTCTTATAATGATACCCTAAATAGGAGTACAAGGAAATCACCTTTTCAAGTGGTGTATGGTATGCATCCAAGAGGTATTTTGGAGTTAAGAGATCTACCTACAGGAGAATCTATTAGTGCAGATGGGGAAGATTTTACAACAACAATTAAAGAGGTGCATGATCAAGTCAAAAATCAGCTCCAGCAGACTACTTAGAAGTATAAAGCCTATGCTGACAAGAAAAGGAGAGGTGTACAATTTGATGTTGGAGATTTGGTATGGGTTAATATGAGAAAGGAAAGACTTCCAAAAGGAAAACATACTAAGCTAATGCAGAGGAAGATTGGACCATGTCAAATTTTGAAGAAATATAGACAGAATGCTTATGAGATCCAACTTCCTTCTGATCTTGGTTTGTCACCTATTTTTAATGTATGTGATTTAACTCCATACACACATCATGCAGATATGGAACATGAAACATTACAGGATACAACAGATGATGATATTCCTAAACATGATCCACCAAAATTACAGAAGAGTTTAGACTCCAGAATGGTAAAGAAGACCAGGAACAAAGAATATATGGAATACTTGGTGGCTTGGTAGGGGAAACCTGATTCAGAGGCAGTTTGGATGACTAAAAACCAGATCATACAACAAGGTATAGATTTTCACACCCTCATCTCAAGTGGACTTGAGATTTCTTCTCTCAGGGAGTATGGTGCAGGAGCACCTCACGAAGACTAGAGTCTTATGCATTTTATTCATTTTCTATATCTAATGTAATAAGGTCTATTTGACCAAAACTTTCTATTTTTAGTTTGTAGGACACCTGTCAATCTGTAATGACAGGATGTTAGTTAGTTATGAGTTTGTTAGTTAGTTGTGTCTCCTAGCCACCTAGAATTGTCTCCGAGCTACTAGGAACCCAGTCAGTACTACTGATAGTAAGTAGTTAAATACCCCTAGCTCAGATTGATTTGGGGGTGTGCTGATTAAGATTGATTTTGGGAGAGATAGATCAAAGTAGTGATTGTGCATTGTAATTGTTCAGTTGTATTGATCTTTGAAAGCATAATAAAGAAGATCATGCTTGTATTCGATTCCATTTCAATTTTCCTGATTTACAGTCGAAATGTGGCGTTACCTCATTCCACTGATTGATTACTTCATAATCGGTGGAATGGTTGTATATATTAGATTAGGTGTTCTATTTTTGTTCATGTACATTTTTTTTTTCACAAGATCAAATTTTGCAGCATGCTAAGCTGATATGAATCCTAGCATCCTCATGTGCTAGGCTAAGAATTCACAGAAGTCTGTTTATTCGGAGGAAATTGAAGTGTTGAGTTTCCTATGATCGAGCCATTGTTAATGGTTCAATGGTTCATTAGTTCAATGAATGCCGCGAGTCATATTGGTGAATAATATCGTCGACCAAAGAGTATTAGGTTTGGCCGATAGAGAAAATTGGGCTGAGATCCTTCAATTGAACTGAATTCAAAAGGTTCAAGGTTCATCAATTCGAAGGAGGGGAGATTTAAGTAATCGGCATGTTTAAGTTTGGCAAAGAAACCCTTTGGTTGAACCTTCGAACTGGTTCAATAGTTCTAGGTTCAACAGTTCCGCCAAGTGTTGGTTAAAAGGTTTCCGCAGGGTGGTGGAGATACTATACAAAGTTAGCAATCATTGAACCACCCATTGAACCGGTTCAACAGTTCAATGGTTCAACGAGCTGGTGGGTTCAATGGGACTGACAAGTTCAGCAAAGGTTCAACAGGGAGTCGATGGATTTGTAGAGTTCGATGATACAACAATCAATAATGCTTGAATAGAGATAGGAGGATTTTGAACCAATTGTTGAGGTTCTACATTTTTGGTGATTCAAAGATTCAATCACTGTAACAGCCAACAGTACTAGACTGCCTTCCCCATTCCACTGCCTGCTCTGCGTCAGGTCATTTGAACTCCTTATCGATGCCTCAGGGGAAGTCTTAGGTGGTGTACTAGTCCAAGATGGACATGTTATTGCGTATGAATCATGAAAACTAAAAAACTATGAACAAAACTATGCCCCACATGATTTAGAATTGGCAACAGTCATGCACGCACTACAAATGTAGAGACATTATCTACTAGGAAAACCTTTTGAGTTGAAAATAGATCACCAAGGACTCAAATATCTGTTCACTCAACCCCATCTTAATGCTCACCAAATAAGATGGTTAGAATTTATCTCAGATTACGATTTCGAGATTAAATATCTTCAAGGAAAAGAGAACCAAGTGGCAAATGCTTTAAGTATGAGAAGGTATATCTCCTCTATGGTCTCTATACATTTTGATTTTATAAATCAGGTGTTACAACAATCTAAGGGAGATGAGTTTTACGAATAGGCAAAACAAGTCCTTGAGAAAGATTCATAGAATCCAAAATATTAAGGATTCAGCCTTGAACCAGATAGGTTATTAAGGTTCAAAGGAAGGATGTATGTACCTAACTCAGCAGAGTTAAGGAATATGGTTTGGAAAGAGGTTCATTCTATACCATATTCTGGGCATTCTGGAGTAACTAAGTTACTCACTGATGTGAAACCTTTATACTTTTGGAAAGGAATGAAAGGGATGCTGCAAATTTTCTAGCTACTTGTATTGAACGCCAAAGGGTGAAGGCGGAACACCAAAACACAGTTGGATTATTATACCCTCATGAAATTCTAGAATGGAAATGGTAGATTATAAGCATGGACTTTGTGCAAGGGATTCTTATGTCAAGGAACAAGCACAATGCTATATTGGTTGTGGTGTATAGACTCACCAAAGTAACCCATTTTATTCTAGAAAACTTGACAGATGGGGCACCCATCATTGCTCAAAAATTCATTCAAGAGATTTTCAGGCTCCACGGCATTCCTGAGAAGATTATCTCAGATAGGGATGCACGGATGACATCTACGTTTTGGAAAACCTTATTCTCTTCACTTGGAACCCAATTGAACATAAGCTCTACTTATCATCCTGAAACAGATGGACAAACTGAAAGGGTGAACCAAGTGTTGGAGGATTTATTAAGGATGTATAGCATGGATCAGCAATATGGGTGGGAGGATTATCTTCCTCTAGTGGAATTTGCCTATAGTAACTATTACCATTTAGCTATTAAGATGGCACTATTTGGGGCTTTGTATGGATAGAAGTGTCGAACCCCTATAAGTTGGGATAAACTTGAAGACAGGGTTAGCCTTGGTCCTAGAATGCTATCTAAAATGGAAGAACAAGTCCATTTAATTAAAAAGAGGCTAGTGGAAGCCAACAATAAAAAAAAGAGTTACGCAAATGCTAAACGTGTTGAAAGGCATTTCATTGTGGGAGATAAATTTCTCCTAAGGGTAAAACCACAGAAAAGTTCCATCAAATTTGGAAAAATGTCTAAACTGGCACCAAGATATGTGGATCCATTTGAGGTTCTAGTAGAAGTCAACCCAGTGGCATACAAAATTGCTCTACCACCAACACTTGCCATGATACATAATGTGTTTCTTGTTTCTTATTTGAAAAAGTTTAATTCTACTGATAATCAAATTCCTATGCTTGATTGGAACCTTTTACAGGTGAAAGACCCAAGAGTGGTGATAATCGAGCCCATAAAAGTGCTCAAAATGTGTAAGCTACACTTACGTAATAAGGAAATAATGTAGTGCAAGGTCCAGTGGGACCAGTATTCGGTGGAAAATGCCACCTGGGAAAATTATGATGACTTCTATGCTAGATTTCCTCATCTTTTCTAAGACATATGTTATTATGCTTTTGAAAATATTTTCATGATATGTTGGTTAATTAAAGACACTTAATCATCGGGGATGATGATTCTTATGGGGGCAGATATGTTACATCCCCAACTTACAACTAGACTTAATCATTAACTTAGTATGATAATCAGGAGGATTAGACATAGTTAATTTATTTGATATTGTGGAAATATTTGATCTAACTCTTGATTATGAAAAAAATTATTAATGATGATCTTCTTTATAAATTAATTACATTAAGCTATGAAATATAATGATGATGATACACTGATCATGATCTTGCGGTCCTAAGTGTGAATAGGAAATTGAAAGTCCTTTGAAGAAGGAAGGAGAGTATCATCTTGGAGGGAAGGTTAGACGTTGTGAAAACAAAGGGTTGAATATCCATATGAGTGTTAACTATTATGTCCATCTTCCTCTCTATGCGTAAGTTGACTCCTATCATACTTCTTTCCTTAGTTCTCTTGTTCTTTGAGAATTATTATGTCCTTGATGCTATTAAGACTAGTTGTGGAGACCAGTCGATGTTTTGGAAGCATCATCTCATGTTGAGGAGACAATCATGTAGAGAGAGATGGAAGTCTCTCATAATCTTTTGGTTCTCTAAGATAGTATTCTTTAGCCTCTCAACTAAGGATGATAGTCGAATTTAGAGAAGAATCTCTCAACAACATTCGACATCTAGATGTGTTCTTGTGTGCTTCCTTGTTTTCATTTTAATCCTAATAGTAAGGATTTCAAACCCTTTTGTAGGATAAATTGCCATGATAATAATCATATTATTATCTCTTATGTAATTATTTTCTTTGATTTTAGTCAAATACTTTTACTTGTTGGTCGGGTTAGTAGAGGATGGAGAACTTTTATCTCATCCACCTTCAAGCATGTTGCCCGATGGTAGCCACCTTTTGAGGAATCGATTGGGTGAGGAAGGGTGGTTACCTTTCTTTTTGGCATGCATGAATCGAAGGAGGTGGGAAAAACCAAAAAAATATAGTGCTTTCGGAATAGGTAGTGGTTAGTGGCTTTTGGCTGAAATTTTTCTTTTCTTTTCAGGAAAGACAAAACAACAAGAAAAGACTAGGAATTGGATATTGAGTAGGTGCATTTATAGTAGTGTGGAATTATTACGATGACTTAGTACTATCATTGCACAGGTATTACCTAAATATAAACCAATTCCTCATTAATGATTTAAACATGTTAAGAAAGAATTGAGTTGAATAATGTTTAAAATCTTTGTTTGGAGGAAACCCTTGGCTGCTACAGCCAAGCACTTTGTTTTCTATATGTATTTAACTGGTGGCTCTAGTCCGTATGGCCGAGCTTCCAAATTATCATCATGACGTAACTGAGCTCATAGCTCTATTGGATGACCTATCTCTATCGGTATGTCATCAGCTATTGAGCTGGGATTTGAACATTTTGAAATCTTTGTATAGTTTTGCATGCCGTATGGCCGATTATATACCATTGTAATTCTTGTAAGACTACATTCATGGCCGTAAGGCTGAAGCGTTAACATGTCTTTTTCTATTGAAAGAAAAGCTCGAGGCTGGAAGCTGAGCTTCAATAGCCTTCTTTTTAAAGACTAGTTTATACTTTAGGCTGAAAGGCTGAGTCTTATTTAAAGACTAGTTTATGCTTTAGGTTGAAAGACTGAGTCTTATTTAAAGACTGTGTTTAATACTTTAGACTGAAAGGCTGAGTGTTATTTAAAGACTATCTTTTGTACTCTAGGCTGAGAGGCTGATTTATTAAAAAGATTGTATTATTGCTCAAGGCCATAAGGCCGAGACATTTGGGATGACTGTGCTTCATGATCAGTGTCATTTGGCTGAGTCTTGGATAAGAAACTCTTTCTGAGTTGGTGTTAGGGTCATACGGCCTGATTGTAACATTTTTACATTATATATTATATAAACAATAACCAGAGCCCAAGTCGTATCAGCTGGGTTGGTAAAGAAATGTTATCGCATCAATCACTGACTTGAATAGATTTTAAGCTCTCGAGTGGAGTAGGTAATAGATCCATATCGATTATAACTTAAGATAATAAAATAGTCTTATGACTGTGGATTCTACCACGTAGGCATTATTTAATAATGTTAAGGACACCTAACTATGATGACAGTCGGGATAACATTTCGAATATTAGTGTGTTGACAACTCTTGAATCTGACACCAATCGAGCTTAAATGAGAAGCTAATTGTGGAACAGTTTCTGTGTTATCATGATTATCAAATTATATACTTGTATCCTCATGTATAGAGGAAGTAGAACCATTGTGAATACGGTCCCATTATGAAACCATTGAAATGAATTTATATAGAATACTTATACAATCATTATGAGTCTACATGTAAGACCTTTTGTTAATGATATAAGTTATGAATTAGTATACTTTTACTCTTTCAAGGGTAGGGCATGCCTTGGGTACATGTATATCATTTCGTCCTATGAAATGACCTATTTCTGAATATGTGAATGATTCTTGACCTAGGGGTCAAATGGTCAACTAATGTGAAATGAACAAACCATGTGACAAGGAGTCACTAGTGACTTGTAACCAACCTATGGAGGGAGTCGAATGTCCAAGCATGGATAATAATCTAAATTAATCCCACGTTTTCAAGATCTAAGGTATTGGGTCATTATAAACAACTATAGGAGATGACAACTCATAAGTCGAGTTAGGGTGGTGGACAAATGATGGCATTCATGGTGTAATGTATTTGTATGGAAACTTTGGCCAAAGTGATGCATCTGTCTCTACATGCATTGTCTGTCCATAGTGTTCCGGATGGCCTAGTGTCTCCAATAGTGTCATACAAGTTAGAGGGGATCTATAGTGTGTGACCATGAGACATTAGGAAGGACACAACACCAAGTACTCATATGGCTAACCTATTGGGTTCTAATGTCTAACCTTTCTAGAAAGGGTAGGGCCTCTTCCAGTTAGGAAGATAAGCAAGGGACTGCAGGTCCATGGTTGGAGGAAAAGCACCAGAATGATGCTCTCCTTCCCAAGCATGAGACAAGTTGAGGCTTAATGAGACAAATGTCATGGGTTCCAAATATAGTAATTACATATTGTGACTAGTTGGTCTATTGTGATGTAAAAACTTATTGTAATGCCTTGAGCATATTTTGTATCTGATTACTAAAGGATACTCACTAAAAATTGTAATGGTTTACTAGATTGTAAGTTATGTTTAATCTGATTTGGTTAACATGCTAATGGATGAAAAATGTATTATGATTCTTTGATTCAAATGTGATTATCTTTACCAATTCTTATTTAATGACTTGATTAAGTAACATGATTAAGTTAATTTTTGAGCATTATGGAAAAGTGATGTTACAACAATCCATGATAGTCCAAATAGATTTTCATGCCAAATGACAAGGCAATCCTTGGGTAATAAATAGTGGATGCTCTAGTCATATGACTAGAAATAAGAGGAAGTTTAACGTTTTAGAGAAATGGAATGGTAGTTCTGTCAAATTTGGTGATAACACCACTGCTAAGATAACTGGAAAAGGCACATTATGCATAGATAGTAAAACTAATGCTCAGGCTGTGTTGTATGTAGTGGTATTACAACATAACTTTTTTAGTGTCATCCAGATGTGTGACAATGGATATAACTTGTTATTTCATGCTATTGGAGGTGAGATAAGAGAAGCTAGCTCTAGTAGACTTGCTGCTAAGGCTAATAGAACAAACAACAACCTATACTATCTGAAGGAGGTGAAAAGTGGAAGATGTCTATTAGGACAAACCGATGAAAGTTGATTATGGAATAAAAGGATGGGCCACATCAACTTTGATCATCTGGTGAAGATTAGCAAGAAGCATGTAGTGAGACATATGCCTAGTATTGGCAAATGTGCAAGTACTTTCTGTAAAGAATGATGAGAAGGGAAGCAAACAAGGGTTAGTTTCAATGAAAAGGAATATTCAAGTTCAAAACCTTTTGAGTTGATACATACAAACTTGTGTGGACCAACTAGAACCAAGATTCTTAATGGAGAAATGTATTTCATGTTGCTTATAGATGATTATTCAAGAATGACATGGGTAACATTTCTTAAATAAAAATATCAAGCTCTTGAAAGGTATAAAATCTTGAGGGCTATGGTTGAGAATGAGATTGGTTAAAGGATAAAATGATTCAGGTTTGACAGAGATGGAGAATTCACTTATAATTAATTCAATTAGTATTGTGAAAAGCATGGGATTAAAAGAGATTTTTTCACAGCTAGGACACTTCAACAAAATGGAGTTGTTGAGAGAAAGAACAAAAATATCTAGGAAATGGCTAGAACAAAGTTCAATGAAGCCAAACTGCTTGATAGATACTAGAACGAAGCAATTCATACTATTGTTTACTTTCTTAACAGAAGTCAGTTAAGAGTAAACCATGATAAGGCTCCATATGAATTATGGAAAGGCAGACATGCATCTATGAAGTATTTTAGAATATTTGGAAGTAGATGTTTTATAAAAATGGACAAAGATAACTTGAATAAATTTAAAACAAGGTCTGATGAAGGAATATTTCTTGGTTATTCAACTACAAGAAAAGCGTTGGGAATTAAGGTGTCTCAACCTTTGTAAATTCCTAGCATTATTTATTTAATTGTATATTTATTTATTACCTAATATTGTATTTACTTGCACATTCAGTTTGGTCACTTAGTTGAAATGCCACGGTCACATGTCATCTTACTTGGAATGTGACTTGGATGGTCAAGTCAAACCTACATGGATTTGGGCATCCTATTTGAGGTGGCACTAATATGCCATGTGTCAGCATCTTGTGGTATGTAGAAGAGGATATTCCATATAATAGAATCTATGACGTGTAAGAGCCAAGTTTGGAGATTTCTATGACAAGTGAGGACAAGTGTCGATGAGTATCTTTGCATGAGGGAAAGGCATCTTTGGGCACCCAAGTTGGGCTATGACATGTTGTAAGAGGAATTTATTATATTTAGTCTTGTATAATGGATTCTCTTACAACATTTAAGGTTCTTATGTTGGGAAAATATATGATAGTTGTAAGATGCGTAAGAGCATCTGTCATCATCTATTTTTAGCATGGTGCACTCCAATCTTGGAAAGTCAAATCTACCATGCATGATAGATGTAAGGGATGTATTTGCAGCTTGGACAAGTGTCCTTTGATGTGGGAAAATGGCCAAGTGGCCAAGGTAGATGCCTATCCCAAGAAGTTTCTAGTATTTGCCTTGTAATATCTATATATTGCATAGTTTGGAGTTGTAGTTGCATAGTGTTTTTACAGGTACTATTATGCTACCGAAATAACTCTAGAATCAACATTTGAAGACTCTTGGAAGAACTTGCATTGTAAGTGTATTGTAGACTATTATTGTTTTAGATAATACATTGTGCAGGTTTTAGAGTCTGGGGTTTTTACCTGAAAATATTTTCCCCACGATACATCATGTGTCAATCTATTATGTGTTGTGTTGCTGCTGTAATTTATTACATTATATGTTTAATTTTGCTGCAATTGTAAAGATTAAAATGAATTTGCATACATTTCCCCTCATTAGATTGGTGTAGGAAGTGTGTTCTATGTAACTTGCTTCCTCTCAGTTGGTATCAAAGCTTGATCAATGATTATCCTAATTATTGGGTAGGGGTTTTTTGAGCTAATCTTCGATTGAGTGGGAGTCTGTGTAGAGTATTCTATAAACTTGTTGCAGTGATAAGATGATAGGCACATCCAGTAGAATAGAATTGGAAAAGTTCAATGGCAGTAATTTTGAGTTGTGGAAAATCAAAATGGAAGACATGCTTGTTGACAGAGATCTATGGGAAGAAATTTTTGGTGTAAAACTAGTGGTAATGTCAAAAGATGATTGGGATCTCAAGGATTAGAAAGCTAAGGGTCTTGTGAGACTCTATTTGGCTGACTCTGTCTTGTTAAATGTCCATGAGGAGAAGACCGTGAAGGAGTTGTGGAAGAAACTTGGTGATGTTTATCAGGCCAAATCCCTGGTAAACGAGTTATTCCTATAGAAGAATCTATATTCTCTATGGATGGAAAATGGAGGATCCATTGTAGACCATCTAAATGCCTTTAACATGCTAGTTGCATAGTTGACATCTATTGGTGTGAAAATGGAGGAGGAGGATCATTGCCTGACCTTGCTTTGTTCTTTTCCAGATTCGTGGAATCATCTTGTTATGGCCATCGGGAGTACCACATCCACTTTCAAAATGGATGAAGTGGTGTCTTCACTGTTATTTGAAGAGATGCAGAGAAAGTCATCTAAGTCAGCCAAAGAGTCTCTTGCAGTTCTTGGAAGACCTAAAGAAAAAGGGAAAAAGAAAGACAAGAAAATTGAAAAGGGCAAATCCAAATCTCATGGGAGATCCAAATCTCTTGGAAAGTCCAAGGTAGTGTGTTGGAACTGTGGACAAACTAGGCACTTCTGAAAGGAGTACAAAGAGGAGAAGAAGAAAAAGAAGAACTCTGATTTTGATTCTGACAAGTCACAGGATGATGGTGATGTTTTTGTTGCAGCATTGGCCACCCATGCATCTGAAGATGTGTGGCTGATTGACTCCAGTGCTTCTTTCCACATGACCTCTCATCGAGGTTGGTTTACAAAGTATGAAGAATACAATGGTGGGAAGGTGTACTTGTGTGATGACTCTCACCTGAAGATAGTTGGGTGTGGAAGAGTCTTGATCTGATTCCCTGATGCATGAGTGAAGGGGATCAATGGGGTTATGCACATCCCTAGTTTAGCATGAAACTTGCTCTCTCTAAGTAAATTGAATGATGCAAGTGTTCAGGTTGTCTTCTCATGTGGAGGATGCAAGATGACAAGAGGAACTATGGTGCTTGGTAAGGTACTTGGAGAGGTACTAGGTAAAAGCACAAAGCTGTGTCACACTTTCAGCCAACTTATCAGCACAAGTGAATTTAAATATTTCTAACTAAAAATCAATTATGATCAAACATATGATCTTGTAAGATTCATTCTAGCTAAGTTAGATATGTCCACAACTTTCTCAACTAAAATTGTTGGCTAAATGCATATGTAGCACCACTATAAGCCCAATTTACCAAAAAAATAAAATTATTTAAAAAACTTGATATTTCAACAACTTCTAGTCATGTAAATAATATTTTTTAAAATATATAAAAATACCCTTTTGTAGATCTATAAGTTTAGTTTTTAAAAATATATATATTTTAATAGTTTAATCATTATTTATATTTTCATTTCTATTTTTACTAAAAGTGGGTTATCAGCACACAACATTAGGTCAATTACCATGTCAAGGAAAAATAGTGAAACTTATTAAAAAAATAAAAAAAAATATGATGTATTAGATAAAAGAATCTATATCAAGATGGTATAATTTTTTTAATATTTTAGATAAATAGTTAATATGAAAATTGATGTCAAATGGAAACAACTATGTTTTAATACATGCACATTTTATTATTTATTTAAAAATATATATTTATCAAAATTAGAAAAAAATATATCCATGCACTAAAGTTTCAAGTTATAAATACACAGAAAAAAATTGAAGAAAAAAAAATTACTATATAAAGAGTGATGTCTCATGTAACTTCATTTTTTAGCATTTTATTAGCAACTAAATTATAGTGTCAATTTATTAAAACTATATTCAAATATTTTTTTTTTTTCAAAAAATAAAATCATAAAATATACTAAAAAATAAATATTTTATTAGTTTACATCATTTCAAAATTCAAAACATATGTGTCACTTTTTAGTGATTCAAGTTTAAAAGTTGGATCAACATTGGTCATTTCCTTTATAAAAATGTGGCACAGCTTTGTGCTTTTACCCTACTTTGTTTCACCTAGATGCATGCACTACTAAATGCAATAGTTCTTCTATTTTGAAGAAAATTCCTTCAGATTCTTCATCCTCACAATTGGAACCCACAGTGAAAAAGATTGTTGCTTCTACTTCTGATGGTAGTACTTTCTGGGTACCTAAGAGTGCTTATGCTTTAGAAATGAAACTTCCTTCTGAAAAGACAATGTTGTGCCATAAGAGACTCAGTCACATTGGTGAGAATGGTCTTAGAGCCCTAGAAAACAAAAACCTCATTGATGGGTTAAATGATTGTAATCTCAAGTTTGACTTTTGTGAACATTGTATATATGGAAAACAAAACCATGTTCAGTTTTACTCTAGTTCTCACAAGTCTTTAGGTGTTTTGGATCCTATTCATTATAATGTGTTTGGTCTTGTGAATGCTCCTTCAATCTCTAAATCTATATATTTTGTATCATTCATTGATGATTACAGTAGAAGGACATGGGTTTATTTTCTCAGAAGCAAATTTGAAGTCTTTATTTGGTTCAAAGAGTTTAAAGATTTTGTAGAGAATCAGACTAATATAAAGATTAAGTGTTTGAGAACTGATAACAATGGTGAGTTTTGTTTAGTAGAGTTCAATAAGTTCTGTAAAGAAAATGGGATTGAAAGACATAAGACAACTCCTTATACCCTATAGCAAAATGGAGTTGCAAAAAGGATGAACAGAACGTTGATGGAGAGGGCTAGGAGTATGCTTAGTGATGCTAGCCTCAAACAAAAGTTTTGGGCTGAAGCTATAGCCACTACTTGCTACCTAGTTAATAGGTCTCCTACCTCAATGCTCATTGATAAGACACCCATAGAGGTGCGGTCTGGTAAGAAGCCCTTGTTGAGACATCTTATTATTTTTGGTTGTGAGGCATATGCACATGTGCCTAAGGAGAAGAGGTCAAAATTGGAGAACAAGGTAGTTAAGTGTATCTTCATTGTCTATGGTGTCAGTGTGAAAGGGTACAAGCTTTGGGATCCTGTCACTAAAAAAGTGTTGTATAGAAGAAGTATTATCTGTAGAGAGCTAACACCTTCTCATGTTGTTCTATAGCTAGAAGAAAAAGAAAAGAAAGAGGATGTGGTTTAGTTTTCTTCTACCCCTAAGAAGACTGAACTGAAAGACCCTATTGGACCTAATGATGAGGAGAGCTCTGAAAGTTTAGAAGAAGAAGTAGAACCTCCACCTCAACCTTTGAGGAGGTCCACACGAAACAAGAAACAACCTGAAAGGTTTGGTTATACATTGCTTGATTCTAGTTATTCTTTTGCTTTGCTTACTAACACTGATGAGCCTAGAAATGTGATAGAGGCTATGGGCATGAAAGATGTAGGTTCTTGGAAGATGAGATGGCTTCTTTGGAAAAGAATATAACTTGGAACTTGGTGCCATTGCCTGATGGAAGGAAACCTGTTGGATGCAAATGGGTGTTTAAGAAGAAATTTGGAGCAGTTGGCAGTGTTAACACATACAAGGCCAGATTGGTTGTGAAGGGGTATTTATAAGTGGAGGGAATTGATTATGGTGAAATTTTCTCTCTTGAACTACAAAGCTGACATCTATTCACTTCTTATTATCTCTTGTAGCAGCTTATGATTTAAAAGTGGAACAAATGGATGTGAAGATAGCTTTCCTTTATGGTGACTTGGAGAAAGAAATCTACATGTCACAGCTAGAGCACTACATAGTGAAAGGTAAAGAAAATTTGGTTTGCAAGCTAAAGAAGTCTTTGTATGGATTGAAACAATCTCCTAGGATGTGGTACTTAAAGTTTGATGCCTTTGTGTTATCTATTAGATTTCTAAGATTGAAATCAGATCATTGTGTGTATTACAAGTTTGACAATGATCATATTCTTATTATTGCACTATATGTTGGGTTTATGGAAGAAGTTGGGTCCACAAAAAGCTCAAAACCTTGAAGTGTTTTTGTTATTTTTTAGAATTTGTCACACTTGGACTGAAAATTTGATGCACTTAAACAATGAATCTTGGAAAAAGTTAGTAATATGAAATTTAGTATTTTGAATATAGTTTCCAAATATGTAATTTATTCAAATACCCAGATGACACAAATTAAATTTTGATCAGCATGTATAAAAACTACTTTTTAAAACATTTTTTTTTACCATACCATGCACGTGTATGGACACCACTTTTTGACCTAAATAAAATT
This sequence comes from Cunninghamia lanceolata, assembly GCA_027924645.1. Taxonomy (NCBI): domain Eukaryota; kingdom Viridiplantae; phylum Streptophyta; class Pinopsida; order Cupressales; family Cupressaceae; genus Cunninghamia; species Cunninghamia lanceolata. Next base: position 2,745,061 of record BSBN01000189.1, on the reverse strand, counting down.
AGTTTTATAATTCCTTTTCAGAAAAGATATCTGACAATATGAAGATTGATGAAAATATTTTTTTGTAATATTTTTGTGAATATTTTTTTTCTTGATTTTTTTATTGGCCATAATTGTTGCTTCTAAAAATCAACGTGTACAGACAGTATAATTGGACCTAAACTAAACTTTTTTAAAAAAAATTATTGTGTAGAGAATTATCTGAAGATTAATTTCATATAATGTTTTTTACACAAAAATTAACCAAAAAAAAGTTATTAAAAAACAAAAAAACTTGATATTTTAATTTTATGGACCAGTTTTCTTAGAAATTAATTAAAAAATAGAAAACAAAATCCAATCTTAACAAAAATTATATATTTGGAAACTAGAAATCATGTTCTATAATGGGTTTTAATTTCATAGACTAATTTTACCAATAAGGGCATGGTTCGGTGGTTAAGTCGCTCGAATGTAGTGGCAGCCACCAGAGTTCAAACCCCCGCTGGGCCAATGAGCTCGTAGGTTTTACGCCTTCACTGGGCCAATGAGCTCATGGGTTTGAAGTGTTCTTGCTAGGGGATGAGGTCCCCCATGTTGTGGCCTCACCAGTTCATTGCTCCGGTCAAAAGCATTCGCGTGGAGCTGGAAGGTGTGTCGCACCAACATCACCGGTCACGTTAAAAAGTTTACCAGGTGCATTAAAAAAAATAAAATTCATAGACTAATTTTGAAAAGAAATCCATCATCTATATTGCCAAAGTTGCACATTTTTCTTGAACCTACCTTAGTTTTTTAGTTGCAGGTCAAAGGCTAAGGGTCAGGTTGCCAAGACTTTCCCAAGCCTCAAAATTTGAAAAGCGCGTACGCATTATAAAACACATACGCGTTCTTAAAACTAAATACATATGTGTTATATAATGTGTATGTGTTATGTATTTTCCCATTTGAATACCTTTAAGAAATGCATATGTGTTATAAAATGCGTACGCATTATAACACGTATGCTTTTTATAACACATATGTGTTTTATAATGCGTATGCATTTCTTGTTATATAACGCATACGCATTTTATAACATGTATGCATTTCAGGCTTGGGTATCCATAGCTAAGTGCGTACATGTTTTTTCAATAACACATATGAGTTTCTTGCGATATTTATTTTTTGGTTGAAACTTCCCCTTTTTTTGGACCTAACTTCTTGTTTTTACCCTGTTGATGATATGTTACTGATTGGGAATGGTAAGAATATGATTTTTGATTTGAAGTCTCAGTTGTCAACACAGTTTGAAATAAAAAACTTAGGGGTAGCTAGGTACATTCTAGGGATGGAGATCTGAAGAGATAGAGCAAGCATAAAACTTTGGTTAGGCTAGAGTAAGTATGTGTTGATGTATAAAATTGCGCAGGTTCTAACACCAACATGGGAAGTTTAAAGAATGTGAAACTTGCTACTTGAAACAACCTCTAGATTTTAAAGAAGCTGGCTCTTCTCTATTTTAAATGGGTTTTGAGCAAAGGGTAAGAAATTAACAGAATTACAGATACAATTAAGCAAATCTAACTATGGTGATGCACCTGAATAAAAGTATCCTCTTCAATTTAAGCATAGTGAAACTATTCTCAAGATACAATTATATTAAAGAGTAGATACTGCATGATTAATATAAACAGATGGAATTAATATAATCAAAGGCTCACAATTAGACACTTTGCAATGACACAGATAATATCAACCAAGGCATAGAACAGAGTTCTTCTCATTAATCTTCCAGCAACATAAAAGGCACAGATACATTAACTTTCTTATCAAGAACAACAAAATAAAGGTAGAATGACATCAACTGGTCACAACAAAGTCTCCGACTTCTCTTTTTAAATTCTAACAAATCTTATCAAAAATATCTCTATCTTTGTGTATATGTATCTATTACAAATACTGCATGTTTATATCCATAGATCTTACTCTAGATTATCTGTAACAACCGAATCCCCAACGGCCCAATGGAACTGAAGATAACTTGAAGTCCCTGGTGGTTACGATCCTCTGAATCTAAAATGGCCATCCCCTCCTGTAGGCTCATTAGCTGGGGAAAAATATATGTGGTACAACTCCTTCATTAAGACATAGACACATGGCGAGACCCGCGCACTTGAAACTTGAAACATTTCTGTGACAGATGGCAACATCCGCATCAAAAAGAGAAACTCCTTTGTCTCTTAGAAGTCAATAGGGAAATGACACTTGTCACATTCTACAGCCTTCAAAACTATCTAGGTGTCTTTATGCTTGGGTCACCTCCGCTTATGACATCTGTCGCAACCTACATTACTTTAAAATATGAGGCACCTTAATAATGGGAACCACAGCCTTTAGAGTGCATTAGCTTCAAAGGGAAAAAAACGGGGACAGATGGCATCTTCTGCATACATGCCAACTAACACATGGCAGCACTCGCAGCACTGCTTGAAACTTATAAAACTTTTGAAACTCCTCGCGGAAGCTGACACTTGGTGCAACCTGCAAAAAACTTACAAGCAAAAAGTTTCTCACTTAAAGGATCATGAACAAAACAACTCCTCCTCCATGACCACCACGTGGCATTTTCCATAGGCTTGAAACTAAACATTACTGTGGCCCACCATCTATCTTTACAAGCATCAATCATGAAATGGAAAGAAACACAGTAACTTCCACACCAAAATAAAAAGACACACGGTGCCCTCTGCACAAAACATAGAAACTTTAGGGACTGCCTCCACATGCTACACGTGTTGACACCCATAGTGCTGCTAAAACTTGAAACATTGAACTATTTGCTATGTGGCATGTTCCACACAAAAATTAATACTCTGCGGCTTTAATTGTGGCTTGACACTTGGCAAATTTTGCACAAAGCTTTAGAAACTCGCGTAGTGATACCTTTGAAACTCGTACAGAAACAAAAAGAGACCCGTGTAGCAAGATTTGAAACCTGCAGACTAAGTTGTGACTGAAACAAAATATAGAGTCTTTGACACTCTACCATTTTTGGCAAACAATAGGACTTCTGAGCCTACTCTGAAAGAACCCAAAACTGGCAAAAAATATGTGTATTGAAATACAACTTAGAGTCATAAATTTTGCAATGCTATCTGATAAATAGACCATTCTGAATCAGAGAGTCCCTATCTACTCTGCAAATCTTGAAAAGAAAAATCAAAATTAATTATATCCTTATGGGAAAAAGTTTGCAAAATTTGTACCACAGTCTTTAATTGAAACTCTAGCTGGGCCATAGGTATCAACACAGCTTCAACTTCCTTGACTGATGATGAATCACTTAAATCTTGAAAAACTGTCTGATCATTTTGTTTGGTCAAGAGTAGGGCCTTAATGTCATCAATCATCAATACTATGTTACTATCTAGGAATGGTGAAGGAAGCCCCAACTGCACCAAATCCTCAATATGTTTCTTCATATTTTTCACTCCTTTCACTGTATCCAAGAGCTCTTGACAATTTGTAGCTACATAGTTGCAACTCAAAACCTCATTGACCTTCTTGGCAGTGACCATTCTGTCATTGATACCTACTACTGACAGAGTCTCATCTATTGTGTCATACAACTTCTTCAATAAAAGTTGAGAGTCAGAAACCCTCAATGAAACAATAGACAAGGTGGCTTGCATTAAAGTTTCAACTTTCTCACACAGCTACTGAGCATTTAACAGGAAAGCTAAAGATGGCTTTAGCTAGATAATCTCCTTAGAGATCCTCTTCCATACTGAAACATATAACTCCTTTACCAAATTTAAAACTCCATCATTCTGTGGCCTATTGGCTAACTCAATTGTCAACTATTTTGTTCTTTGTTGCTTAGCCAGGAGTTGTGCCTGAATTGTACCATTAGCATTCTGTTCACTTAATAACTTCTATTGTAATTATGTGGCCTATTGCAACTTATCTTGATATTTCTTCTCCAAAGTGGCCTTCTCTTATCTCAAAACAATCACTGCAGCCTTTTCTTGTGCTAGCTCAAACTTAAGAGAAGCATTTTGGCTCTGTGTAGCCTGATGTATCTAAAAAGAAATAGTATTTTGCAACTATTTGTTCAGACTCTCAATCTCATTATTCCTTGATTGAATCTCCCCAGCAGGGTTTCTACTATTCACTTTCTCTTGAGCTAAATCATTCTCTACTTTCTGCAACTTCTTGGACACTTCTAGTTGGTCTATTGCTACAGCAGAAGTAGTTTCATTTAGTAGCTCAACCCTATCCTATGGCCTGAAAAGAGACATATCCATGGCCACAAAATTCATGGCATAATCCTGGGGCTGTATTTGTTCATTAGGTTTCAACACATTTGGAGATAAATGTGTGACTGTCAATGATTGTTGAATGGGGTCAAAAAGTGACCTCATGTGTGCTACAGGAGGGCTTTGGTTTTCCTTCTTCCTCTTTTTGTCCATTCTAGCCCCTCTAGCCCTTTTTGTTGTGTCTGCTTGAGCTTGGAATGTAGGAGGGGATGCAATGCATCCACCAGCAAAGGGGTGACCCTGAGGCAGGCCATAAGGAATAGCAGATAAATGCTGGCTAGGAGAAACTTGAGGAGGGGTACATTTAAGTACAGATGGAGAAAATAATGGTAGTGAAATGGCCTATGAAGACATGGCCTATGAAGTGGCAATTGTGGCAAGGGTTGATGTAGGCATAGCAGAAGTGGCAGGGGTTACAAATGTTTGGCTAATTGGGATTGCCACTCCTATAGTAGAAGAAAGAGATACAGGAGAAAAAGGAGACAAAACACTTACTTGAGGGACAACAGAGGTGACTGGCAGTTGTTGCTATAGTGGTTCTATTTCTTCCTCTTCTTCCTCTAGTAGGTACAATTTCCTATGTTTCCTAGGCCTTTCAACTATTTCCTCTGTTTCTTTCTCTTCAACATTTACCACCACTGGTGGTTGCAAAGGAACAATTCTGGAACTCCCAGATGCTGAAGCTGTTTGAGTCCCTAGAGTTGGTGATGACACCGCACCTTTTTGCTTTTCTAAGGTGCTAAGGGATTGGGGCCATGAAGATGTAGGAGCAACAGATGAGGACTGTCATGTTTCTTGCATAACTTGGGCAGACTCTGTTTCCTCCTCTGTTTCCTCACCCTTCCTCTAAATTCTACTAGTGTCTAGACTTGAGCCTAGGGAGGGATGCCACTCATCCCAAATTGATTCCCATTTTTTATCAGTGTAAACATTCCCAAATGAATGTGTGATCTCTGAAACCTCTTGCCTATATTTCCAATAGGCTTCAATCTTTTATGGTTTCCAATCTTGGGCCTTCAATGCTTTCCTCAAACTAGCAATCATTCTTAACTTAGGGTCAAATTCCTTCTCTTTGACATAGAAGGTTTCCCATGGCCTAGCCCCCTTAAAGGGAAAATCAAATAATGCTACATATAGGTCTGGGTTATCCTCTTTTGGATTCCTTCTATCCTCCCATAATGGATGACCCTCATGTACCATTTTAGCACAAACCTTGTTATTCATAATCCAGGAGGCTAGAAAACTCTCTGGATCATTTTTCCATTTATCTTCAATGATGAGGAAACCAAGGGAAGCTAACTTCCTTAACAAGAGGTTCTCTGCATCTCTAACTTCAAGTGTCATATTTTCCCTGACCCATGGGATATCATACATCTTCTTTTTCCTTTTCTTGTGGCCAAAATCATTATCAACCACAAACACCTGTCGGGTCACTTCTAAGAATATGACCCTAGGGGTCAATACTTTAGGTAATAGCATGGGCTCCTTATCGAACCATGGACTCTGATTATGGTATCATGTGCCCCAAAGAAATAATCATAGGGAATTGGGCAATTGGTCATAAAACCCGTTATACCCTGTGTCAATCTATGTTCTATAGGCTCAGAGCTTAATTGGCAAAAAGCAAGGGTGACAAAATGTTTCCAAAACTCATAAGGATTGGAGACTTCGAATAACACTTGTGTCCATGCGGACATAGGGATGGTTTTATTTTGACCAAAATCTGGGTTGTACATATTCAATTGCATATGTTGTACAAAAAGACTATGGTTCTGATACAGCATAAGGTCGAATAGAAAAGTAGAATACCTGAAAACTCACCTTGACTTGAAATTTGAGAGATGATCAATCATGGCGTTAGCAATTTGTTCTGAGAAATCCAGCTGGTACTCTTCTGATTTGTCCATAGTTTTCAATCTGAAAATGATAGCTAATTGCCAGTCATGGACTGTGTTATCATCTCTCATCCCAAAAATGAAGGCTATCATTGAAAGTGCCTCTTGAACATTTTGACTAAATTGTGCCCGCCCAATGGGTTGTGTGGGCATATGAGTATTATCATCTCCCATCTGCATCTCTAAATTTAGGAACTTCACTTTGTTGATTATATTTGCCCATGTGTTTTACATTTTAGCAATAGTTGGAAATGTGGTTGTTCTATCATGTTGCAGGGCCAGCGTGTCTCTTATGGCCTTGGGCATAATATGTACTATGAAAGGGCCCTGTTGTATAGCATTTGATGGTGCATGAAACAGTTCTACACACAACTCAATTAATTCAGGATACAGGTAGATATTAGGAACCAGGAACTGTGCCAATCGTGAGGTCCATATCCTCATACCAAAAGTCTCAGACTGCCTATTATTTGCTTAGAGAATACACCTCTGATATGCCCCCTCCTGGAGAGCCTTGCTATTCTTTTGAAGGGGTGTGTTGAATATGTCATCTTCATAATCCTTCACCTTTGCTGGGTCGATAGGATATCCTACCTTAGGGACCCTTGTTCTTGGATAGATTTGCCTTGGTTGCACGGGTGCCAAAGCATACGATTTTTTGTTTAACAGTTTGTCGATTGACTCATAAATTCCAAGTCCCTCTTGAGGAGACTGTGTTTCAAACATATCTGTATCTGTGAGGAGAATGTCGGAAGCTTTGACATAGGAAAGAATGAAACTATTTAACAAGAGTGATACTTAGCTGGAAGGCACTTCCTAGGGACAGAATTCAGATGCAATAGTGATTCAAAGTAGAGAGATAGAAACAAATGAGAGATACACTTAGGATTTAACACTAACTCATTGGGGCTTTATGGAGATAATCAATGACACATCTTATCTTATAAATGGTATTAAGGTCAAGAAACAGCTAGTGTATCTTTTTGAAAATCTACATGGAATGGAGTGTCAGATATGTTACAGGAGTGACTATCTTTTTCTAAAAATTGTGTACTTCCAAGGAATTTTAGGGATTGCCAAACAACCTTAATAAATGCTAGACCAAAAGAGAAGGGGCTTTGTGCTGCTGACACGTGTTCACCTAACACTTGTTGAAAAGAAAAGTGGGAAAACAAGAAAGCAAGAAAAGGAAAGAAAACTGACTAACTATGATACATTAAGAGCCCCTCCTTAATTGAAATGTTTCAAATAGATCCCATTTACCAGAATCTGTTCAGGTTCTCCATCCATGGTCTCCAGCTCAAATGAATTTTTTTGCTTGTAGGAATGAATTTTGTAAGGACCCATCCACAATGATTCAAATTTGATGTGTTAACCTGGCTTAGCAGCTCTTTCGTCCCATTTCAATACTAGAGAGCCAGCCTCAAAAAAAGGATTTGAAATCTTCTTATCAAAATAGTCCTTAACCATTTTCTGATGTTTCATCAGTGACTGATGTGCATTTTCTCTTTTCTCTTGCACTTCCAACAATTCAGCAAGTCTAACTTGCATGGGGTCATTTTCTTCAATTTCTTTCTGTTTTAACAATTGCAAAGCAAGGATCTCTAAGCTTAGTGGCATTACTATTGGTTTACCATAAACTAATTCATAGGGATACATTTTAGTCACTTGCTTTGGTGTGATCCTGTCAGCCCATAGTGCTATATTAAGTAGTTTATACCACTCTCTGTGATAATTGGTCCCTATCCTTTTTATGAGTCTGATAAGGTTCTTGTTAGTAGACTCTGCCAGACCATTACCTTGATGGTAATAATTTGAAGAAGTCTTCAAATAAGTCCCATTCCTTAATACAAACTTAGATAATTTAGCTCCCAAAAATGCTTTAGCATTATCTGATATAATGGTACGAGGAGGGCCAAACCGAGCAGTTATGCCTTCTACAAACTCTAATATGACTTTTTCTGCTACCTCTTTGAGTGGTACTTCTTCACTCCACCTAGTAAAGTAATTTGTTACTGTAGGGATCCATTTGTGTCCCATACTTGACACTAGATTGATCATACCAATTAAATCTAGACCCCATTGAGCAAAGGGTTCATCCACAACTATGGGGCTTAGAGGCATTGTTGCATTTCTCCTCTTGCCTGTATAAAACTGACAAGCCTAGCATTCTTTGACCATTTGATAGCAATCTATAAACAGAGTGGGCCAGAAATATCCTACTTGAGTTACTTTGATTGTAGTGGTCCTTGCTAAAAAATGTCCACCTGAGGCTCCATGGTGTAATTCATGTAGTACTCTTTGAGCTTCATCCTTCTCTATACATCGCAAGAGTATACCATCAACATTTCTTCTAAATAGAATATGGTCAATTAGTATAAAATGGGCCCCTTGCTGCCTATAGTATCTTCTCTTATCATGGGAGAGCTTATTTGGGAAAATCCCATGCTTCATAAATTGTATTCTATTTTTTACCCAAGTGTCTTGGTCAACCTCTTGGAGTTTCAACACATTTTCACTTTCTTCTTCTTCAGCCATTGATCTCTCCATGTCTTGGGTCATGTATTGGCACAATCCTTTGCCTCTGAATAACTTTGTGGGTCTTACTTCTACACCATACTCCAGAATCTTTGTGATCCAATTGGCTCTTTTCTCAATGATCTCACCCTCCATAATATATTCTCTTACACTAGGATGAGCCACTAATATTAGAATCTTATTTCCTGTTACCAGATGTCTAAACTTTTTAAGGGCTTTCACCATGGCATATGCTTTCTTCTCCACAAAATTATATCTAGCCTCATATTCCCTAAGAGTTCTGGAGAAAAAGGCTATTGGGTGTTCTCCTTCTTGTTGATCATCTTTTCGAGTTAAAATAGCAGCAACACTGAATTCTCCCTCATACACATACATTATGAAAGATGTAGAAAAATCTAGGTTTCTGAGTCTGGGGTGTTGAAATGGCTCTCTTGACTTCTTCAAAAGCCTGTCTTCCTTCTACAGTCCATTTGAAAACCAGATCCTTTTTAAGAAACAATGTCATTGGTCTAATTAGACCTACAAAATTATATATGAATCGGCTAACAAAGTTGATTTTTCATAGAAAGGATTGAACTGCTTTCTTCTTGACTGGAAGAGATAGGTTCATTATGGTTGTGGCCCTTTCTAGATCAATGGAGACCCCTTCCTTTGACACTATATGCCCTAAAAGTTTACCCAGAGGTACTGCAAATATACATTTCTTGGGATTCAGAGATATTCCAAACTCTTGGCATTTCTTAAAAATAGCCTCAAAATGGTCAAAATGATCTATAGCATTCTTTGAAAAAATAGTGAGTTCATCTAGATAAATTAGAATAATTTTATTTATAAGTTCCCCAAATACTATATCCATTGCACGCTGAAAAGTAGCTCCAGCATTTGAAAGGCCAAAAGGCATTTTAGCATATACAAATGTTCCCCACTTTGTGGTCAATGCAGTCTTATACTAATATTCATCTGCTAACCAAATCTAATTATATCATGAGAAACCATCCAGCAAGGAAAACCTTTCTAACCCAGCCACAAGCTATAAAATTTGTTCCATAGAGGGCAGGGGATAATGATCTTTCAAAGATGCTCTATTTAGATCCCTAAAATCTACATAGAGTCTTATGTCACCATTCTTCTTTCTTACTGGCACTAGGTTTGATACCTAGGTTGAATGCTTAATTGGAAAAATAATCTTTGATTCTAGGAGCTTTTGCAGCTCATCCACCATTAAAGGTTCAATTCTAGGATTCACTGGCCTTTCCTTCTGTCTGACTGGTTTAGATCCTCCAGTAAGCTCTATGGTGTGTTGGATGATATCTTTTTTATAGCCATGGAGGTCCTCATAGGTCCAAGCAATCACCCTATCATATTTTTCACACAAATCAATTAGCCTTTCCCTTTCTTCTTGGGTTGTAGAATTGCCAATTTTTAATCTTCTTCCTTCACTAACTTGAATCTCAAAATAATCTTCCTTCTTTGCTTGAAATCTCCTTTTCTCTAGGATTACATCCTCTAGGTCAAACAAGTTTTCTAAAGTAATCATTCCTTTAGGGAGTTTATTTGATTTCAGCTAGATAATTTGATCACCATATGCTTCCTCAATTTTAGGATGTAATTGGTCAGCAAATTCACCTGATTGTTGTAAGAATGTAAGTACTTGAAGGTCATTGTCAAAAACTTGCCAATTTTGGTCATTATCTAGAATAGTTGGTCTTACTATAACTTTAACTGACTCATTGTTGACTAATAAATTAGTTGATGGGTCAAACTATGAACCAATTTGTGTCATTCTATCTGCTTCAGAGTTTTGGGCTCTAGGAACCACTTTAATATTAAAAGTTTTAAAAACATCTATCAAGTCCCAAATTTTGCGCCTATAGGATCTCATTCTTACATTTTTGGCTATTGCTTTCTCTCTAATTTGTTTTACTACCAATTCTGAAACTCCTCTTACTATCAGATTCTTTATTCCCTTTTTCTTTGCCAACATGAGTCCATGCACCAAAGATTCATATTCAGCATCATTATTGGTATAGGCAAACGGAAAGCGAATGGCTCTTAGATTTTCTCACCATTTGGGGCAGTAAGGCAAATTCCTGCTCCAGCACCATTTTTACTCCTAGCCCCATCAAAATTGAGGGTCTAGATTTCTGAGTTTCTTTCATATTCTTGACTCCGTGATGGTTCTTTCCTTAAAACATTTGGGATATCTTGGTCTTCTTCAAATATGACATAAGTGCCTAGACCTATAGAGTCATAATTTCCACAGGGATCACTTTGCATCATAGTCAATAACTGATTATTCTCTTCTTCATGTTGGTCATGTTTAGTCTAGTCACCCAACTCTTCAACAAAGATTCTCTCCTCCTTATTCAGCATAGCATGGGATGCTTCTAATTTTGGGGTTGGTTCATTTGTGATATGGTCTTTGGATAATGGCTCAGACAGTATTTTCATCTTTGTCCCATATTTGGTTCTTAGGATGAGGTGTGACCAATCTAGTGACATGTAACATCCTATTTTGGCTATGAAATCTCTGGACAAACATAAACCAAATACAGGGGGAATATCTATGACTACCACATCCTGATTGACAATTATATTGGGGCAAGTATATTGTTGTAATGGAAGTTGTTTGATTTTTCCTATTGTTTGAATAGATTTTCCATCCAACTGCATGACCTCTCTTGTAAGTGGCTCATATTTTATCTTTAAAGCATCTGCTATCTGCTTAGGCATTACTCTAGTACTGGCCCTAGAGTCTATCATTACATTATGCAGCAATTGTTTCCCAACTATTAGAGTCAAATAAAAGGGATCTGGTTTAGATTTACCTACCTCAGGTGCATTGTTCAACAGAGCTATTGTCTGCAGAGGTACAGTATCTTTGAGCTGAAACTTCCCTTTATCAATAGCTCCTCCCTTAGTACCAATGTGTTTAGGGGCTTCTTGACCTTGCAGAGCTTCCTGCAATAGTGTCTTCTGCTCAGGAATAGCTAACATATCCCAGATTGATACATGTGCTAGAGTTCTTTTCAGTTAGTCCACCACATTCACAGGTCCTAGCACTTGGGTTTTTGAATAATAAGGGTACCTTGTCTTTTCTAAAATCTATCCCGAGGCTACCTGATTCTGCACAGGCTAAGGCATGTCTTGCCTAGAGACTGTGTTGTGATGATTTTGAAATGGAGGAGTTCCCATGACCTCATTATTAGTGACTTCAGGCTGCTCCATCATCCTCCTCTTCGATCTAGTATAATAGTCTGACTACACCAATGGTTTCTTTGAAGTAGATGCCTCATTCAAGAACACTGAATCTTCTTCTTCAATCCATGAAAATAAATCATGTTCAGGGGCTATTTCCTCTTCCTGTTGTATGGACATCCCTTGCATCCAAGCCACCATTACTGCATTTTGAACACCAGGGGACTGATATGGTGGGGTGTTAGGAGTTGAGAATTGTCCTTCTAACCCTCTCTATTCTGCTATCTTTTGCTGTAAATTTCCTCTAGGATAGTCTCTGGGCATATGGGCATTGTTGTAGGGAAAGCACCAAGCATTTGTGTCATCAACTAAGTTATTTTGTCCTGGAACTATTTCCCTATTGGGATTATGGGGAATAGTTTGTAGAGGTGTAGGGACTGAAACCAACTAGTTTGAAGGCTGAGGATTAGTTTTCCTTTGAGGGCCTTGATATTGATTTGGCTGAAAGGGAGGCCTATTTCCTTGATAACCTCGACAAGGAGGCTTTGGATAGGGATTTTGTTGTCTCTTTAGATTAATTATCTCATTTGAGAAGGTTCATAGAATGTTCTTGACATCATCCATTTTAGATGGTTGAGCAGAAGTGGTTACCTTAGCAGGTTGTTGAGGTACTGGAAATGAATACATGGGCACAGGTAGAGCTATAAGATTAGGAGCTTCTTGTGGCAAAGGTAATGTAATTTTTGAGAACATGGGTATAGGAGGCCTTGGGGGCAATTTTCTAGCATCTATTAAGTTCTTTTTAGCCTTGACTACCAACTCATATGCTTCTGGTAGTGTCTAACCTCCAAGAGACTAAATCATTACTAATATATCAGAGTTTAAAGCTTTGAGGTAAAACACAATAGCCATACCTAATAATAGTCTTACTATAGCAAAAATTCTATCCTAGGTCTTTTGGAATCTTGAGTTGAAATCAGTCATAGCCTCATGTGGTGCCCTTTTGATAGTGATCAATTATTGTAGCAAGGAGGATTTATCACCTTTCTCTTTAAATCTTGTAAAGAAAGCATCCCCAAGCTTATCCCGTGTATATATTGTGTTTGGAGTGAGAGATCTATACCAGTCCAAAGCCTTTCCTTTGAAAGAAGCTACTAGCAGTCTTATGGCCACATTCTGTTGAGTGATAACATGTACTGCACGCACATTAGATACATCTTGTAGATGCTCTTCTGGTGTCTTGAAATCTTCCCCACTGAACTTGGGTAGAGCCTTCAGAGCATTGGCTGGAATAGCATCACAAGTTGCTGGTGGTACTGGGAGAATAAGAGGACTACCAGTATTCCAATTGGCATAGTTCCTTGGAGGTATAAGTGCACCCATATTTATTCTTTGTGTTGCTGCAACCTAATTCACTCTTCTTCTTGGAGTAGCTACTAATGGTGGTAAAAGAATACATGGATTAATAATAGACTAAGCTCTTGTTGTAGGTCCACAACTTTGGCTCCTTATTACTCTCTGGCTCATATGATCTTGATAGAAACGTCAAGAAAGTATCCCACCAGGCATGCCAAAAACTGTTGATGTATAAAATTGCAAAGGTTCTAACACCAACATGGGAATTTTCAAGAATGTGGAACTTGCTACTTCAAACAACCTCTAGACTTTAAAGAAGCTGACTCTTCTCTATTTTAAATAGGTTTTGAGGAAAGGGTAAGAAATTAATAGAATTACAGATATAATTAAGCAAATCTAACTATAGCGATGTGCCTGAATAAAAGTATCCTCTTTAATTTAAGCACAGTGAAACTATTCTCAAGATATAGTTATATTAAAGAGCAGATACTGCATAATTAACATAAATAGATGGAATGAATATAATCAAAGGCTCACAACTAGACACTTTGCAATGACACAGATAATATCAACCAAGGCAGAAAACAGAGTTCTTCTCATCAATCTTCCAGCAACATAAAAGGCACAGATACATTAACTTTCTTATCAAGAACAATAAAATAAAGGCAAAATGACATCAACTAGTCACAGCAAAGTCTCTGACTTCTCTTTTTAAATTTTGAAAAAACTTATCAAAAATATCTCTATCTCTATGTATATTTATATCCATAGATCTGACTCTAGATTGTCTATAACAACTGAATCCCCAATGACCCAATAGAACTAAAGATAACTTGAAGTCCCTGGTGGTTACGATCCTCTGAATCTAAAACAACCATCCCCTCCTATAGGCTCATTAGCTAGGGAAAAATATATGTGGCACAACTCCTTCATTAAGACATAGACACATGGCAAGACCCTCACACTTGAAACTTGAAACATTTCTGTGACAGATGGCAGCATCCGCATCAAAATGAGAAACTCCTTTGTCTCTCAGAAGTCAATAAGAAAATGACACTTGTCACATTCTGTAGCGTTCAAAACTATCTACCTGTCTTCTTCTGCAAAGCCCTCAAAACTATGTCTTTATGCTCAGGTGACCTCTGCTTATGACATCTGTCACAACCTGCATTACTTTAAAATATGAGACACCTTAATAATGGGACCCATAGCCTTTAGGGTGCATTAGCTTCAAAGGGAGAAAACTGGGATAGATGGGATCTTCCACACGCATGCCAGCTAACACGTGGCGGCACCTGCAGCACTGCTTCAAACTTATAAAACTTTTGAAACTCCTCACAGAAGCTGACACTTGGCATAACCTACATAAATCTTACAAGAAAAAAGTTTCTTGCTTAAAGCATCATGGACAAAACAACTCCTCCTCTGTGACCACCAGGTGGCATTTTCCACAGTCTTGAAACTAAACATTACTGTGGTCCACCATCTATCCGTACAAGCATCAATCATGATACAGAAAGAAACATGCAGCAACTTCTGTAGCAAAATAAAAAGACACACAGTGCCCTCCACACAAAACATAGAAACTTTAGGGACTGCCTCTGCATGCTACACGTGGTGACACCCGCAACATTACTAAAACTTGAAACATTGAACTATTTGCTACATGGCATATTCCAAACAAAAATTAATATTCTGTAGCTTTAACTATTGCTTGACACTTGGCAGATTCTGCACAAAGCATTAGAAACTCACGTAGTGATATGTTTGAAACTCGCATAGAAACAAAAAGAGACCCACGCAGCAAGATTTGAAACCTACGAACTAGAGCTGCAACAGAAACAAAATGTAGAGTCTTTGACACTCTACAGTATGTTAGCATTGTGTTGGAGAGATTTAGTATGGTGGATTGTAGACTGTTGACTGTTCATGTTACGATGGGGACAAAGTTATGTGTGAATGATTGTCCAAAGTCTCCTTTTGAGATGGAGGATATGAGCAGAGTACCGTATACTAGTGCAATTGTCATCTTGATGTATTCTATGGTCTGTACAAGACCAAACATTTCCCAAGCAATGGGCGTCCTTAGCTGGTTTATGGCTAATCTTGGATGGGTACATTGGGAAGTAGTGAAAAGAGTGTTCAAATATTTGAGGGGTACTTCTGAGTATTCCTTATGTTATCATGGTTATCCTGCTAGACCTCTACATCCTGTGAGTATTCATAGATTTGTGGATTCTGATTGGGCAGGTGACATTGACAATAGGAGATCCACTAGTGCTTATGTGTTTACCATGTTCGGTGGTGCTATTAGTTGGATGAGTAAGCGAGAACTTGTGGTTTATTTGTCCATGATAGAAACTAAGTATAAGGAAGAAACTCATGCTTCTAAGGAAGCCATTTAGCTTAAGAGGTTGTGATGCAGGAGCATCCCTAGTTCAAGAGCAATCTTGCATCAACCAAAAATATTTGCATTTTAGTTTGTTTGCAGTTCAATTTTTTTCTTTTTAGTTCAGTTTAGGCAGTTCAGTCATAAGTAGATTCTGTATTTTGGCCCAGTAGCATTTCCAGATCTTGTGGAGTTGGACTTAGCATCTATATTCATTTATTCACATCATATCTAGAATTTAGAGATCCACACTTCAATACTGAAAAGATATCTCTATCAGAAGATGATTGTTTCTCAAAGCGGAGCATTTGGATAATCATAGAAAATTAGTTGGAGAAACTTGTGGAAGCATTTCCTGATCTTTGAAGCCTAATGACACATGATTCAATGATCTTTGGTTCGTGGCTGACCTTCCCAAGAGATCCGTACCTCATTCCATTCATTTTCCAGAAGTGTCCTATGCATTTAGGTCTGGCCTATCTGTGTTCACACGTTACATCTCTTCTTTGGAATTTGTGATCTTCCTTGGCTGACACGGAGAAATCTATTGGTTTGGAGATGATATATATTAATGTAATAGATCCTTAGGAAAATAGTTCATAACATAATGATAGCTGATAGTTTGGATTTTGTGTGAAGGAGCTTCAAAGCTTTATCTTGCACATGTATGTGATCAGGCCTGTGAGCCCTAATTGTAATCCTACATGTTTCCGGCTGATCTCTATTTGAATTCTATGATATATTGAATGACTAAATTTCCATTTGTTCTATTTCTTTGAGTTGTTTCCATTGTGTTTACTCCTGCTACATGATCCCGACAGTTCATTCTGTGAACCCTCCTACCATGACTAAACTAGGTTGTGTTCAGACATTGGTGTTGATGCAGGATAGATTACTATTTGTTGTGATAGTCAAAGTGTGATTTGCCTACCAAAGAATCCTACTTTCCATGCCAGAACAAAGCATATTGATGTTCAGTTTCATTTTCTTCAAGATATGGTAGAAGATGGGAAGGTGATATTGAAGAAGGTAGACACTTTGAAGAATGTTGCAGATGTATTAATGAAACCAATGGGCACAGAGAAGTTTAGATGGTGTTCGGAGTCTATGGGCCTCTTGGCCCCTAGTAGTTAAATCTTATCATTTCTTTTGGCTCTTGCAAGGTGTTTGACAAGTGGGAGAATGTTGGGAATTAAGGTGTCTCAACCTTTGTAAATTTCTAGCATTATTTACTTAATTGTATATTTATTTATTGTGTAATATTGTATTTACTTGCACATTCAGTTTGGTCACTTAGTTGAGGTGGCACAGTGACATGTCATCTTACTTGGAATGTGACTTAGATGGTCAAGTAAAACCTACATGGATTTGGGCATCCCATTTGAGGTGGCACTAATATGCCATGTGTTGACATTGTTATTAATCAAATCTGCACTCTATGCTAAGTTATTCAACTTAACTATCTGTTGACACATGGGATCACTCCTAGGCCTGTGGGTTGCCTAAAAGTTGGAGTGAACCTCCAGAGTAAGTTGGTTCTCCTTATGATTTTCCTAATCCAATTACTTGTCTGAGAAAAGGGATGAGAGAGGTGTACTGAAATAAATAACTAAAATTAAACTCTAAGGTGATACACCAATACTAGACTCCTATCATATCTTACTCTTAATTAAACTACAAAACTTTAATCTTCACAACACTTTGATTCTACCTAACTCATAAATATTTTGCATGAAGGTTCAATCAATACATGACATGCAACCTGAATCAAGCAAAATAATTACATAATTATCATAAAATCAAGACAAAATAGAGGAGGCCGATGATGGCATGGTTCGGTGGTTAAGTCGCTCAGGATGTAGTGGCGGCCACCAGAGTCCAAACCCCCACTGGGCCAACGAGCTCGCAAGGCTTTACGCCTTCGCTGGGCCAATGAGCTCGCGGGTTTGAAGTGTTCTTCCTAGGGGATGAGGTCCCCCAGTTGTGGCCTCACTAGTTCATTGCTCTGGGCAAAAGCATTCGCGTGGAGCCGGAGGGCGTGTCGCACCAGCATCGCCGGTCACATTAAAAAGTTTACCAGGTGCATTTAAAAAAAAAAAAAGACAAAATAGAGGATAAATACTTATCAAAGTGCAATATCAAATCAATTTTGCAAAAGTAGAGACAAAAGTGAAGGAAAAACTACTGCTCTATAAATTGAAGGAATAATGAGTACATGAACTAGAATACAACATTCTCAATGTGAGAGGAAGACTCTGATATTCTAAACTCTGATCTCTACTCTCCTCTGCCAAAGTGGAACTAGAACTGCTAAAAAGAAGTATCTCTCTGCCATTTATCCTGTGAAAAATCTCCCCAAAAGAAAGCTGGAAAAAAGCTCCTAATAATATACATCCAAGTCCATTTTTGAGCTCATCAAAAAAGCCAAAACTAAAGCCCTCAAAATGTCTCCAAACTGTGAAATAAAAGATGCCAAGGTGTCCTCTCAGTTGGTCCCACCAAAATTTGCTTTCTTTGCCCACAAAAAGTCATTTTCTATGTCCCTTCTATCCAAAAATAAAGCAAATCTAAAAAACAATTTGACTTTACTTTATCTTTTTCAACTGCATAAGATGAAAAAATATTAAAGCAATTTATAAATAATATTGCTTTAATATCTATCTTACAATAGATTCTACAGCTTTTCCCTCTGATCTGCCTAATCTTAACCCATTTGATTTTCTTTTACAAAACAATAATACAAGGCTTATATTTTCCTTATTTCACCAAGTATATTGTAGTTACAATACTTGATTTTTCTATAAAAAATTTAAAAAAATATCAAGGGCATAATATGGTGTTTTTACAAAAATAAAATGAAAAAGCCAAATTCTAAGGCACATAGCATATTATTCAAGGTGACCAAGCATGGTTTTGAGGTATCAAATGTTTAGAGGGAACCCTTGAGGCTTGACCTCACTCTAAATCTTGGAACTTAGGCATCATGCAACATGCACTCAATACCATAAAGGGTATTATTGAGGTCTCCAAAAAAGAATAAAATGTGATAAAAATCATAAGTTGAATTAGGGCTTCAATGGAAACCCTAATGACAAAACTCATTTGCCCTACTTTCTCGCATGATTTCCACTTTTGCAACTTTGAGAAAGGGCTCTACGACCGACATGAAACCCTAGGGTTTTGAAGAAGGAATCTCTCCATTTCATTGCAAATTTTTGGTTCTCTGAGTCCATTTCGACAGCTAGGTGAAAGGTAATCTATTGTGCATAGTTTTATCCATTTTTTCTTTTGCCATTCTTGAGATAGATTTCCACCTCAAAAATCATGGCCAAGTCAAATATATTTGATGAAAATTGTGGATTTTACTTTCTTATCTTGTTGCCACACATGAGAGCCTCCATGTATATGCTCTAAGCTTGTTGTAAAAACAAAAACTTCAGCCTCTCTCAAAAACACAAAGGTGAGCTTTTTGATGTGAACCCTTGTTTCTTTTCTATGTATTTTCTCTTTTAGGGGGGGACTGGTCATTTATATCTCTGCATTCTTTAAAAAGTAATGAGGTTTCATTTAATATTAACTTTACCATAGCATAGTCTTTCGCAGTCAAGCTCTCCTTAAGGCCACGACTATCTGTATACGTTTGTGTTCAAATACATGTCAAGACTCGTCTTCTCGAGGTCATGGCTTCTCTTACATAATACTTTGAGATTTTCCTTTTGATATGTGTTTGTATCTATGGCCATGGGGCCATGACTAGCTTGATGCTGTTATTTTGCATTAAAAAAAAATTCTTAGCTTTGTCTCAAATCTGCAACTTTCTCATTAAAACTTCAGATGGGTATGAACAAAATGGCTCCTTTCTTTAGGTTTTTGTTCATAAGGCTATGGCCTATATAGTATTGAATGTGGAACAAAAACTCAAATGGGTCTATGCACAAAAATGAGTTTGGTTTTTATCCTCTCCTGTAGCTATAACTTCAAAAGCTTTCATTTTCATTTTGTATCATTCTCTACCTCCTCTGTATATACAAAACAACTTCAGATTTGTTTTCTTCACCTGTAGATGCTCTTTATTGTGACTGTATATGATATATGCACACACCTTTACATACTTTCTATGGTTATTTCTGTAACATGGCACATACACTTGGTAATTATATCATATGTCATTTTGAATAATAGCACTTTTACTTTACTGTAGAATGGCAAATGAGATACATGATGATTGTATCAGTTGGCTATTCTTTTGCTACATGACAAAGATGTTCATTTACTACTCCATAGAAGCTGATATACTTTGACAATGTCCATTTGATCTGCAATATATGATGCAATTAGTATTCTATTTCATCACTGTGGCTATCTTAGTTGTTCCTTATATGCATCTGTGATACTCATGATGAATAGAGTTGAACATACAATTGCTTCTTGAAAGGAATATGAAATGAAAAGGAAAATTGTTTAGTTGTTTCTTTTCCTATCACTCTTGAGACAGGAGCAACAAAAATTATATTTGAAATCACAAAATATTTGATGTGTTGTGTTTCATCTGTACACATGTTGTTTCCTGTATTGATTATAGATGTTCTATTTCAATCTGAATAGTAACCTCACCAGGTAGCCATGTAAGAGCTCAGTGCCCATTGATGATTATCACTTCAACTCTCCTTTAATTGGTAGTTATAGGTGGACATTGAGTTTGAAGCTCAATAGGCTGAGTTGATGCAACATTATTTTAATTTATCATGTTTCTTTTCGCACAATATGAGTGAATAATCTGATTTCATCCCCTTTGACTTAAGGGTAGCATACTGAGCTCTACCCTTGTGGGAGCTCACTTTACACCACATGTTGATATAGTCTTCAATCAACTAGTTGACTTATCCTATACCTACACATGAAATAAATAGATTAGATAAAAACAAATGAAGTTCACTGATTGTTTCTCTTTCAATTCTTCTTGCATCTGAATGATGATCATTTGAACAATGCATTATAGGAAATGTATTATGCCTTTTTTGATAGACATATTGAGATCTCATAACCGGAGCTCTAACAAGACCTTTTCCATTTTTTTGCAGGTTCTTATCAGAGATTAGGAGCAAGGATAGAAGACAACCTCAAAGATTGAAGACTTTACAAGGTAATGATGGCTGACTTTCTCTCCCCTATCATTAGATGCATAGTATTTTTCCTATATTTGCATTTGTTCATCTATTCCCACAGCTTGTATGGGACATTTGACCTATCATTATTTCTTTCAATACAATGTTTATCCTTTTTGTATCTCTTTTGTAAACGAATAATCATTATAGTGAATGAAATACTTATCTCTCCTATGAATGTTTTGTAATGCAATGAATGATTCTAAAAATCTTTTCTTCTCTTAAACAACTGAACTACAATATCATTGAAGCACAATCAACTATGCAAATAACTTATAACAGAAGAATGTTAACCTTCACTTTTAAAATGAACTTGCTAAACCAACTCCACCAGTTTGAGCTGTAAGTGAAAAATGGTAACATTTTTGGTGACTTTTGCTATATGCTTTCCTGCTAAGCATCGGATCAGTTGCCTTGAATACCCATTGGGCATTGATTCATGCTTTGCTCTTCTCAAACTCAGAAAACATTGAAACTCAGTACTCCAACTAGCAGCAACAACAAAACAAACCAAACTGAAGCAAACTAATAGGCCTCGGTGGCCAAAAAACTTGTACAACAACACTTAGGGAAACAAAAACTAACTGAAAGCAAATGTACAAAAAGCACTTATTTACTAAAAACACCAAATCTAACCTACTCTAACCAGCCAAGGAAGTTGATCAAACAAAATCATTCACTGATTGAGTAAAATAACTCCCCCTCCTAACCAACTAAGGATGCTTCTCATGCTTATCAACTGACAAGGAGTAAAAACCAAGAACACACCTTATAAATTGTTGTACTGCAACCTGAAGAGCACAACCAAAGGTTTGAATTTCTTGACTTTGTTTAGACATACCTCAGATTTACCATGAATGAGCATGTCAGATCACCTACACCTCAACTACAACCTCATTCTTAGGGGTACTAAAAATCCCTTGAAGCTTTTTGGTCATTCTATCGGCTAAATCCATGATGGGGCATCCTCTTGTAAGGATGTAACCAAAACTCCTATTACTAGTTTCACTCTTATTGGCCATCTCCTCAACCATAACTATTTCTTGCTTTGGCTGAATCATGACTTCAACCTTGTGCTCCTCCACAACCAAGTTGTCCTCACTTATTTGCTCATGAATCAGTCCTTTGCTCACATGGATCTCATCATTCTATTGCTTAGAACTTGATAACTTTGTTAGTTCGTATGTATCTTCTTCATTAATACTAACAATCAAAGGAAATTCAGCAACTAAAATAGTCAAAACCTGAGTTCCAACACTCTCTTTGACCTCCTTATCCTAATGTTAAACACATTCCCCCTCAAAACATGTTGGCATAACATCTAAGCATGACTAGAAAAGTTCAGTTTCAGATTGAAATAGATCCTCATCAGTCAAAACAAGGTTGCTTTCATATACCTGTTCATGAATCAACACCTTGTCTAAATATTCTACAATGCTTTAATGGTCAAAACTTGGCATAGTCATGCTACTTTCATCTCCAACATCAAATCTAGGAAGCTCATCAAGTGGACTAACTGAAACCTTTTCCACATTGTCTAAATTTGTAACAAAATTATCAAGGTCATCCCAAAATAAAATTTCATCATGATTCTCTTAATTTTCTGATAAAAGAGGGTTGCTTTTTACCTCATAACAATCTTCAATCAACTATGTAAGTTTCATGATAGGTTTATCTTCAATCTTCTCTATGTGATCCAAAACCTCTTTACCAGATTGCTCAGCTTCAATCAGTAGCTCACGAGAATGTTGAGGATCCTCATGTTGTTCTGAAACTACCACCTTTGGTATGAGCATGTTCCCTTCATCCGGTTTTACAAAACTAGGTAACTAATCGGCCAAATTTATTGAATCTTCTTCATTATCCAGTGCTTTCTCATATGGGATTTGGGCTTTCAGTCTTTGTAACTAAAGACTTTCACCTTGTGACTTTTACACCCTACTTTCATGCATCTTATGAACATCATTAGAAAAATTTTCAAAGGAATCAAAATATAGAGGATTCAAGGTCATATTTGAATTGACTTTCTCTACACAAACAATAGCAACCTTTTCATGTGAATCAACCTCTTACACTACATGACTTTCTAAAAAAAAATTATCATCTTTTACAAAACAAGGAGGATCATTAATGCATACATCAGAAGGTTCATTAGGGGGAGTCTTTTCTAGTTTGATCTTCCATTGCTCTAACTGATACTACTCCATAGCTATATGTAGTAAATTTACCTGCCTAGCTTCCTTCATGGTGAATGAATTATTTTGTAAGACAATATGTCCATCCTTACAAAGGTGAATAGTGATAGGACAATTAGATTTGTCTAGTTAGGAAACTTGGGGAGTTTCTTGGATTTCTTGGAGGAAAAGAGACTCTTCAAGTGGCTAATCTACAACTACACTAGGTTGATTATGATTATTTTCCCCAACTTGCAAGGGATGAAGGCTTTTGAAACTTGGGATGGCAAGCCTGAGAGGCTGGTTTCAGGAATCAAGTACCTTATTCTACCTAAAACTCAGAATCTCAACTTTAGACTCTTTAAGAAGTTCATTCTATCTGAAACTTGGAAATTTATACTTAGGTACCTCTTCTTGAGTAGGCTATTCTGGAACAGCAGGAGCTGCTTGGGTTCGAGCAAGCAAAAGATTTATTTGTACAGCTGCCTCTCTCTCTAGATTCTCTTCAAACATTCTCTTTTGTGTCTCCCACTCCTGATCAGAAACAAAGGTCTCACAGGGTGGCTACTCTGGCTATTGAAAGTAAACTTGGTGATTCAACTCTTGTAGCTACAAATTAGACTCTTCATACTATCTTGTTTGAAATCCCTCTTCTTGTTGGTACTGATAACTCTTCATGCTTGCAATTTCCTTCTCACATTGTGCTCTTTATACCTCCAACTCCTGCTCATGTAGATAGGCTTGATAATCCAGTTCCTCCTGGTACTATTTACACTCAAGTTCCCTCATAATCTCCTACACCTACTTATTGAGGTCTAACACAATGTCCCTCATCATGTCTTTAAGCTCTGTCATCTCAGACTGTTTTATCTAGTAAGAAGGCTGACTAGGAGATTGGGTAGGAATGAGCATGTGGTAAGCATCCTGAGTATTTAGACTAAAAATAACATTATGACTACTTGTATATGTATGGTAAGGAAGTTGAGAAAGGATGGGTAGGTGGTAATTATATTATGCATGCTAATTTTGAAGGGCCATAGAATTAGAAACAACAACATAATTGGCCTAATATGGTTGACCTAGGGATGGATAAGTGGCATTTTCATAGTACAAGGGTGGGTATACTTGTTGGCTATGAAAAGTTGACATTTTTACTCATATGAAAGTTGGAAAATAGAATGAATAGATGAATTTTATAACATACTAGTACTTGATCATATTGAAACCTGTAGATCTTGATTCAAAGTCACCAAATGTGTTTGATTTTTTGCCTCCAAATATTGAGATCACTGATACACACACCAAATGTCAATGATAGATTAACATGCTATTGGACTAAAACAGTCCAATCTGTCTAGATCTTGTTTTCACAAGTTCAATGTACTAGTTCTACATGCAAGCCCAGAAGATTGAGTCATGAGGTATACTTGTAAAAAGCCTCCAAAGGCTAGAACAATGTTGCATATACCAGAACAACATCTTAAAGATTAAAAAACTTCCCTGAAAATACTTTCAGAGTCCCAACAGGCATGCCAAAAATTGTTATCAATCAAATATGCACCCTATGCTAAGTTATTCAACTCAACTATTTGTTGACACATGGGATCACTCCTAGGCCCGTGGGCTACCTAAAAGTTGGAGTGAGCCTCTAGAGTGAGTTGGTTCTCCTTATGATTTTTCTAATCTAATGACTTGTCTGAGAAAAGGGATGAGAGAGGTGTACTAAAATAAATAACTAAAATTAAACTTTAAGATGATACACCAATACTAGACTCCTATCAGATCTTACTCTCAATCAGACTACAGAACTTTAATCTTCACAACACTTTGATTCTACCTAATTCATAAATAATTTGCATGAATGATCAATCAAGACATGGCATGCAACCTGAATCAAGCAAAATAATTGCATAACTATCACAAAATCAAGACAAAACAAAGGATAAATACTTATCACAGTGCAATATCAAATCAATTTTGCAAAAGTAGAGGCAAAAGTGAAGGAAAAATTGTTGCTTTATAAACTAAAGGAGTAATGAGTACATGAACTAGAATACAACACTTTCAGTGTGAGAGGAAGACTCTAATATCCTGAACTCTAATCTCTACTCTCCACTGCGAAACTAGAACTGGAACTACTAAAAAAGAAGTATCTCTCTGCCATTTATCCACCATTTATCCTATGAAAAATCTCCCAAAAGAAAGCTGGAAAAAAGCTCCTTATAATAGACATCCAAGTCCATTTTTGAGGTCCTCAGAAAAGCCAAAAATAAATCCCTCAAAATGTCTCCAAACTATGAAATAAAAACTGCCAATGTGTCGTCTTAGTTGGTCCCACCAAATTTTTCTTTCTTTGCCCATAAAAAGTCAATTTATGTGTCCCTTCTGTCCAAAAATAAAGTAAATCTAAAAAACAATTTGACTTTGCTTTATCTTTTTCAACTGCATAAGGTGACAAAATATTAAAGCAATTTATAAATAATAATGCTTTAATATCTATCTTACAATAGATTCTGCATCTTTTCCCTCTAATTTGCCTAATCTTACACCATTTGATTTTCTTTTACAAAACAATAATACAAGGCTTATATTTCCTTATTTTCCCAAGTATATTGTAGTTACAATACTTGATTTTTCTATAAAAATTGTAAAAAAAATATCAAGGGCATAATATGGTGTTTTTGCAAAAATAAAATAAAAAAGGCCTTTAAGGCCTACCCTCCAAAGGGTTCTGCCAAATTCTAAGGCACATAGCATATTATTCAAGGTGACCAAGCATGGTTTTGAGGTATCAAATGTTTAGAGGGAACCCTTGAGGCTCGACCTCACTCTAAATCTTGGAACTTAGGCATCATGCAACATGCACTCAATACCACAAAGGGTATTAGTGAGGTCTCTAAAAATGAATAAAATGTGATAAAAATCATAAGTTGAATTAGGGCTTCAATGGAAACCCTAATGACAAAACTCATTTTCCCTACTTTCTTACATCATTTTCACTTTTGCAACTTTGAGAAAGGGCTCTATGGCCGATATGAAACCCTACAATTTTGAAGAAGGAATCCCTCCATTTTGCTACAAATTTTTGGTTCTTTGAGGCCATTTCGACAGCTAGGTGAATGGTAATCTATTGTGCATAGTTTTATCCATTTTTTCTTTTGTCATTATTGAGATAGATTTCCACTTCAAAAATCATGGCCAAGTCAAATATATTTGGTGAAAATCGTGGCTTTTACTTGCTTTTCCTATTGCCACACATGAGAGCCGCCATGTATATGCTTCGAGCTCATTGCAAAAATGAAAACTTCAGCCTCTCTCAGAAACACAAAGGTGAGTTTCTTTATGTCAACACTTGTTTCTTTTCTATGTATTTTATCTTTCAGTGGGGGCATGACTGGTCATTTATATCTCTATAGTCTTTAAAAAGTAAAAAGAGTTTCATTTAATATTTACTTTACTATAGCATAGTCTTTCCTATTCAAGCTCTCTTTAAGGCCACCCCTATGTGTATAAATTTGTGTTCAAATACATGTCAAGACTCCTCTTCTCGAGGTCATGGCTTCTCTTACATAATACTTTGAACTTTTCCTTTTGATATATGTTTGTATCTATGGCCATGGGGCTGCGGCTAGCTTGATGCTGTGTATTTTGCATTCAAAAAAAATATATATTAGCTTTGTCTCAGATCTGTAACTTTCTCATTAAAACTCTAGATGGGTATGAACAAAATGGTTCCTTTCTGTAGGTTTTTATTCATAAGGCCACAGCCTGTATAGACTTGAATATGGAACAAAAACTCAGATGGATCTGTGCACAAAAATGAGTTTGGTTTCTATCCTCTTCTGTATATATGAGTTCAAAATTTTTTATTTTCATTCTGTATCATTCTCTGCCTCCTCTGTATATACAAAACAAGTTCAGATTTGTTTGGTTCACCTGCAGATGCTCTTTACTGTGACTATATATGATATCAGCACACACCTCTGCATACTTTATATGGCTATTTATGTAACATGGCACATACACTTGGCAATTATATCATATGCCATTTTGAATGATAGCACTTTTCCTTTACTATAGCATGGAAAATGAGATACATGATGATTGTATTAGTTGACTATTCTTCTACTATATGGCAAAGATGTTCATTTGCTACTCCATAGAAGCTGATATACTTTGACAATGTCCATTTGATATGCAATATATGATGCAATCTATATTCTATTTCATCACTATGGCTGTCTTAGTTGTTCCATATATGCATATGTGATACTCATGATGAACAGAGGTGAACATTCAATTGCTTCTTGAAAAGAATAGGAAATAAAAATTTAAATTGTTTAGTTGATTATTTTCCTGTCACTCTTGAGATAGGAGCAACAAAAATTCTATTTGAAATGGCAAAATATTTGATGTGTGCTATATTTCATCTGTACACATGTTGTTTCCTATAGTGATTATGGATGTTCTATTTCAATTTGAACAGTAACCTCATTAGGAAGCCATGTAAGAGCTTAGTGCCCATTGATGATTATCACTTCAACTCCCCTTTAATTGGTAGTTATAGGTGGACATTGAGTTTGAAGCTCAATAGGCTGAGTTGATGCAGCATTATTTTAATTTATCATGTTTCTTTTCACACAATATGAGTGAATACTCTTATTTCATCCCCTTTGACTTAGGGGTAGCATGCTGAGCTCTACCTTTGTGGGAGCTCACTTTACACCACATGTTGATATAGTCTTCAATCAGCTACTTGACTTATCCTATACCTGCACATGAAACAAATAGATTAGATAAAAACAAATGAAGTTCATTGATTGTTTCTCTTTTAGTTCATCTTGCATGTGAATGATGTTCATCTGATCAATGCATTATAGCTAATGTATTATGCCTCTTCTGATAGACATATTGAGAGCTCATAACTGGAGCTCTAACAGGACCTTTTCCATTTTTTTGCAAGTTCTTATTAGAGATCAAGAGCAAGGACAGAAGGAAACTGTAGAGATTGAAGACTTTACAAGGTAATGATGGCTATGACTTTCTCTCCCCTATCATTAGATGCATAGTATTTTTCCTATATTTGTATTTGTTCAGCTATTCCCATGACTTGTGTGGGACATTTGATCTATCATTATTTCTTTCAATACAATGTTTATCCTTTTATGTATCTCATTTTTAAATGAATAATCATTGTAGTGAATGAAATACTTATCTCTCCTATGAATGTTCCATAATGCAATGAATGATTTTGAAAATCTTTTCTTTTCTTGAACAACTTAACTGCAATATCACTGAAACACAATTAACTATGCAAATAACTTAGAACAAAAGAATGTTAACCTTCACTTTTAAAATGAACTTGCTAAACCAGCTCAAGCAGTTTGAGCTATAAGTGAAAAATGGCAATAGGATTCTTGTGGTATGTGGAAGAGCGTATTCCATATGACAAAATCTATGACGCGTAAGAGCCAAGTTTGTAGATTCCTATGACAAGTGAGGACAGGTGTCGGTGAGTAGATCTTTCAATGAGGGAAAGGCATCTTTTGGCACCCAAGTTGGGCTATGACATGTTATAAGAGGAATTTACTATATTTAGTCTTGTATGACTGATTCTCTTACAACATTTAAGGTTGTTATGTTGGGAAAATCTATTACATTTGTAAGATGCGTAAGAGCATCTGTCATAGTCTATTTTTAGCATGGTGCACTCCAATCTTGGAAAGTCAAATCTGTCATGTATGATAGATGTAAGGGATGTATTTGCATCTTGGACAAGTGTCATTTGATGCAATAAAATGGCCATGTGGCCAAGGTGGATGCCTATCCCGAGAACCTTCTAGTATTTGCCTTGTCATCTCTATATATTGCATAGTTTGGAGTTGTAGTTGCATGGTGTTTTACAGGTATTATTATACTGCCGGAATAACTCCAAAATTGACATTTGAAGACTCTTGGAAGAACTTCCATTGCAAGTGTATTGTAAACTGTTATTGTTTCAGCTAATACGTTGTGTAGGTTTTAGAGCATGTGGTTGTTTTCCTGAAAAGGTTTTCCCAACAATACATCTTGTGTCAATCTTTTATATGTTGTATTTTTGCTATAATTTCTTATGTTATATGTCTAACATTGTTACAATTGTAACGATTAAAATGAATTTGCATACATTTCCCCTCATTAGATTGGTGTAGGAAGTGTGTTCCATGTACCTTGCTTCCTTTCACAAAGCCTATAAGAGCTACAATAAGAGGTTGCAGAAGATAGTTGAAAGTGTGAATGTTAGAGTGGATGAAGACTATTCTCAGTTCTCAAATAAAAAATGACATGTATTCAAAGGTTCATGCTTACAAAGAAGAAGAAGTTACAAAAGAAGACTCGCAAGAGGAGAATGATGCTAATGAAGAAGAACAACCAAAATCTACTCTAAAGGCTCCACCCAAGTATGTCAAAAGAGATCAAATTCTGAGAATCAAACTCTTGGAAACAAAATTGATGATGTCACAACAAGGAGAAATCTTGCATAACAAGAATAGGTAAACTATTCTTTACTATCTAAAATAGAACCTAAATCTTATGAAGAAACCAATAAGGATGAGAGCTAGATTGAGCATGAAGGAAGAACTTATTTAAATGGAGAAAAATCAGACTTGGGAACTTGTTCCAAGGCCTGTTGATAAGAATGTCATAGATACAAAATGGGTATTTATAAATAAACTGAATGAAGATGGGTAGATAACTAGAAACAAATCTAGATTAGTTTGCAAGGGCTATGCTTAGGTTGAGGGCATAGATTTTGAGGAGACATTTGCACCTATGGCTAGGCTTTAAGCCAGTATAATGTTTCTTGCATATTTTACTTTATAAAAACTTCAAGGTGTACCAGATGGCTGTAAAGTCTACATTTCTTAATGGCTATCTAGATGAGGAAGTTTATAAAGAGCAACCTAAAGGATTCAAGGTGAGTGAAATAAAGATTATGTTTATAGATTGAAAAATGCATTGTAAAGGAATTCTAAAGAAATTCAAGATGGAAGATTGCAAGCCAATTAGTACACCTATGGTCACTAGATGTAAGCTCAACAAAGATGATGAATCTTCTATAGTAGATCAAACTTTGTACAAATCTATGATTGTAAGTCTTTTATATCTTACAGCAACAAGGCTTGATATCATGCAAATTGTTTGCATGTTCGCTAGATTTCAAGATGCTCGTAAGGAGACACATGTCAAGGTTGTGAAGAGGATATTTAGATATTTGAAGAGTATATTAGATTATGAACTATGGTATTTTATTGGTGATGACTTCACTTTGACTGCATATACAAATATAGATTGGATTGGTTGTGTGGATAATAGAAAGGGCACTAGTGGTGGTGATTTCTTTCTAGGAGATATATTGGTAGTATGGTTGAGTAAGAAACAAGATTCAATTTCTTTGTCAATAGTTGAAGCTGAATAAAGTGTTGTTGTATCTTGTTGTTGTTGTTAATCAAGATTGTGCCACTATCCAAGTCAAACTTGACTATCCTATTGAAACATGGAAACCCTCCCAGATTGTGGGTGATCTATGTCAAGAGGGAATCTCTAGAGTGAGCTGGTTCTCCTTATGATTTCCTAAACTACTGACTTGCAGAGGAAAAGGGACAGAGAGATAAGTTAAAATGAAATCCTAATAATAAGGTGATACACCAAACCTAAAACTCCTAAGAATCTTACTCACAAATAGTCTCCTGAATAATAATTCTCACAACCATATCAATGACATACAATTCATTAGTACTTTGCATTAAGGTTCAAAAAAAATACAAACATGCAACCTAAACTATATGACAATTTTCATCATTCTCGCAATTTCAAGAGGTAACAAGGACATACAATCTATCACAATGCAACATCAAATTAAAACTACAATCACGAGGCAAATAAGGAAGGAAAATTCTATTGTTCTTGTTGGATTTAGTATAGACAACTTAGAGGGGGGTGAATCAGTTGTCACCAAAAAATTTCTTTTCTTAAAACACTTAAATCTTTCTTATATTTCTACAGCATAATAATGATTCAATCATGGAAGCACAATGCAATAACTCAAGAGAAGAAACACATTAACACATATAACACCAAGATTTTAACATGGAAAACCTGATTAAGGGAAAAACCATGGGTTGACTAACCCAAGAATGTATTCTCTATTAAAAGAATAAGAAGAACAAATGGCACTTGCCAATTAGGGCTCACTGCCTAAGCACACTACTCATAAGAGGCCCACTGCCTATAGAAGACACACTATCTACAGAATAATATAATTATTACATACTTTAATTGGAGATTAGCATCTTCACCATGCTCGAGACAGTTCCATTTAAGCTCAACACTTCTACTCTTCTTTTGACTCTTCTCCTCTCTACAAATTTCTCATCTCAACCAAGGATACTTTGAAATGACTTCACAAATCTTATTTATAAAAGACATCAACTTTGGGATAATCATCAAAGTCAGCACAACATACTTTATTACAAAGCAGTTACAAAAATACAACTTGATTTGTTACAAAGACTTCATGCGTATGACCACACTGTTGGCCACACACATCTAGGACTTCAATCTTCTTTGAGGAATGTGCCATGCTTTGCAGAACATCTTCAAGATCACCTTCAAGATGTGTAAAATATCTGGTCATCCATGATTACAAAGAACACCATCACCTAAGAGTAAATCTTCAATTATGAGCTCAATCTTCAATGCAAACTACCAACATGAATTGGACACAATCTAGAGACCCCCACAAGCTTTCCTAAATCACCAAGAACATCCACACCACTTCTGCTTATTGAAATCATTTGTATCTTCATCCGAAACCTCAAGAACATAGTTTGTCATCACTGTCACATTAGAATAATTAATTGTGGACCTCTAGACCACAAACCAATTGAGTTGTCAATTCACATTGGCTTCTTAAACATTCCACCAAATCCGCAGAACAAGATATTGCATTTCCAGATCTTGCTAGACCTATTTGTGTTACTCTGTCACCTCTGAACAGCTGCCAGAACCAGTTTTACACATATGGACATAACTTCTCCAAATCTTTATGTGGACCTCTCAAATCTTGCATGGATCATCTTTAGACACATATCTACAAACCCTTTGATGTGCATTCTCTGATCTTCATCTAGCTGGGATCTTTATTTCATAGAACTCCATTGTCTTCACTATTCTTCTTTGCTCCTCATAGGACTAATTTTCTCAATATCCTCAATACATAGCTTATCCAATCCTTGACATTAATGCAGTAGGAGTATGTTGACATCAATGGCAAAGGGCACATACTTGTATCAATACTTTAGAATCATACAGACTGCTCCCCCTAAGTGGCAACTTCCTATCATCAATTTGGACCACAAGATATGACTATGAGATCCACCAGACTAATGCATATTAGTACACCTTAATTCAGAACCAGAGGGGTAATAGCCCCTAACTTCTTCCTAAGATACTCAAAAGAGTCCTTAGGAAGAGGTTTAGTAAAAATGTCTGCAATCTGATCCTTTGAGGGCACAAACTCCAATCTGAATTCATTCTTGTTCACCTGCTCTCTCAAAAAGTGAAACTTGATGGATATATGTTCTGTCTTTGAATGCAACACCAAATTTTTTCATATATTTATTGCACTTAATTTATCACAGAAGATTGTGATAGGTTCCTCATACTCTACTCTAATGTCTCTTACCATTTACTTCATCCACATTATTTGAGTACAACTACCTCCTACTACAGTGGATAGAGATATTGCCTCTTGTTTCTTGCTCAGCCAAGAAACAATTCATTTACCCAAAAAGAATGTGCCACCACTGGTACTCTTCCAATCATCCACATCTCCTGCCCAATCAGCATCTGTATATGCATGAAGAGATAAATCATGATCCCTAGGATACCATAAACCATACTCAATTGTTCCCATTAGATATCTAAGAATTCTCTTGATTTCCATGACATGAGTTTCGCTAGGATCATCTTGGAATTTGGCAATAAGACCAACAACATTCATAATGTCAGGTCTAGTTTGAGTAAGATACAGTAGTCCTCCAATCATTGACCTATACTTTTTCTGATCAGCCTTAGGGGATTCATCATCTTTACTCAGTTTACATCCGATTGCCATGGGAGTATTCATTGGCTTTGAATCTTCCATCCCAATTTTTTTAACAATTCGTTCACATATTCGGTCTAAGATATGAAGATTCCTTTCTTTATTTGAGTGATTTGTAGACCTAAGAAGATATTCATTTCCCCAAACATAGACATCTCAAATTCACTTTTCATTTGATTTGCAAAAGTCTTGCACATACTCTCTTCCTCCAAAAATGACATTATCAACAAATATTTCAACAATCAAGATATTTTCATGATCAATCTTGAAGTACAAGTTACTGTTAGCAGTACCTCTGTTGAAACCAATCTTCAAAAGATGTTTATCCAATCTTTCATACCAGGCCCTTGGGCCTTGTTTGAGTCCATACAATGCTCTCTTCAACTTGCAAACCATATCACCATGATTAGATAGGTGAAATCCATCTAGTTGCTCAATGTATACTTCATCTTCCAAGTCATCATTCAAGAAGATAGACTTGACATCCATCTAATATACTTTGAAATCCTTGAAGGTAGAAAAAGCAAGAAATAATCTTATTGCTTCAATTCTTGCCACCGGAGAAAATTTTTCTTCAAAGTCAACTCCTTCTACCTGAGAATAACCCTTATAGACCAATCTGGCTTTGTTTCTGACTACTTCACCATCTTCATTCAGTTTATTCCGGAAGACCCACTTGGTCCCAATCACATTTTTGTTTCTAGTTCTGGGACCAAGATCCCAAGTTTGATTTTTCTCAATCTATATCAACTCTTCCTCCATTGCTTTCACCTAGCTTTCATCATTGCATGCTTCACTTACTATTTTTGGTTCAATCTTTGAAATTAGACAATACTTCGCTGAAACTTGAGCAATCTTTCTTCTTGTTTGAATAACTTTGCTTCTATCACCTATGGTTTGGTCTTTAGAATGATTTAGTCTTACATACCTAGGAGTTTTGGGAATTTCTTGCACTTTTATTTCTTGGACAGGTTCATTCAAACTTATCTCTTCTTCCTGTATTTTAGGATTCTCCAGATTAGTCTAAATCTAAACTAAAGAAGGGGCTAGAAGTTTTTAGACTGGAACATCATTCTGATCATCTGCTTCATACTCATAAAACCTTGAGGGATTTTCAATGCCTTCATTAACCTTCACATTTGTACTTTCTACAATCTTTCTTAATCTCTTGTTATAACACCAGTATGCTTTGCTTTGAGTAGAGTAACCCAAGAATATTCCTTCATTACTTCTAGCATCAAATTTTCCAAGGTCTTCATCTCTTTTAATGTAACACTTACTACCAAAGACTCTGAAATACTTCACAGTAGGAGTGATGCCAAACCAGAGTTCATAAGGGGTCTTACCAGTATTGCTTCTAATTTTTACTTAATTAAGAGTATAGATAGAAGTGCTTACAACTTCTCTCCAGTAGATCTGAGGGACATTTATTTCCATCATCATGGTTCTAGATGCTTCCTGGATGCTCTAGTTCTTTCTTTCCACTTCTCCATTCTACTGTGGAGTCCTTGAAGTAGATAACTGTCTCTTTATCCCATGTCTCTCACATAATTCTATGAACTCTCTGGATGTGAATTCACCACCTCTATCCAACCTAAGACATTTTATGTTTAACCTAGTTTCATGTTCTACCATAGCCTTGAATATTTTGAACTTCTTAAGAGCTTTAGATTTCTCTTTTAGGAAAGTCACCCACATCATCTGGGAGTGGTCATCAATCAGTAACATGAAATATCTATCACCTTCCAGACTCCTAATTCTTGTTGGTCCACATTGATTAGTATGTACTAAGTCTAACAATCTAGTAGAAGATTGTTCCTTACTTTTAAATGTGACTCTGCTCTGCTTACCCAACTGACACTCTTTGCACAAACTGTTGGTAGGTTTCACCAGTTTTGGAACATCTCTTATAGCCTAAGTGTTTCTTATCTTGATGATATTATCAAAATTTACATGACACATTCTCCTATGCCACAAACAACTCTAATCAATTTGAACAAATAAACAACTTTTGCCAGTACCAACCAAGTGGAAGATGTTACCTTTTTTTTTTAGTACCGGATGCAATTTTTGTTCCAGAACTTTCAAAGATCTTACATTTTCCATTTTTGAATCAGAGATCATAGCCTTTGTCCACCAACTACCCAACACTAAGAAAATTATACTTCAGACCTTCAACATATAGTACATTATTGGTTTTGTTCTTTCCATCAAAATAAATAGTTCCTCTACCTCTGATTCTGCCAGCAAAATTATCACCAAATTTTATAACTTCTCCTTCATATCTTTCTAGATCTATGAACTTAATTTTTTCACCAGTCATATGGTGGGAGCATCCACTTTCAATGACCCATTCATCCTTTTCTTCAACTTGAGCAGCCAGATCTCTTTCTACCTATTTATGATTGACAGATTCAGTGGGCATTAGATCTTCTTCCTTGATGGCAATAAACACCCAGTCACTTCCAGATTTGTTTCCTATCTCTGATTCATCATCTGTTACTTCTTCATCATCATCATCTTCATGAACATAGTAACATTTCTTTTAAAATCTTGATCTATTTGGATTTGTGCTTGAAAATCTTTCTAAACACCTTGAGGTAAAATGACCAATCTTGTTACAGTTGAAACATTTGAAGGGCAATTTTCCTTCATACTTACCAGATCCTCTTGGTAGTCTTTTTGTAATAAGGGCTTCAAGTTGAGCAGCTTCTGCCTCATTTTCTTCCAAATCTTTTCTTTCTTTTTCATACCATGATAATTTCTTTGAGGAATTTTCTCTTGGATCATACCTTTGTTTGCCTTTTATAGAGGCACTAGCTTTGAATGCAAATTCAGTCTTAGGAGGTGCATCTCCAAACTTAATCAATTCAAATGCAACTAATTTCCTAACCAATTGATCCCTTGAAATATTTGATAAAGATTTGAATTACTCAATAGCAACAACCTTGTGTTTGTAAGCAGGAGGTAAGGATTTGAGAACTTTGGGAACAATCTCATCTTCATCCAAGGTTCCACTAGCACATCTAATGCCACAAAGAAGCTCATTTACTTTTGGCATAAATGTAGTGATATTCTCATCTTCAAGTTTTCAAATTTTCCTTTCAGAATTTGTAGCTTGGCACATTTAACATATTTGTCTCCTTCATGTAGAAGTGCCAGCTTTGACCAAATTTCATATGCATTTTTTAAATCCATAACATTTGTCAGCTCTGAATTACATAAGGCACTTCATAAGGCTTCTTTAGCTTGAAGATTATCTTTAGCATCTCTAATTTCATCTGTAGTTGTCAGACCATTCTTTGGAGGAATATACTCCTTTATAGTCATGTTCCAATATTGAAATCCCATACATTGCAAGTGGCATTCCATGCAACTTTTCCAAAGAGTGTAGCTTGTTCCATCAAACCTCAGACTATCCTTCTTGTAGGAAGACATCTTGGATCTCCTCAAGTGGTTAAGATCTTTTAGAGGAACTTAGCTTTGATACCAATTGTTGGATTTAGGACAGGCAACTGAGAGGGGTGCTGAATCAGTTGTCACCAAAAATTTTCTTTTCTTAAAACACTTAAATCCTTATTATATTTCTACAGCACAATAATGATTCAATCATGGAAGTACAATGCAATAACTCAAGAATAGAAACACATTAACACATATGACACCAAGATTTTAATGTGGAAAACCTGGTTAAGGGAAAAACCATAGGGTGACTAACCCAAGAATGTATTCTTTGTTAAAAGAATAAGAAGAACAAATGGCACTTGCGAATTAGGGCTCACTGCCTGAACACACTGCTCACAAGAGGCCCACTGCATATAGGAGACACACTGTCTACAAAATAATATAAATATTACATACTTGAACTGGAGATTTAGTATCCTCACAATGGTTGAGACAGTTCCATTTAAGCTCAATACTTTTGCTTTTCTTTTCGTTCTTCTCCTCTCTACCACTTTCTCATCTCAACCAAGGAAACTTTAAAATGACTTCACAAATCTTATTTATACAAGACATCGACTTTGGGATAGTCATCAAATTTAGCACAACATATGTTATTATAGAGAAGTTACAAAAATACAACTTGATTTATTACAAAGACTTCATGCGTATCACCACACTGTTGGCCACACATATCTGGGACTTCAATCTTCTGTGAGGAACACGTCATGATTCACTGAACATCTTCAATATCATCCGCAAGATGTGTAAAACATCTGGTCGGCCATGATTAGGAAGAACACCATCACCTAAGAGTAAATCTTCAATTACGATCTCAAGCTTCAATGTGGACCACCAACACAAACTGGACACAATCTAGAGACCCCCACAAGTTTGTCTGAATCACCAAGAATAGCCACACCACTTCTATTTACTAAAATCATTCGCATCTTCATCTAGAACCTCAAGAACATAGTCTATCATCACTGTCACATTAGAATAAATGCTTGCAGACCTCTAGACCATAAACCAATTGAGTTGTCAATTCACATTGGCTTCCTAAACATTCCACCAAATCTGCAGAACAAGATATTGCATTTCTAGATCTCACCGGACCTATTTGTGTCACTCTATCACCTTTGAACAGGTGCCAGAACTAGTTTTACTCATATAGCCATAAATTCTTCAAATCTTCATGCAGACCTCTCCAATCTTGACTGGATCATCTTTAGACACAAATCTACAAACCCTTTGATGTGCATTCTTTAATCTTCATCTAGCTAGGATCTTTACTTCATAGAGCTCCACTATCTTCATTGTTCTTCTCTATTCCTGATAGGACTAATTTTCTCAATATCCTCAGCACATAGCTCATCCAATCCTTGTCATTAATACAATAGGAGTATGTTGACATCAATAAAAACACCGATTAGGCCCATACTTGCAACAATTCTATATATCTGAAAGGAGTAATGAGTATATAAACTGAATACAACACTCTCAGTGTGAGAGGAAGACTGATATCCTGCACTCTGATCTCTACTCTATGTTGTAAAACTGCAAGTAGAACTTTTGAAAAAGAAGTGTATTTCTGACATATATACTCTAAAAATCATCTCTCTTTGAAAGCTAGAAAAAACTCCTAAAAATAGACCTTCCAGTCCATTATTGAGTTCCTATGAAAAGCCAAAATAAAAGCTCTCAAGATGAATCCAAACTATGAAAACAAGATGCCAAAAGACTCTCTCATGTGGTCCCACCAAAAATCTTCTTTTCTCTGCCCATGAAATCTCATTTTTTGTCTTTATCTGCCTCCAAATAAAACAAATCAAGAAGAATATTTCAATTTCCTTTATTATCTTTAACTGCCTAAAATAGTTTGATTTTAAAGCAATTAATAGATTATTGCTTTTAAAATAAAATTTACAATGCTTGCAGTTAAATCTAGACCCCTATTCGATTTGATTTTACAAAAAATAAATACCCATGGCTTATAATTTCACCAATTTTATTACCATTACAATAAT
The DNA here is from genome assembly GCA_027924645.1 of Cunninghamia lanceolata. Taxonomy (NCBI): domain Eukaryota; kingdom Viridiplantae; phylum Streptophyta; class Pinopsida; order Cupressales; family Cupressaceae; genus Cunninghamia; species Cunninghamia lanceolata. The sequence continues at coordinate 2,706,451 of BSBN01000189.1, read as the reverse complement.
TGATTTTTCCAAAACAAATCATAAAAATAATCATGGGCACTATATGGTGTTTGCAAAAAATGAAAAGGCCTGATAGCTTATCTGCATATGACCTAGAAATCTCTAAGGTACATAAGGTATGTGGACTTGTCTCATACCAAAAATGAAAGGTTTAAATATTATTCCTATGGTATGAACTCCATCTCCAAGGGGTCAAATATGTTTGAGGCATTTAATATTTTGAGGGAACCATGGACTCGACCTCACTTGATGTCATGGGCTTAGGCATCATGTTGTAGTGACTTAACACCACAAAGGTATTAATCTTGTGCCACAAAAAGAAATGAATGTTATAAAATTCCAATATTTTGATTAGGGCAAAAATAAACCCTAACGATAAAACAAACTATGCCCTATTCTTTTGGGCTTATTTTGACTTTGGCATTTTTGTGGATTGGGCTCTACTGCTGACAATGAAACCTAGGGTTGCAATCTTGAAAATCTGCATCTTTCTGGTATATCTGGGCGTGACCTCCGTGAATCTCTTGCAGAAAAGAAAGGTAAACTCTTTTTGAGGCATATTTGGTTTCCATTCTTGACTTTGCTTTGATTTCTGAGCTTTAAAAGGCTCAACGGCTATGGCCTATGTGTTGTTCTCTGATGAATTTATTTCCATTTTGTTCAACTATCACCCTTCTTTGTATTTTGGCCACCATGACTGCATTTGTGAAAGGGAAAAATGAAGCCCAAAAGGAAACCTTTCAGCTTTGCACCATTATACATTCCCTCCAAACCAGGCAACTCTCATATTTGACATTATATGTTTCATTTTTTATAGAATTATATGCATTTTGGAATTGGAACCCATGCCATACTTCTTCATTTCACTATAGCTGAGCTCACTCAATATAATTGAAATGGGTTTTTGAAGCTTTCAAGGAAAAATGGTATATTTGCCATGGCTGTAGCTTTGTATTTTTGTGATGTCTCTTCTTAGTACTTAAATCTTCATGGCTCAATATCACTCATTATAACTCTGTATCTGTAGAGAACTCTTTATATTGTTCTTGCTTATAAAAACCCTAAGTGGGTTCAACATATTATGAGGAAATTGTTTGTAACTCTATGTGGCCATGACCATTGTCCTTCATAAGACTCTGAGCTTCTCCTTTTGATATACAATTGTTTCTGTAGCCATGGGGCCATGGCTAGCAAAACATATCTCTGCATTTCTTTGTCATTTTGTTCTGGCTATTACTTCTGTATACAGTTTTCTCCTTCCATGGCTCAAAACCCTCATCTGGCAGCATATAAAAGTTGTATGACTCTAACAATCAAGGAGAAATATGGGTTCTACCTATTCCATCAATTCCTGTATCAAAAGGGCTTAATTTAGACTTCTATGTTTATTGCTCAAAATGAGGCCACGACTGTCTCAACTATGCCATACACCATCATTGATGACCACCATTTTCATTTAACTGTTATGAACTCTACATATTTATATGGTTTCTCCTGCAACATGGAAAATACATTTGGCAATCATTTTACATGTCATTACGAATGACAGTAGCTTTCCCTTACTGTATAATGGCAGATGCGATTCATGACAGTTTGACTGTTCTTTTGCTTTATGATAAGATGTTCATTTGATCCTCAATATATACTCTTTACTAGCTACTCCATTTATGCATTTCCTTCTGTATTGTAGACAGTTATGGTCACTTTATCACTCCTATCACTGTAGATGATTTTATCATGAGATGATCCTATAGCATACATTTGATGTCTCAAACAAAAGCATAACAATACTATTGAATAATGACACTCCTGATCAACATTTATTCTGTAGCAACACCATGTAGAAGAGAACTTATGATTGGGCTACATTTGGCATTTCTTAGTTAAGACAACACCCCCCTATGGATGAACATGAAATATCAGCTACTTCATACCCTTGGCTATTCTATTTGTCTCTTTTATTTCATTTGGTTTGAAGCAACATGCTTCTGTATGATAGATTAGCAATATGATATCAAATGCTTTTAGTTGAGCTTATTGTAATCATGACATCATGTGTTGGTCTTTGATAGTTGTCTATCATTTCATTTAGCCTCAATCATGTATTCATACTCATACTTTTTCTGAGACAAGCCTAATAATGTGAATGAAAACTAGGATAGCTTGTATCTATGTTTACTTTTGATATGCATACACTGGATGTTTTCAATCAAATCTGCCTCATTGCACTGACTTTTGGTTATTAATTTAGTATATCATATCAAATGCAAATGCATATACATACCAAATAAATCACTCTAGTTCTTTCACTATCTGCAATTGCATCCTGGTCTATTGTTTATTGCACTCATCTGATATTTCGCTCCACCATGCATATATCTGATATTGTTTCTGATGAATTAAAATGGTAATGACAGTTGCCCTTTTGCATTAAAGGTTGTCTTGAATGAGTTCAGTTTACTCCTTCAATTAAAGCAATGTGAATAATAATCTTTCCTTTTCATTCCATCCCTTTCGAGATTAAGGGGAGGCAGCATGCTAGGCTCAACCCTTGTGGGAGCCTCTTTTGACACCACATGTTGATATGTATTCTTTCAGCTACATAACGTATCCTATACCTACACATGAAACAAACAAATTAGAATAAAAATAATGAAGTTCCATGATTGCTTCTTTCTCAGTTCCTCCTACACGTGGATGATGTTCATTGATCAGTGCACTATAAGCAAAGTGTTATGCCTCTTCTGATATGACATATTGAGATCTCATAACTAGAGTTCTAACAAGACCTTCCCACATTTTTTGTAGGTTCATGTTGAAGATTAGGAGTAGAGACAGGAGACAACTTTGAAGATTGAAGACCTTCAAGGAAATGATGGCTATGACCTTCTCTCCAAATCTTTAGATAAATAGCATTTTCCTTACACTTGCATTTGTTCAGCTATACCCAGGGATTTTTTGGGACATTTGATCTGTCATTATTTCTTTCAATGCAATGTTTATCCTTTTATGTATTTCAATTTGTAAATGAATAATCATTGTAGTGAATGAAATACTTATCTCTCTAATGGATATCCTGTAATGCAATGAATGAACTAAATCTTTCTTTTGTTAAACAATTGAACTACAAATTAGATACCTTCCCTTTTGAAACACATTGCACTAAACAACTGAACCCTTCATAATTATGCAAGGTAGAAATGAATTAAAATCTTTCACCTTAAAATGAACAATGTACCAGCTCTACCGATTTTTGAGATGTGGTGAAAAAATGCTAAAATTTCTGGTGACTTCTGCTACATGCTTGCTTGCTAAGCATCATGATTAGTTGCCTCATCAGTCCATTGGGCATAGAGTCATACTTTGCTCGCTCTAAACTTAGAAAACACTAAAAATCTGATCTCCAACCAGTTCAAACAACAACAAAATACTAAAAACAAACTAAACTGAAAACAAATTAACAAGCCTTGATGGCCAACAAAAATGTGTAGTAGCACTTAGGGAAACAAACACTAACTAAAAACAAATGTGCATAAGAACTTATGAACAATAACTCTACCCTATCCTACTCTAATTAGCTGGAGTGACTGATCAAACAAACCCATTCACGGGCTCAAGAAAATAACTTCCCTTCCTAACCAACTGAGGATGTTTCTCATGCTTACGAACTGGCAATAAGGAGAAAAACACAAGAACATGCCTTATAAATTGTTGCACTGCAACCTACATAATACAATCAAAGGTTTGACACTCTTGATTCCATTTGGATATACCTTTGATTGACCATGAATGGGGAAGTCGAGTCTACTGCTCTTCAACTGCAATCTCATCCTTAAGGGTACTGAAAATACTTTGGAAGCTATTGGTCACTTCATTTGCCAAGTCTCTAATGGGGAATCCTCTCGAAGGTTTTGGGCTAGAAACAATAGGATGACCAATACCTTGCATGATAGCCTACCATGTGGCTTCCTCCTCTTTGGTTAATAGGTCATCCTCCTCTGTCAAGGTTGTTATTAGCTCATCAAAGCTATCAACTCTTGATAAGATCTTAGGAAGAGTTGGACCAGGCTCAAAATACATATCATTAGCCAAGGAAGAATATTATGAAATAGGGATCTCTTTACCAATAAATGAAGGTAAATGTTTGAATGATGAACTAACCTCTTTCATCATACCATTAATTGGCACATCAGTTTCGAACTCCTTTGTGTCATGGCTATCCTCACTAGATTCTTCCTGAATCTTTACCTTGCCTAACTACTTCTCTTCATCTTGTTTATCATCTACTGGCTTGGGCTTTTGATTGTTGCAAGAAATCAGCAAAGTGGCAAGCTCTTTGCAAGCTGAATAGTTAGGATCCTAACAATCAATCATGAAGTTATCTTGGACCGTTTAATCATTTTTAGCTGGTTGACTTGATTGCTTGGCAAGGCAAGCTGCCTTAGTCATGTTCATGATAGCTTCTTCATTATTGTACAATGGGAGCTCTGAGAACAAATAAGATGCTTCATCCTCATAAAGAATCTAATCTGATTTAATCTTGTGCTTAGGGTTTTCATGTGAAACAAGCATGCTAGATTCGAAGACAAAACTGCCTTTTTGCTATTCAAACTAAACTAAGGTCTCAATCACATCATTGTCCTTTCAAAAAAGAAACACATGACTTTCTGTAATTTCTTCTGGTTGTCCCAAATTAGCTGATAAATGGGATTCCTGCATGCTATCCTTATCATCTCCAACATAAATGGGCAGCTGATCAAACAAGAAAGCTGCATCATTTTCCTTTTCCAGTCTATTCTCCCTTTGAACCCTAGTGATGTGTCCTTACAATTGAAGACTTTTGCCCTCCAATCTCTGCATCCTTCTTTGATTCATCTTATAAAAATCATCAAAAAACTTGTCAAATGAGTCAAAATGCAACTAGTTCAGGTTTGCATCAACTTCCTTTACACATTCATTATGCTCATAATCAGTTAGGGATGCAACACAAATAGTAGCAACCTCTTGCTTTCTATATGATCTTTCAGCTACTAGCTTGAACTTTGAGATTCTGATTGGCTTGGGTTTTGATATGGCTGAAACTAAGGACTAATGGACCAGTCTTGAATGTAGACAGGCTCCTAAGAAAAATTAGAACTTATGAATCTTGGGCTTTTGATTTCTTGGTGAGTCTGTTTGCATTTAAAAACCCATCTCTTGTCCTTGGGGATAATTTTCATCACAAAATTTAGTGCCTTGCCAATTCATGAAAACCACCTCAGGGTTACAATCTCTTCTTGGGCCTTATGGATCTGCTTGGAAGGGTGGCCTATTTAGTTGATTAGACTGATACAGGACCTAGTATGGCTTATGTCCTTGATTGATTTGCCTCTTGAAATTATCAAACTCATTTGTCATGTTTCTAATTATGTTTTGAAGCTGTTGGAATTCTTGAGTTTGGATTGGAACAACAATCTCTTGAGTTGCAACCTGGTGTCCTATGGCTAGAACAACTGGGACAATAGTCAAAAGGGGAACTGTCATGGGTACAGGTGGTTGTATTTGAGGGAAAATGGGTAAGGGAGGCCTTGGGGCTATTTTCCCTGCTAGCATAAGGCAGTTTTCTGCTCTAACAACAATCTCAAAAACATCAAGAAGGGTAGATCCACCCAGAGGCTGAATCATAATAGATATTTCACTATCTGAAACTTTAAGATAAAACAAAAATGCATGCTGTGGTGTAGGTCTTACTATTATGGGGATTCTATCCTAGGTCCTCTGGAAGCGGTAATTGAAATTAGACATATGTTCATGCGGATGCCTCTTGATGGTACTCAACTGATGCCTTTGAATAGCTCTAAAACCCTATTCTGTCAAATCATTTCTTCCAATATGGTTTCTTTGTGGAGGCATCTTGATCTCCGCAACAAACCCACAACCTCAAGTCCTGGTGCAAACTTCTTCATGGTTGGTGATCTGTCTACACACTCAAGAACCCTTGCTCTGATACCACTTGATGAAGGGGGTAAATGATAAAATAAATAACAATAGAAATTGCACATAGAAAATATAATATTCTTTTATTGATTTGGACAATTCATTACATTATAGAAGCTCAAATACAATCAGAGAATGAATCCTCCCACATTATAACTTCCTATCTCAAGACTCTGGAATTTTCTACCTTCTGTAACCCCAAATCTGCTAGGGTTTCTATTTTCCTACCTATTCTTGACTCTACACTTCCCCCCTTATCTCTTGACTAGCCCAAAGGGTACCCAAAGATGGTCATAAATAGCCCTTTTTAGCGACCACCAGCCAAATTTTGAAATTTGCATCTCCCTCCAAAATAGGTCAAGTTTTGATAGCCATAACTTTTGATCTGGGTGTCTGATTGATGCATTGTTTGAAGAATTGGAAAGCTTGCAGAGTGCTCTATGTGCTAATAACATGTTCTATTAGTTCCATGCATTTTCAGGGCCATACGAGGCTGTTTAGTTCCTCAAACTTGAATTTGAATAATTTTCAAGGTTTTTTTTTGGGAAATGGAAACTTTAATATCTTTTAGCTCATAAATGATTTTTGTCTAATTCCTTTACCAAATATCTTATATTTCATTTACGAAGATTCTTGTAAATTTTTGCTTCCATCTGTGCCCAAATGTAAACTTTCCAAAAATAGCAGTTTGCTATTTTTAGTAGTTTAGAAAAATTGAAAGTCCCACATCATTATTCAAGTGATTATGGAACTAAAAATACAAATTATGTAAAGAAATGAAAACAACTTCAATTATTTTGAATCAACATCTTTTTGGGTGATGCAATATTGCCCTTACACTGGATGCTCCTGCATCACATTGAAGCTAGGAGTATTTTATTCCATTGCAATTACCAAAATGAAACCTTAGCCTTAACAAAAAAAATGTGTCAGGAAATGAGATTGAGAAACCTTCCTTCATGCACCCTAATCAATATGTTATTGGATTTTTTTTAAAGGGTATGAAAAATTATCAACATTTCTTGTCGACTTATGGGGAACGTGTGCCTGCACATGTCAAATCCTACATATAGTACATTATCCATTGGGCATAGCAGTAAAAAATGGGTGGAAAAAAACTAGCAACTTGAAAACATTATGACCACAACATTTGCAACCACAAATCTGTACAATCGACTGATACAAACTACAAGGGAGATCTGACTAAATCTGAAACTAAAATTCATGCACAACCATTGACATTTTGTAGCACAGACCAACTGAGTGACCATATTTGCAAATCCTTCAACCTTACTACAACTAAGATTATTGAAAACAAATAAACAGAAAACAAAAATCTAAATGATCAATGCAGTTGTAACTTATTTCTAAAATCTTTGAAACTAAGCTATCCTTAAAGGAAACTTGATAGGAACATGCTCATTCACAAGAATGGTGAAATAACTCCCATGGAAGATGATTTTTCTCCTTTTAACCCACATTGCAAATAGAATTGACCAAATAAACTGCATGAAGAAGTAGAGCAAAAATTTATACATTTTGCCTTTTCTACATTCTAGGAACTCTCTTTTTGCATTGAAAAACTAGTTAGGCTGATCTACATACTGTTCTACATCTAGTGGAGGTTGGGATGAGAATACCAAGCATTGGATATTACCTTTTTTCATGCATGTGAAATCATCTGTTAACATGAATTTATCAGTGATCTCTTTTGCATGTTCTTTTACAGGATCATGACCCAAGATAGCATCAAAATCAAGCTTGAATATGATGGAGCTGCCCATAACTGATCAGAATATGATTGGAATTCCTTATTGCAAGAAGAATGTCGTATAATCCAACATTTCATGAACTCTTAACTATTACAAATGTCTCTTGAGGCCTCATTATCATGGAGCTTTATATGCATCTATGGATCCTTATAGAAAAGAGAATACCCATTCTTAAAAATGAAAAATAGATCAATGCTTGCACATACCTCTTCTTCAAAATTTTCTTCATGATCAACTAAAAGAGGATTTGCAAATGACCCATGTACTTTCTCAATGGTGGGATCCCCTTCATCAAGAATATGATACCCATGTTGAATAACCAAGAATAAATCTTTGATACGTTGCTCATCATGCTCATGCATCTCAATACTATCCCTTACTCAGTACAAAAATAAAAGCACTCAATCTTTGTAGACTCTATAGAAATTTCCTTTACAACTTCTTTCTCAAGATGACGTAAAGACTATGTATCATTCTTCACCTAGTACTTTTAAGCTTCTAGATTCTTCTGCAGGTACTTTTCAGCTTCAAGAAGAGTCAATTCATCATCATCATCTGAATCCTCTTTATCACTTGATTGAAACTCTAAATCACACTTTTACATATGTGCATGATGCTTAGGGTGGGCTTGGAACACTGGATAAATAGGAGCAACTCTTTTTCTTGCATTTTGATCTTTGAGATTGGAACCTTCTTTGATATCAAAGTGATAAATACCTGATCTGTGACTTCCATTGGCTAAAATTTTGGATTTATAGCCATAGAGCCTTGCAAAGAACAATTTTCAAAATAAGTGGGTATCTTATGTGCCTAAGGAAGGATCTCTTTTACAAATTGATTGCATGCATATGGCTGCCCATAAGGGATTTCAAGCATGATATTTGGATCAATGTGATACAAGGCTTGATTTCCTAGCTCATTGAACTCATGGGTGAAAGATTTTATAAGCTCTTTACTTCAAACATCTCCTTGTGATTTGACAAATCACTAGGGAGGATGGGTGGATTAGAAAAAATATGCATTTGGTTACAAGAAAGAGCTTGAGGTGGGATATTTGCATGATGCATTAGTGGTTTTAAAGGTAAAGGAGACAATTTACTAGCTTCTATGAGGTTCATTTCATCTCTAATGGTAAGATTATATGATTGAGGCAGGGTTTCACCTACTAAGGCTTATATCATAACATAAATTTTAGGGTCTAAATCCTTCAAATAATATAGAAATGCAAAAAACTAGAGGAGGTCTCATATCTACAGAAATTGTTTTTCCACACCTTATCAAATCTTGCATTGAAATCATGAATGTACTCCATAGGATAGCTTTTAATTGTGATGAGACTTTGAGTGAGAGAGCTAACATATGTCTTCTCTCAGAATTGATTATAAATGAGCTCTCCAAGCTGGCCCCATACTATGATTGAATTGGGTTGCAAACCTCTATATGATTCCCATGTTTTGCCTTTGATAGAAGACACTAGTAACAATAGAGCTTCATTCTCAGTTGTGACATTGTGTATAGTGTACAAACTTGTAGCATCTTGAATATGATCTGCAGGACAAACAAAGCCATCTCCATAAAAATGAGGAAATGCTTTTCATGCTGCTTCAGGATCCTGACCTTATTGTTGTAGAAGAAGGACTTTAATCCCAAGTCATTAATAGTAAATCACTTACTAGAATATTGACATGCACATAAATATTTGGGGCTCCCATGATCTATTGAAATGAAGATCTAAGATAAAGTCACCACTGTGTCACTAGATGGAAGATGCATGTGTTAGGATTAGGATAGACAACTGAGAGGGGGGGTGAATTAGTTGTCTCAAAACTTTCTCTTATTAACCACTTAAATCCTTCTTGTAAATTAGTAGCATAATAATCAATCAATCATGGAAACATAATGCAACCATTCAAGAGTATAAACACAATAACACATATGACACCAAGATTTTAACGTGGAAAACCCGGTTAAGGGAAAAACCACGGGGTGACTAACCCAAGATTGTATTCTCTATTTAAGGAATAAGAAGAACAAATGGCACATGCCAATTAGGGCTCACTACCTGAGCACACTACTCATAAGAGGCCCACTGCTTACAAGAGACACATTGTCTACAGAATAATAAATATTACATAATTGAACTGAAGAATAGCATCTTTACCATGCTTGAGTCAGTTCCATTTAAGTCCAATACTTCTACTCTGCCTTTCTCTCTACTCCTCTCTACCACACTCTCATCTCCACCAAGATGCTTTTGAAATGACTTCACAACTTCCTATTTATACAAGATATTTGACTTTGGGATAATCATCCAAGTCAGCATACTTTATAGAGAAAATACATAAATACAACATGACTAATTAGAAAAAGACTTCACATGGATCATCACACTATCGACTACATAGATCTGTGACTTCAATCTTCTTTGAGGAACACACCATACTTCATAGAACATCTTCAAGATCATCCATAGGATGTGTAACTCATCTGGTCAGCCAAACTTAGGAAGGACAACATCATCCAGAATTAATTCTTCAATTATGAGCTCAATCTTCAATGCAGACCACCAACATGAACTAGACATAATCAAAAGACCTCCACAAGCTTGCCTGAATCACCAATAATATCCACACTACTTCTGCTTACTAAAATCTTTCTTTCCTTCATCTGCAACCTCAAGAACACAGTCTGTCATCACTGTCATATTGGAATAGATGTTTACAGACCTCCAGAATATGAACCAATTGAGTTGTCAATTCACATTGACTTCCTAAACTCTCCACCAAATCTGCAAAACAAGATATTGCATTTCCAGATCTCACTGGACCTATTTGAGTCATTCTGTCACCTCTAAACATCTGCCAGAACCAGTTTTACTCAAGTGGCCACAACTTCTTCAAATCTTCATGCGGACCTCTCAAATCTTTACTAGATCACCTTAAGATACATATCTACAAACCCTTTGATGTGCATCCTCTAATCTCCATTTTAGCTGGGATCTTTACCTTACTATCTTCATTGTTCTTCTCTATTCCTGATAGGACTAATTTTCTCAATATCCTCAACATACAACTCATTCAATCCTTGTTCATCAATGAAACAAGAGTATGTTGACATCAATGACAACACTGGTTAGGCCCATACTTGCAACAATCTCCCCCTTTGTCATTGATGGAAACATATGATGTGAAAAATTGTTTTAAGCATCAAGATAAGAACTTCTCCTCACTGAATGACATAACTCTACCTATCAACAACAACAATCATTCACATGTCTCCTCTTCCTTTACTGGTCCTCCTTTGATCAGCAACCACTTTTATTTTTCACATGTCTTCTCCCCTCCTATGACATCAATGGTAAAGGACACATAGTTGCATTACTCATAATCATACCAACTCCTCCCCCTGGGTAGCAACTTCCCATCATCGATTTCGACCACAAGATATGACTATGAGATCCACCGGATTGATGCACATCAGTTCACCTTAATTCATAATCGGAGGGGTAATAATCCTTAACTTCTCCCTGAGATACTCAAAAGAGTCCTTAGGTAGAGGTTTAGTAAAAATGTCTGCAATCTGATCCTTGGAGGGCACAAACTCTAATTTGACTTCATTCTTGTTCACTTGCTCTCTCAAAAAGTGAAACTTGCTGGATATATGTTTTCTCTTTGAATGCAACACTAATTTTTTGATATATTTATTGCACTTGAATCATCATAGAAGATTTTGATAGGTTCCTCATACTCCACTCTGATGTCTCTTAGCATTTGCTTCATCCACAATACTTGAGTGCAACTACCTACTTCTGTAATATATTCTTCTACAGTGGATAGAGATATTGACTCTTATTTCTTGCTCAGCCAAGAAACCAATCTTTTCCCCAAAAAGAATGCTCCACCACTGGTACTCTTCCAGTCATCCACATCTCCTGCCCAATTCGCATCTGTATATGCATAAGAGAGAAATCATGATCTCTAGGATACCATAAACCATACTCAACTGTCCCTTTTAGATATCTAAGAATCCTCTTGATTACCATGACATGAGATTCTCTAGGATTAACTTGGAATCTAGCAACAAGACCAACAACATTCATAATGTTAGGTCTATTTTGAGTAAGATATAGTAGTCCTCTAATCATTGACCTATACTTTTTCTGATCAACCTTAGGAGAGTCATCATCTTTTTTCAATTTACATCTGGTTGCCATAGGAGTATTCATTGGTTTTGAGTCTTCCATCCCAAATTTCTTCAACAATTATTTCACATATTTTATCTATGAAATGAAGATTCCTTTCTTTATTTGAATGATTTGCAAACCCAAGAAGAAATTCATTTCCCCAAACATGGACATCTCAAATTCACTTTTCATTTGATTTGCAAAAGTTTTGCACATACTATCTCTTCCTCCAAAAATGATATCATCAACAAATGCTTCAATAATCAAGATATTTTCATGATCAATTTTAAAGTACAAATTACTATTAGCAGTACCTATGTTGAAACCAATCTCCAAAAGATGCTTATCCAGTCTTTCATACTAGGCTCTTGGGGCTTGTTTGAGTCCATACAGTGCTTTCTTCAACTTGTAGACCATATCACCATGATCAGACAATTGGAATTCATCCGCTTGCTCAATGTAAACTTCTTCTTCCAAGTCACCATTCAAGAAGGTAGACTTGACATCCATCTGATATACTTTGAAGTCCTTGAAGGAAGCAAAGGTAAGAAATAATCTGACTGCTTCAATTCTTGCCACTAGAGCAAAATTTTCTTCAAAATCAACTCCTTCTACTTTGGAATAACCCTTGCAGACCAATCTAGCTTTGTTTATGACTACTTCACCATCTTCATTTAGTTTGTTCCGGAAGACCCATTTGGTTCCAATCACATTTTTATTTCTAGGTCTGGGAACAAGATCCCAAGTGTGATTTTTCTCAATTTGCATCAGTTCCTCCTTCATTACTTTAGTCCAGCTTTCATCATTGCATGCTTCATTCACTGTCTTTGGTTCAATCTTTGAAATCAGACAATACTCTTCTGAGTCTAGAGAAATCTTTCTTCTTGTTTGAACACCATTGCTTTTGTCACCTATGATCTGATCTTCAAAGTGATTCAATCTTACATACCTGGGAATTTTGGGAATTTCTTGCACTTCTATTTCTTAAACAGGTTCATTCAAACTTATCTCTTCTTCCTCATTCATCGGATCAGTCTGGATCTGAATTTTAGAAGGGGCTTGGACTTCTTGGACCAAAACATCATTATGATCATCTTCATCATATTTGTAAAACCTTGAGGGTTTTTCAATACCTTCATCAACCTTCACATTTGTACTTTCTATAATCTTTCTCAATCTCTTGTTATAACATCGGTATGCTTTGCTTTGAGTAGAATAACCCAAGAATATTCCTTCATCACTTCTAGCATCAAATTTTCCAAGGTCTTCATCTCTTTTAATATAACATTTGCTACCAAAGACTATAAAATACTTCACAGTAGGAGTGATGCCAAACCAGAGTTCATAAGGGGTCTTACCAGTATTGCTTCTAATTTGTACTCGATTAAGTGTATAGACACCAGTGCTTACAGTTTCTCTCTAGTAGATATGAGGAACATTTGCTTCCATCATCATGGTTTTAGATGCTTCCTAGATGGTCCGGTTCTTTCTCTCCACTACTCCATTCTGTTGTGGAGTCCTTGGAGCAGACAACTGTCTTTTTATCCAATGTTTCTCATAGATTTCTATGAACTCCCTAGATGTTAATTGTCCACCTCTGTCAGACCTAAGACATTTTATGTTTAACCCTGTTTCATTCTCTACCATTGCCTTGAAGATTTTGAATTTCTCAAGAGCCTCCAATTTCTCTTTCAAAAAAGTCACCCACATCATCTGTGAGTAGTCATTAATTAATAACATGAAGTATCTATCACCTTACAAGCTCCTGATTCTTGTCGGACCACATAGATCAGTATATACTAAGTCCAACAATCTGGTAGAAGACTGTTCCTTACTTGTGAATGTGACTCTAACCTACTTACCCAACTGACATTCTTTGCACAAACTATTAGTAGGTTTCACCAATCTTAGAAGATCTCTTACAACCTGAGTGTTGCTTATCTTGATGATATTATCAAAATTCACATGACACATTTTCCTATGCCACAACTAACTATGATCAATTTGAACAAATACACAACTTTTACCAGTACCAACCAATTGGAAGATATTTTCTTTTGTTTGAGTACTAGATGCAATCTCTATTCCAGAACTTTCAAAGATCTTACATTTTCTATTTTTGAATCAGAGATCATAGCCTTTGTCCACCAACTCTCCAACACTGAGAAGATTCTACTTCAAACCTTCAACATACAGTACATTACTAGTTTTGTTCTTTCCATCAAAAGAAATGGTTCCTCTAACTCTGATCCTGCTAGCAAAATTATCACCGAATTTTACCACTCCTTGATATCTTTCCAAATCTATAAACTTATTTTTGTCACTTGTCATATGGTGAGAGCATCCACTATCAATGACCCAGTCATCCTTTTCTTCAACTTGGGTAGCAAGAGCTCTTTCTATTTTATGATTGACAGATTTAGAGGGCATTGGATCTTCTTCCTTCATGGCAATAAACACCTAGTCACTTCTAAATTTATTTCCTGTCTCTGATTCATCATATGTTACTCCTTCATCATCATCATCTTCATGAACATAGTTACATTTCTTTTGGAATCATGATCTGTTAAGATTTGGTCTTGAAAAATCTTTTCAAACACCTTGAGGCAAAATGACTAATCTTATTGCAGTTAAAACATTTAAAGGGCAATTTTCCTTCATACTTACCAAATCCTCTTGGCAGTCTTTTTGCAATAAGGGCTTCAAGTTTAGCAGCTTCTGCTTCATCATCTTCCAGATCTTTTCTTTCTTTTTCATACCATGATAGTTTCTTTGAAGAGTTCTCTCAGATCAAACTTTTGTTTTCCTTTTACATAGGCACTAGCTTTGAATGTAGATTTAGTCTTGGGGGGTGCATCTCCAAACTCGACCAATTTAAATGCAGCTAATTTACCAACCAATTGATCTCTTGTGATATTTGAAAAAGATCTAAATTCTTCAATAGAAGAAACCTTGTATTTATAAGAAGCAGGAAGGGATTTGAGAACTCTAGCAACAATCTCATCTTCATCCAAGATTCCACCAGCACATCTAATACCAAAAACAAGCTCATTTACTCTTGGCATAAATGTTGTGATATTTTCATCTTCTGTCATCTTCAAGTTTTTGAATTTTCCTTTCAAACTTTGTAGCTTGGATCATTTAACATACTTCTCTCCTTCATGCAAAAGTTCCAGTTTTTCCCAAATCTCATATGCAATTTTTAGATCTATAACATTTGTCATCTCTGAATCAAATAAGGCACTTAGTAGAGCTTCTTTAGCCTGAAGATTGTTTTCAGCATCTTTGATTTCATCTACAGTTCTCAGACCATTCTATGGAGGAACATACATCTTTAAAGCCATGATCCAATATTACATTCCCATACATTGCAAGTGACATTCCATGCGGCTTTTCCAAATAGTGTAATTGCTTCCATCAAACCTCAAATTATCCTTCTTGTAGGATGACATCCTGGATCTCCTCAAGTGGTTAATCTCTTTTAGAGGAACTTATCTCTGATACCAATTGTTAGAATTAGGAAAGCCAACTAAGAGGGGGGTGAATCAGTTGTCTCAAAACTTTCTCTTATTAACCACTTAAATCTTTCTTGTAATTCAACAGCACAATAATAAGTCAATCATGGAAACATAATGCAACAATTCAAGAGTATAAACACAATAACACATATGACACCAAGATTTTAATGTGGAAAACCTAGTTAAGGGAAAAACCATGAGGTGACTAACCCAAGATTATATTCTCTATTAAAATAATAAGAAGAACAAATGGCACATGCCAATTAGGGCTCACTTCCCAAGCACACTGCTCACAAGAAACCCACTGCCTATAAGAGACACATTGTCTACAGAATAATAAATATTACATACTTGAACTGAAGAATAGCATCTTCACCATGCTTGAGTCAGTTCCATTTAAGCCTAATACTTCTGCTCTACCTTTCACTCTGCTCCTCTCTACCACACTCTCATCTCCACCAAGATGCCTTTGAAATGACTTTACAACTTCCTATTTATAAGAGATATTTGACTTTGGAACAATCATCCAAGGTGGCATTCTTTACAGAGAAAATATATAAATACAACATGACTAATTACAAAAAGACTTGATGCAGATCATCAAACTGTTGGCTACACAAATCTGAGACTTTAATCTTCTTTGAGGAACATGCCATACTTCACAAAACATCTTCAAGATCATCTGTGGGATGTGTAACTCATCTGGTCAGCCAAAATTAGGAAGAACATCATCATCTGGAAGTAATTCTTCAATTACGAGCTCAATCTTCAATTCAGACCACCAAAACAAACTGGACATAATCCAAAGACCTACACAAGCTTGCTTGACTCACCAAGAACATCCACACTACTTTTGCTTACTAAAATCTTTCTTTCCTTCATCTGAAACCTTAAGAACACAGTCTGTCATCATTGTCATATTGGAATAGATGCTTGCAAACCTTCAGACTACGAACCAATTGAGTTGTCAATTCACATTGACTTCCTAAACACTTCACCAAATCTGTAGAACAAGATATTGCATTTCTAGATCTTACCGGACCTATTTGAGTTAATCTGTCACCTCTGAACATCTACCAGAACCAGTTTTACTCAAGTGGTCACAACTTCTTCAAATTTTCATGTGGACCTCTCAAATCTTTACTGGATCACCTTAAGACACATATCTACAAACCCTTTGATGTGTATCCTTTGATCTTCATCTTAGCTAGGATCTTTACCTTATTGTCTCCACTATTCTTCTTTGTTCCTGATAGGGCTAATTTTCTCAATATCCTCAGCATACAACTCATCCAATCCTTGTTCATCAATGCAACAAGATTATGTTGACATCAATGACAACACTAGTTAGGCCCATACTTGCAAGATATCCCTAGCACAAAATGGTAAACCTGACGTGAATAGATTAGTTTTTGTTAACTTTTGAAAGGAAAAATTTGAAGGTGGCCTTCGATGCTCAAACAGACCTCACCGTTGAGTCTAGAAGGCCGCTTTTGCAAAAAATGACTATAAATTTGACTGATTTGGCTCACTTTGAAATTTTTGATTTTTTTTGAAATATTTTTTTGTATGTCAGTCTGTACTATATGGATACGTACAATCCCTACTGTACAAACATTTTGTACCTTTCTGTGCAATGTTTTTCAGCCTCTGGTTGCATGTTTTGCATTTTGGGTTAACATCATTTGTTGCAAGTTGCAGATATTGTTTATGTTGCAAGGGGCCTTTCTTTTTATTATTAGCTTTATGTTGCAGGGATTGTTAATGTTGTTAGCTGCCTGGTTTAAACCCTAAGCTATGCAGGTCTTAGGTTGACTTCTATTCTTTTCCCCTTGCGTACCCTAATCTGTCAGTCACCATTCTAATCCAAATCACCTTCGGCCTCTATTGGGATCTCTTGTCGGATGCGACACTTACTAGTCACCACTCCCAAAACTTAACTCCAGAGCCTATGCACAGTCCTTTTAACCCTCGTTGAAGTCCATTGCTATCCTTTGTCACTTTGGTCACCACCGATCTCTATCCATTTACTATTTGCACCGCCATTTCTACAATACACATTGGCCATCACCGTTTTGAAATCTGCCATGACCCTCACTTTGCTGCCTTGAAATAATAGTCAATGCCATTAAAAAACCCATCGACATCCTGCTACATACCCATTTTCTGACCTCTACAATAAGCCTCAGACCTCCACCTTACCTCCACCTTATTTGCCCTGTCATAGCCCTCAAATGTCAACCTTCGCCTCTATCCATTCTCTACCTAACCCTAGCTCTACCTTCATCAATCCTCAGCCAAAAATCCACCATTTTGTCACTTCCTTTATACCTACCAACCTTTGCTAAACCACCACCGCTCCCTCAAAATATGTGTTGCCACTCACAAAGAGCCAGTTGTCACCACCCAAGAGTTTTCACAAATTTTCATTTCAGCTTTGTTTAAATCGATTTGCTCAACCACAAGTCTCGGCAGACTCTTCCAAGGGGCTTTCGACAAGTTGATGTAGCATTTTAGCATTCCGCTACCAATGAGGCTTACCAATAGTTTTTCTATTGTTCCTTAGACATTATTATGACAAGTATCAAAAGCCAAAACAATTCCTGCATCTAAACACCAACCTCTCATAATCTGGGTTTCATTTCAAAGTTTGATCACCTTTTTTCTAGCCAGATTTGTACTGACAAAGCCCTAAAGTTTTCGAAGAAACTTACCTAGGGCATTTCAATGGCTTTCTAGAGGCCTCTCTTGTCTGAAATGAGGTAGGAGTCTACATTTTAAACTTCCTCCGCCATTCCTCCCATTTTTGGGCCCCTTTGGCAAGAACATCATACTAGCAATAAGCCTTGTGTTCAACTCTAGCCAACTTTATAGCATCCAATGACCGTCACACTTTTCCTTTGGCTGAATTGGCATCCCTTTTGTAGTCCACACCCATTTTTTGGGCTCAAATCTATAGTTTCACCACATGCAGGTCGTCATTTCCACCTATGAGGCTACGGTTTTAGATTAGAGTTGTTGCCTAATGGTTTTGTTCTCCATTTGAAACTCTGTCACCACTTTTCATTATAGGTCAAAGCTTTTCAAAGCTGTAAACATCATTCATTAATATCAAATCTTCATTGGGCACCCTCATTTCATTATAGTTGCAAAACACCATATGTCACTGTCTATCGTTTCCCATCGCTATCACTATTTGAAGATTCTTCTCAAAATGCCATTCTACATCTAAAGTCATCAAGCTGAGGTCAAAGAGGAAAGGTCATGGCTTATTGTTGCAGTGTTGTGGAAGGTCACAATTTTGTTTTGAAGTGGTCATTGTTTTCACAGTTGAATGGCAGATGTGGTGGAGGTTTGTGGCATTGGTAACATTTTTTTTGTGGCATCTTTTGTAGATGGTAGTGGTAGATGTGGCTTCCTCTCCCTGTCTGAACCCTAGCTACAGGTGGTTGGAGATCCATCTTACTGGTTAGCCAACCGTTACCACCTCCTTCAATTGTAAACCCTGGACTAGTCCCCAAAATGTGTTCCCTTCGCTCGCAATCAAACCTCGTCGACATTCGTTATCCACCAAGGGTTCATCGTTAGCTGTTAGTTATTCATCCTTAGTTGTTAGCCGTTAGGGTGGTCGAAATTGTTTAGGGTTTACAGTTACCTGTCAATTGTGTGCTTAGCGCTATTGCAAACAGTTAGCTATGTGCTTAGCTACTAAGTTGTGCCACCCAAAACCCTAAGACCACTAGTCAAGAGCCCTCGTTCCATGGACTTCATGCCACACTTTAATCTGGCTATCATTTGGCAGATTTCCTTGGTTAATTTTGGTTTGAATATAGTTTGGTGTTAAACGATTGGTGGGTTTCTTTAAGGCATGGTCACATTAGTGACCAGCGAAGGAAGGGGGGCATCGACCCCTTTTCCTATGTCTTTTTTTAAATCGATTTAGCCTCTGGTCACATGGGTGACCAGGGGCCAATTTAAACACTAACTACCACATTAAACCGCTAGTCTGCTAAACTACTACATGTGATCAGACCTACCTTTGACTGTTAGTGGTCAAACACTAACTGCCAGGACCCTTTTTTGCGTCCACATACCAGAATAGGTAGTTTTTTTTAAATTTTCATAACTTTTGCAAAACAGGTTGGATTTTCATGAAACAAGTTGTGTTGTGGATATGACTCAGTCAATTTTACAATGGTAAGGTCAATTTTAGGTAACAATATTGTTTTGTTAGTTATTTTCTTGGTCAAAGTCAAACCTAGTTTCAAACTTTGACTCCTCATATCTCATGCACATTTGCTTCGTTTTTGATGTTTTTTTTTTAAATTCCTCAAAATTTCATAAATTTTCTGATGTTACTATTTATTTCACTGTATCTAATCAATTTTTTCTAGAAATTTTGCAAATTCTCTTTTTTCCCTTTTTGACTTAATGGCTTGCACAAGGGGGTACTTGACTTGTTACTTCATTTTTTTTGCAATGTCATGGGGTTTTTTGTGCTACTAATGTCTTCTTTGCAACATGTTGCATTCGTGGGCTAAAGACTTTAATCTAAAACTACTAACACATTTGATGTAGGGTTCCTTCTTTCATATCCATTTGTGTTGGTTATCATAGGAACACTTTGTTTTGGTGCAATAAAATGAACTTAATCTTGGTGTTTTCACATGTATCTTGGGGCTTAAAATGAACCATTGTTTGCTTTGTTTGGTGATTGTGTTAGTGTTTTGAGGTGCATATGCTCTTCCCTCATACATCATGTGATCTTGAGAATCAAAAGCATCTCTCAACACTTTCATAATCACAGCACACATCTATTTTCTAAGGCCAATGTACCCCCATGCGAGTGTGAGCAAGTTCACATGTGTATGCTCTCCCCTTGCGACTGGGTGCAAGCCTTAGGATCAACAACATGTTAACTTGTCTTTCTTTTATTTGAGCCTTAGATTTAGCCTGCTCTTGAGACACATCTGAAAGGAGAACTCATTTGCAACCCCAAGTGGGACCTTCGTCCAACTTGCTATATAAATTGAGGATAAGACCAAAGCCAAGTCTAACCGGTATGAGCACTCACCATATAGTGCTAGCTCGAAAGGAGGTGTACCTTTGTGTATATTAAACTCCTAGTAGGGTTAGTTAGAGCCTTAAGTGGCTTGTTGGATGCTCGTGGGGTGCTAGTCCCCTAGATATTCACTAGAACCCTTTTGTTTAGTGGCCAAAAAACCCTTTATTTGTTGACGTAGAAGGGTAACCTTTGACGCTGCCCTGATTCATGGGGTTCTTAGCCAAGGTAGTAGGGACAATCCTAAGGTTTTGTGGGGGGATGAGCCTTGGGAAACCTGGAACTTGGTATGTCTGAGAAGTGAGTGTTGTGGAGGGGAACCGGTGCTACCAAGATATTGGAGCTATCTGCTTTGAATAGGCATAGCTAGGGGATTCAACAAATATAGTCCTTTCCTAGCCCTAGGCTTGTACTTGTCTTCTAAAGTGTTTTCAAAAATGTTTCAGAAAAATGTCAAACAACCACCAAATTGATTGCCAAGTGTCTTCTATGATTGACATGTGTGCTTTCCTAGTCATCAACCCAAACATTCTTGACCACACATTCACTCCATGTTATCATCACGTATTTGTCATGCCAACTCATCCTATCCTAATCTCATTCCTACTCATATCTTACATCATTCAACCTTCACATCCTAATCACCCTTTCTAATCACATCTTTCATCAAATTCATCCTAATCAACTCACCCCTAATGTAATCATATCCTAATCATTTCCGTCACCCCTAACCATACCCTAATCACCCCTAGTCACCCATCCAATCATCCAACCAATCTCATACTCTTCACATCCTAGTCACATCCAAGTCATCATAACCCTATCCTAACCACATCATCCAACTATCCACATCATCCTTGTCCTATCCTAACCGCATCCTAAGTACATTATCACCATTCCATGTCATCCCCTTTCTAATCCAGCTGATACCACTTCAAATCAAACCAACACCTAATCATCATCCTATTCATCATTCCACCTCATCCTTAGGATATCCTATTCATCATTCCATAATCATTTAACCGCATCTTAATCATACCCTAGTCATCATTCCTAATCATTACACACAACCCTAATCATTCTACATCATGTTCTTATCATTAGCCAAGTAATACAATCTTGTCATTCCCCATCAACCTAATCATTCTTCTTTATCCTAATAATCATTCTACTCATCCCTAATCATTCCATACCATACCCTAATCATACCCAAGTCATCATAATTCAAGCCTAAATCACCCCTTGTCACCTTCTTCCTATTCAAAACCCAATCATTCCTTATCATTACATTTCACCATCCTCTCCATTCTAATCCAATCAATTTCATATTATCATTCCACATCATATCACTATCACATACCCTAAACATATCCAAATCATCATCATCATTCTCCTAATCATATCCAAGCCATTCATTCCAATCCAATCCATTTCATCTTTCATCATTCCCAATCATTCACCACAACCATAGGGAAAAATTGGTGTATCTACTGTCCCTATTGAAACTGATTGCAACTGTATCAAATCCACCCATTACATATCCAATTCCATCACTTTACGATCACATTTCATCACAACATTTCATTTCATTTAGCCTTAACATCTATAGAGGACTCTAAACATTAGTCTTTCTAAGGTCGAAACATAGCGAGAAACTATCGAATCTTGACTGTATTACAAGTACAAATTTAGACCAAGAGACCTTGACATCTTTTCACATCAATCAAAACTTGGGCTTAATACTCCACAACTAGTTTAATTCCATCCTTACAAGTGAATTCTGAAACTCATGGGTTCACTCTAATCAATCATTTCTTCCATACCTCAAGGTCTCAATAAAACCAATTTGTGATTTGAAAGGTCATTAGTAGACAAAAGTGCCCTCTTAGATCTAGACTTTTTGAAGACTAATATCATTAGCCTCTATCATAGCCTGGGCCTCATCACATTCCATTGTCATCCACATAATATCCCACAATCCACAAGTCTCATTTGGTAAAGACATGGTTGCAAAAAAAATGAAGAGAAAGGGAATAGATACTTCTAGTTATCCCTCATTCCAATCAACACAACATTCCCACCAACACATTCATCCTCATCATTCCACATTCATCCTTGTCATTCCACATTCATCCTTGTCATTCCACATCATCCTTGTCATCCAATCAAAATAATTCTAATCATATCCCGACCACTTTTCATTCTACTCATACCTTTATCATTCAACCTTCACACCCTAATCACCCTTTCTAATCACATCATTCAACCTTCACATCATTCAATCAAATTCACCCTAATCATTCCCTTCACCCCTAATCATATCCTAATCACTTCCATGTCATAACCTAATCATCCCTAATCACCCATCTAATCATCCAATCAATCCCACACTCTCTCACATTCCTAGTAATTCCATCTCATCATTCATCCTAGTCAAGCACTTATCCACATGGTCCTAATCCCTCAAGAAGAGATACAATGATACGAAGACATGTGTCATTCCATGCCAATCCTAGAGAACAAGGTTCCAACACCCCCAAGCCTATCCAAGTCCACCTTGGCAGCAAGACAAAGGCCTTCAAATCCTAATGCTACCTTTGACAAGGGAACATAAGTCTACCTCATCCATCCTATACAAAAAGAAAGAAAAAAAAGGCCGCAAGAATGTATATGAGCACAAAAGATGATGAGGAGATGGAGATAGATGAAGAAATTAAAGAAATAAGATCTAAGAGAGCCAAGACTTCAAAGGCTTCTGAGGACCAGCCTTTCGGAAACAGAAAGGCAAGTAAAACATAAGAAACTGGTAAGGTTGCTATGACAGTTGATCAAATTGTAAAAATAATTATTGCTCATGGAAATCTAAGGCCTATCAAAGAATATTATGATAAATTTGATAAATAAAATAAGAAAATCTTAGAGGATGCCACCATCCTGTACTTGAATGAATTCAATAAAGCTCTACTGGAAATTTTGCAAGAAATTCCTAAGGAAGGAAGCCGCCAACACTAAAGACCTAGAGCTTAGAGAACATGTCATCTCCACCTTGTGTCTAGTAATGACTAGAAGGGAAGAAAATAAAATCCTCAAGGAAGTAAAGGAGGAATTCAGAAGCAAGATCCGGATGAACAAGCTAATGCTTGGTAAAATTGAGGAAGTTGTAAAAGAAACAGAGGAAATTTTGAGGAAGGTCTTAGACAAAGATAAATACTATATTGTTTCAGAGGAACAAGCTGAGGAAGACAATCCTTTAGTTCCAGAACAAGGAACTTCAGAAGAAGAGACTAGAAAGGGAAATGATCCTCTGGAACAAACCCACATGGAGACACTAAATCCTACTCAAGATGAATCTAAGAAGAACAATTATTAGAAGTCAGAAGAGGCGGAAGGCAAAAAGGATACTCAGGATCAAACAGATGGAGTTAATATAGAAGTAAACATGGAAATGGAAATTCCCTATGAAGTTGGTTCACTGTAAAAGGAAGAAATCAAGGGTAAGGAAGATAAAGTAGAAGAAGATGGTGTAAATATTGATGCACCCAAATAAAATAGTCCTGAAACTAAAACTAAGAAAACCCAAGGAAAGGAAGATGGTCCTCAAATTGTGACAAGAAACACTGCAAATGTAGTGAAGAGTTTCCTGAGTAAAGAGAAGCTATAGTTTGATGAACTAGAACTGATTCAAGGACCAATCAATCTAGATACTCTCTCTCTAGTCCAAATGATGAAGATAACATCTTTCACACAAGATAAGGCAAGTGAAAAGATATTGAAATCCCACAGAGATGACAGTGAGTTGTTAGGCCTTGGATCCAGTATATTGGAGAAGATAATGCCAACTTTCCAAAAGAATCCATCTCATTCTCCCTCTGAAAATCTAAAGAGCCTTGTAAATTTTGTAAGTACACACTTTTAGTCCTTTGAGAAGTCTACAGAGATTAAAATACAGAATGAATTTTTGGATAAGAGATTTAGTGAGCTAAAGGGCCTAATAGGGAATGATAAAAGGATACTTGATATTAGTATAAAGAGTATTCAAAATGCTCTCAATGACAGAGGTGATGTGTACAAATTCTGTCTATCCTTGCCCAAAGTTATTAAGGATATTAAGAAGAAGATAAAGGAGCTGGAACAAAGACTGCTAAATCTATCTCAAAATTTTGACCCTCTAACAGTTTCTTTGGTAAGTCAGGAGTGTCAAGAAATCAGCTTGACTAATGAAATATAGAAGCTTGTTAAAGAAAAGAGCAATATTGTGGAGAGAATATGTGAGCTCTGGGGATTGATTGCCCCCAAGTTAGAAACAATGTTTACTGCTTTATCAGAAGCTCAAGCTACAGTCCAGACATGTGATCCTTTAGATCTGAAGAAAGCATAAACAGAGGCATTCCTACTAAGAGAACATAGCTCAATTTTGGATGGTATGAAAAATAGTTGGGGCCTTTAAACTTGTGCAGTTGAAAAATAGTTTTGCAGATATCCTCAAGTTCATGTAAATATAATGCATGGATTATTTGTACATATGCGACCTTACATACAGATTTCTTGTGAAATTTTTTGTTGGCAGATCCCACCCTTTGCCATTGATGTCAAAGGGGGAGTGAGAGACAACAAAAATGAAAGAAAACAAAGAATCCATCAAAGGGTGAGTAGTGGAGGAATATATAAGTGTACATAGTAGGGGGAGTCAGTCATGACACTTAGTCATTTTTCACTAAGTGTTGCCATCAATGCCAAAGGGGGAGATTGTTGGCAAGAGACACTACTACGCATGACAGGTGTTGTCATTGATGGCAACTAAGTCCATTCCACACATCTGTAGTGTAGTATCAGATCATACCGGAAGTCAGTTCCAAGATTTGTCTAGTTCGGATAGATAGGAACAGGGTATATGGCAGAGTTCAGTATTTTGGTCAGGGGATCTCTCCAATTAATCATTGTGTGTTGTGAATCTAATGGAGTGTAAATGAATGTCAAGAAAGTCTAAATCTAAGATTTCAACCTCTAGTGACAAAGGGATTAAAATTTATGAGCATCTGAGTACCAGGTCCTAATAGGACAAGAACACTTCAGTGAAGAATAGGCTAACTTGTGTTAGATCCTTGTGCGGATCTAGTAGAAGTGTTTTGGTGAGTTACGTATGACATATAATATTAATGGATGACATGTATGGTGATCTGCAAGTGTTATTTTTGGTATGCATCAATATTGATGTATGGATTCAGCCGATAGAAAAGAGTGCTTGTATTGTTTGTTAAGTTCTTCATGAGGTCGACAGAAAGGTGATTGAATTTACTGACACAGATAAATATAACTGATGGATTCGAGTGTATTATGGTGGATGTGTGATACGAATATGGAGGAAGTGCAAAAAAGATAGAGAGAAGTGTGAAAGATAAAAGATTTGAGGTCCAGATTATGGCAAAGCATTAAGCAGGGTAGAATAAAGATGAAGTTTGTAAAATTAGTATTTTGTGCTTAACCAGAACTAAATTCTTGCATTGGCAGATGCTACTTATCAGTTCAAACAATCTATAATCCTTTTCTAAGCATTCTTGTAGGTAGTGAGCCTCTCTTGAGCACTCAACCTGAAGGCATGTGCCTTCCCCTTTGTATTACTTTTAATAGAGTATAATCTTTGTGGGTTAACCCCCATCATGGTTTTTCCCTTAGTTGGGTTTCCATGTCAAAATCTTGGTGTCAAGTGTGTTGTTTATGTTTGTGCTCATGTATTATTAATTCTTTCTCTTCATGATTATGTGATTAATGTGTTAAGAAGTGATAAAGAAGAATTAACTATAACAATCTTTAAAAGTTTTAAGACAACTGATTCACCCCCCTCTTAGTTGTTAGCCCTAATTCCAACATAAACCTCTATCTCCCTATCTCTCCCTTATCTCCCTCTCTCTATCATCCCTTTACCTCTCAACTTATCTTCCTATTTCTCTAGACATCTCACTCACTCTCTATCTCCCTATCTCTCCCTCTGTCTCCTCTGTCTCTCTCTCTCCCAATCTATCTCCTCTCTCTCTCTCTACCTATCTATCTCTCCCTATCCCTTTACTCTCTCTCCCCTATCATTCCTCTATCTCCCTATCTCTCTAGACATCTCGCTCACTCTCTATCTCCCTATCTCTCCCCTCTATCTCCTCTAGCTCTCCCTATATGTCTCCTCTCTATCTCTCTCTACCTAGCTATCTTTCCCTATCTATCTATCTCTTGCCTCTCTCCCCTATCATTCTTATATCTCCCTATCTCTCCCTCTTTGTTATTGATGAAGGAAATGAAAACAAGAAAATTAGGAGGGAGAGAGAGAGAGAGTTGCTTGGGGTTAGGGGTAGGGGTTTAGGGGCATTATTTAGGGTTTATGAGTTTAGCATTTCTCAAGTTTAGGGTTTAGGGTTTAGGGTCTATGGTCCTGGGGTTAGGGTTTACGGGAATTATTTAGGGTTTACGGTTTATGGGTTTGGGGTCTAGGATTTAAAGAGAGATATAGAGAGGGAACTAATAGAGATTGGGAGAGATAGAGGAGACAGATGGCAGAGATAGGGAGATAGAGAGTGAGAGACATGTCCAGAGACATAGAGAGAGAGAGAGATTGAGAGGTAGAGGGATGATAGAGATAGGGAGATGGGGAGAGATAGGGAGATAGAGGTTTATGGTTTCTTGGGTTTAGGGGCATTATTTAGGGTTTATGGTTTTGGGGTTAGGGGTTAAGGTTTAGAGGTTTAGGGTTTAGGGTTTAGAGAGAGATAGAGGATCAATAGGGAGATATAGAGGAGACCAAGGCGAGAGATAGAGAGATAGAGAGTGAGGGACATGGCCAGAGATAGAGGGAGAGAGATTGAGAGGTAGAGGGACAAAGGTGATAGGGATATAGTGGAGAGATAGGGAGATAGAGGTTTAGGTTTACTTTGGTTTAGGGTTTAGGGGTTTCAGGTTTACAGTTTAGGGGTTTAGGTTTTCTTGGGTTTAGGGGTTAGGGGTTAGGGTTTAGGGGCATTATTTAGTGTTTAGGGTTTATTGTTTAGGGGTTAGGGGTTCAAGTTTAGAGGTTTAGGGTTTAGGGTTTATAGAGAGAGGAATGATAGGGAGCTATAGAGGAGACCAAGGAGAGCGATAATGAGATAGAGAGTGAGGCAAATGGCCAGGGACATAGGGAGAGAGATTAAGAGGTAGAGGGATGATAGAGATAGGGAGATAGAGGTTTAGAGTTGATTGGATTTAGGGTTTAGGGGTATTATTTAGGGTTTAGGGGCTAAGGTTTAGAGATTTAAGGTTTAGTTTTTAGAGAGAGGACCAATAGGGAGATATAGAGAGTGAGAGACATGGCCAGAGACATAGGGAGAGATAGGGATATGGAGAGTGAGGGACATGCCCAGAGACATAGGGAGAGAGATTGAGAGGTAGAAGAATCATAGAGATAGGGAGATAGGGAGATAGAGGTTTAGGGTTGCTTGGGTTTAGTTTTTAGGGTTAAGGGGTTTGGGGTTTAGGATTTAGGGGTTTAGGGTTTCTTAGGTTTATGGTTTAGGGGTTAGTGGTTAGGGCTTAGGGGCATTATTTAGGGTTTATGGTTTAGGAGTTAGGAATTATAGTTTAGGGTTTAGGGGTATTATTTAAGGTTTGGAAGTTTCTAGGGTTACTCAAGTTTAGGGTTTAGAGGCATTATCAGGGTTTACAGTTGCATGTCAAAAGAAGTATCTCTCTCTCTAAATCCCTCAACCCTAAATAATGCCCCAAATCTCTAACCCATAACCCCTAAACCCTAAACCTGAGAAAGCCTAAAACTCTATCTCCAAGTATTTCTCCCTTATCTCACTCTCTCTATCATACCTCTACCTCTCAATCTCTCTCCCTATCTCTCTGAACATCCCACTCACTCTCTATCTCCCTATCTCTCCCTCTGTCTCCTCTATCTCTCCCAATCTATCTGCTCTTTATCTCTCTACATATCTATCTCTCCCTATCTCTTTCCTCTCTCTCCCCTATCATTCCTATATCTCGCTATCTCTCCCCTCTATCTCCCCCTCTCCCTTTTCAATGAAGGAAATGAAAGAAAGAAAACTAGGACTCTCTCTCTCTCTCTCTCTCTCTCTCTCTCTCTCTCTCTCTCTCTCTCTCTCTCTCTCTCTCTCTCGCTCTCTCTCTCTCTCTCTCTCTCTCTCTCTCTCTCCATTTCCATGCACATACCTATTAGGTAGGCTATTTTGCATATGATCATCATATATCACCTCCAAACTTCACAAATATATATAAAGCATAATTCTAAGAATCTTTCATAAAGACCACTTCTACACAGGTGCAACTAATACCACTTTTTCATTGTTTTCCACATTTAATACTTATTCTTTTCCATTTTCCAAGTCCTACATGTGTCCAAGTTGTATTGTTTGTCAAGTTTTTAGTCTTATTGTTAGTCCTTACTCTCATGGTTATTAAAATTTTAGTATAGTTAGATTTACCCTTAGGTAACATTAATTTACACATTGTTGCACAAACAACCACACTAAAAAATAACCTTAAATCTAATTAAGGTTAACCTTTAAGGCCCTCTCATTTGGTGAGCCTAACAGATCCAACTAGTTCAATCTTCTTATAGTCCATGCTTAGCCTTCCAAGAGAGTTCATGCCATGTTAACTTTGCATTATGTCCTCACTTTCCTCTTGCTAGTTATAGTACTCTTTTTTTCTAATCCTATCCCTACATCATACTATTGTTGTTGACTTTTCTTTCCATCTTGATCATCATAGTCCTAGTTATCCTATTTTGAGCCTACCATTTATCCTTATCCATGTCTTGTACTTCTTCTATTCATGTCAATTTTAATGACCTCCAAATTTTCCATAAATTCTTCTCCACCAAACCCTAGACCCTCACCCAAATCCTTACTTTCCTAAGAAAAGCCCTTCCCCAAACATCATTTGATCATGTAGCTCCTTTCATCACTAGACAGGTGCTCCTAATTTCCATTATTCATCCAATACAATCCCAATGTCATAGCTCACATTCCCACACCTACATTCATAGACTTCATTCCCCCTATTGACACCATCATTGATAATCATTTTAAGGAGACTCTCTTGAATAATCATTAAACCATGGATTATCCCATATCCCCATCTTACACTTTCCTCACCTTTGAACCCTTAGAAGATGACATTTAGCTATCCCCACCATTACCAATCACACTTTCTAACAATCCCACATAAGACACCTTACCCATCACTTCACCTAGGTCATCACCAATTAAATTACCTTATTACTCCATTCAACCATACCCATACCACCTCTTTCTCACTCCACAACCTATATTAACACATGAGTCACCCCATGACATGCTACAGTTATCACAATGCCAATTCACTCTACCATCATTCTTCATATTATCTTATGAATCACCATCCTTTATTCCCATTCCTTGAGACATTATACCATGACACACATCCCTTCCTCCATTACATCCTCCCTAACCCTTTCCCAACATTGATAGCCCACTACACATGCCACCTCCTTTTCATAACACATTTGACCATAACATTGCCACAACAATCATCACTCATCCTGACTCCATCCCTCCACCATGTGACATTTATCTAACACATATTCCCAATTATAATTATATCTACACAAAACTCAAGGTGTTGTAAGTGTAATTAGAAGACCTTAAGCCTCCTCCCAATTATAATTATATCTACACAAAACAATGTAAATAATTTTAAAAAGAACATTTTTATAGTTCCAGGAAATGGATATTTGTTTCTGGAAAATGGATATCTATTTTGGTTTGGTATCCAAGCCAAAAAAAATATTTTAACATACCTATGAAATTCAAAGTTGGCCAATTCATGAATTTGGCTAAGTAAAGATGCGATTTTTTTCCATTGCCAATGTTTGGCCCACGATGATCCTGCACATACCCATGTATTTCTAGGATGGTCATGGGAATCCACTCCAATATAATTTCTAGGGTCTAAGACATAGGAAGACTCAGATAAAGGAAAAACATTAGAATAATCATATTCATACCAACCCTCCATGACTAAAAAATCCTATAATAATGGGTAGAAAGTATACCTAGGTATATAAATTTGTTCCTTCAACATGAAAGGAAGATCAAACTTCAAAAGTTATGAAGAAAACCATGTACCTTTATTTCACTAGCTGCTGCATATTGAGATGGAGCACTCAGATGACCAACAATAACCAAGGTATAGGAGTAATAAACTTTTCTCCTTTGACAGTAGATTTGTCACCTCTTCTAAAGAGGAATTCCTTGAAGTGTTACTGATCTTCAAGGCTACAAATTGATTCTTGAATCAGCTCACTAGCAGAGTCTTCTATTTCTTTGAACCCTTAAATTGTTCCTAGCAATGGTGTCAATCTATTGACATAAGTTGATGGGATGCCAATTCAACACACAACAAACTACACCTGGCAATAGCTCCAAACTTCTTCAGTGACTGTGTTGTGAAGCTCTTTCAAAATATAAACCAAGATATTACTTCCCTAGCAACGGTACCAAAATATTGGCGTAAGTTGATGGCTACCATCTTACCCAAACACATGCAAAATAGTAAACTGACTATTGCAGGGGTCTTCAAATTTCTTCGACCTTTCAAGTCCTCCTCGGCAATGGTACCAAAATTTTGGTTCCCAAAATGACAACACAAAACTCTAAAACATTTCTAAATCACTTAGGCCAGGGATTATCATTAGGGTGATAGAAAGAGGTGTATCAACAAGTTAAGGGCTATTTTAGCCAACTAATAGGAGTGGGTATACTCCTCTACACTTCAAGATCAACTTGACCTAGGAGGGATATTCCTAGAGGCATGAAATAAAATACAAATAAACAAACACAGCCATACCCAATGTACACTTGACCCCAAGAGTTGTCACTAGCTCAAGACCAAATGGCTCACTGGCCTCTAATTAAGTTGATTCAACTGTGTGAATGTAAATGAACATGAACAATAGTTTTTCCCTGAAACCATAGTTGAATGATTTGTTTGATTTAAAATAGTGATTGATCCCTCTCCAATATGGACCAGTGCCTACTCCATTGGGCAACTGAGTCATAGAAAGTAAAGAGGGAAGAAAATGACTGAACCAGCATCAATAAAAAACTAAAATGTATTCACATACATTTCTTAGATTATACTTTATACATTGGACTTATTTAATTATCAAGAACAAAACCACAATGACCCATTTGCAACAAAGAGATGAATAAAAACAAAGCATGTATTGGCTTAAATGTTGTCACACATTATCAAATCTCTATTACAATCATACTAGCAAATGTGGTGAAGGAAAAATACAAAGATGCAACTATGCATTCCCTTGAATCATTAAAAATAGCCATGGAGACATACCACTACATAAAATATGTATTACAATTCATTCCTATGCTGCATCAAACACATTCCTCCATTCAACACCCTGACTAACTTGATTTGAAGCCCTAAAATTATCCTAAGATATTACAGACCAGACAATTGGTTCGACAACCAACCCTTAATGCATCAAAGACTTATGGATATATAACAATTCATCTCATTCCATCATCCCAGGCACTACACTCAGTCAATGAGTACACACCTGCCACATTAAATTCAACCCACTGCAATGTCAAGAAGTTTGCATGTTTGGAAAGAAATCCCACACCCTGACAATACTAAACATGTCAGAAGAAGATTGCCCACATGCCTAGTGTACTTGGAGAAATAATGAGGGATGGTTTGAATCCTTCTTGACACTTGCAACACCTAATTTTATCCTTTTTGTTCTCTATATATGCAGATAGATTTAAGATTTTCACTGTTTGAACAACATGCACAACTTTGACCTATAACTCATTAATGTTGAATACAAATCTACATTTATATTATATTTTATAAAGCACTTTGAATTTCATTTGATTTTCTACTTCTGAGCTCTATTTTGCCCTTAGTCGGCAAATTTCTCTTTTCATGGACCTCTACACCATCTTCATTTTCCTTTCTTTTTTCTATCTCTCCATCCTTGGTGCTATTTTGCCTTATCAGCAAATTTCTCCTTTTTCTAACTTCTTCCTTTGGTCATCTTATCAGTGAATTTATTCTTTGTTGAACCAAGTTGGTGAACCCATCAGTTCGTGAACTACTCATCCACCCCATCAAGGCTTGCCTCTTCTCTTCTTTCTACTTTTTCACCTTATCGATGATTTTATACTTTTCCAAACCTCTATGTCTTTTCACTTTTTCACCTTATCGGTGAATCTCTCCTTTTTCGAACCAAGCCCTAATTTTGCCCCTTTTCAAACCTTTTCTTACTTTCCTCCTTTCTTCTTTGTTGGCAACGTCGCCCATTGGTGAACTTACAAGCTCGCAAACTCGTCCTTTCATTGACAAAGCACTTATCTTTTCTTTCCTTCATCTTTTTTCTTTATCAGCGAATCACCTTATCGGCAAACCTTCAAAATTTGAAATGTTTGGTGCGTTCAAATTTCCATTGGTTCCCTGACAAATCCTTTTTCCTTTTTCTTCCTACCTTAGAAACTTTCACATCTGCAATGCCTATCGAGTTTCGGTGAAATCATCATCGGCAAAACCTCCTGTCGATGAACTAAACTCTTTCTTTACCTTTGCTATTTCCTTAGGCATCTCCCCCTATTGTCTTTAGTTGATGTATCTTCTTGTTGGGAGAACCTTCCATCGGTGAACTTGGAGGTTCATGAACCTCCAATTTCATTGATAAAGGACTTGGCCAACAAAAACTGTCAATCTTTTTCTTCTTTCTCTAAACTTTTCCTTTGCCTCTTTGTCAAAAAACTGGCAAATCAGCAAATCGGGAAAAATGTGAACTCTCAAACTAGTTCATTAGTTTGGGAAATTACCTATTTTCTGATAAAGGGTAGAAATGAACATTTTTTTCTAAGAGAAGGAAACACAAGATACATGGGGGATTTTTACTTGGAAATTTTTAGAAGGGAACCCATGTAAAATATCTCAGATCAGGTAGAAATTGTGGGTTTTGAAAGGCAAAGGCAAAAGTGGGAATTTTGAAGATATTTGGGGAGCTAGATTTTTTGGGCACCAACACAAAGAAGATAATATATGGATGAAAATGGATAGAAAATTATGCCCCATGCACTTGAAGATGTGATAAGAAGGAAGATGGTCAGTTGTAAGAACATGGGTATGCTCTCAAAAGGGATGAAATGGATTGGTTAAAGAAAGGGGGGAAAGATAAGGGATGGATGAAATGGATTAATAAGACATTATGATGCATTAGGTGAGCAACCATATAGTTTGATATAGCATTAGACATTATGCACCAAGGTATATAAGACCAAGGTGACAATGTGTTTTGTGCATAACAAGACTGATGCAAAAGGATAAAAAGGTCACAAGAAAACATATGCCATTGGGTACCATGGTATGGATGACCATGATTTCATTGTAGCTATTAACATTTTTTACCACAACTCAAAATTGGTTGAGTAGATGTGACATTATCATTTTTTGAGTGAGGTTTGATATTCTTCTATTATGAGTTAGTTCAATAGTTATTATGTTTCAGTGTTAAATGCAATTCAGTTGTTCAAGAAAAGAGGAAAACTATTTATAGGAGAGATAAGTATTTCATTCACCACAATCATTATCCATTTTCAAGTTGAAATACATAAAAGAACAAACATTGCATTGAAAGAAATTATGACATATCAAATGTCCCACACAAGTCGTGGGTTATAGTTGAACATATGTAGATATAAAGAAAATACTATGCATCTAATGAATGAAAAAGGAAAGACATAGCCATCATTGCTTTGGGGTTGTCGATATTCGAAGTTGCCTCATGTACTGCTCCTAATCTTAACATGAACCTACAAAAATATGGGAAGGGTCCCGTTAGAAGCTCCGGTTATGAAAGTCCTACATCCTATCATAAGAGGCATAATACTTTGTTTATAATACATTAATCAAATGAACATCATCCATATACAGAAGGAATTGAGAAGGAAATAATTGTGGAACATCATTATTTTATTCTAATTTGTTTGTTTCATGTGCAGGTATAGGGTAAGTCATGTAGCTGATTTGAAGACATATTAGCATGTGGTATAAAATGGGCTCCCATGAGGGTTGAGCTCAGCATGCTATCCTGATTCTCAAGGGGGATGGATTGCAAATATAACAATCAAATCAATTAAACTGAAGGAACATCAAGTAATTAGGTATATGCTCATGATTATAGTTTAAAACATGAAATGAAACCATAAGGATGTGACTGAAATCATTAAGGATAGCTGTCAATTTTCTTCAATTGTCATTGGGGGAAGTGAAATTCATAAGAGGTACATAATTACATCATCAAGCATATATAGTACATATACAAATGGAATACAATTCACATCGGGTGCGTTTGTCATTTTACAGAAAGAGGATTGTATTGCTCATGTCTCAAGAGTGACAGGAAAGGAATCAAGTAAACATTTTGCCTTTCCATGTCATATTGCATTTATGAAGCAGTCATATGTTTGATTCTACTCATTATAAAATCATAAGTACATATATGAAGAAAATAAAATAGCTATAGCAATGGAATAGAATGCCGATTACATCATGTGTTGCAAAGCAGAAAAGTTATCACAGGTATATTGCATCTATCAAGTAGCAATGTTGGTAAGAAAAGAACAGCTTTGTCATGTAGTAGAGGAGCAGTCAAATAGAACAGTCATCATCTATTATGCTATAGAAAGAGGAAAGTGCCATCTATCAATAAGGCCCATTATACATTTGCATAACAGATCAATAGTGCTCTTGATCAAATTATGTCACACCTTATACCTGTATACCATATTGATATGTTATAGTAGTACAAATGCAATGTCATCACAAATATAGAAGGTATACATTGTAGCAACCAATCATACCAAGAAGCCATGCTAGTATCATGTGTTTCCATGTACAAGTAGATCATGAAAAGAAAAATATTCACATATCTTGTGTTTATGTGTTATACAATGATTAGAATATTCATGAAGTCCTATAAGTATGACTCATATTCATAGAAGATTGATCTAAGTTACATTAGATAATGAGATCAAGTGATGCCATCAAATGATGTAATGCTATAGTTGCATAAGTCTGTACATGCCAACCATATTTGGAATGCATGAGGGTTTCACAAAACTTCACACATGAGAATAATGCACTGAGGAGTAGAGAAAGGTACATCTTCCCACTTCATGGTTTGTTCATACTATCAAATGTTCAAATCTATTTTGAAGCAGCTAGGATAAGTGAAAATGAAAGCATAGCCATTATGTAAAGCATCTCAGGGAAAATCCATAACATCTGATAAAAAATGTTTGAAGAATTCATTGAAGAACTGAAAGTATGCATGTCATGTATAGCTACAGGATCTCTCTAGGTAGCACGATATGAGAGTGCTATAGGTTGGAAAACCATTTCAGCCAAACAAAAAGAAAATAGCATGGTGGAACAGAAATGCATCTTCATTATATTTTAAGGGACATCTACGAAAGTGAATGAGTTTTGCCTCAAGAGCAATCAAGGAAAGCCATGTAATTCTGCTAGATATATAACAAAGTGGGCATATCAAAAGAAGAATGCATAAAATGTATGGTTACATACAAATCAGAGTGGAAATGCAAGTGACAGAAATGTTCAGAGTTACATCTTGTTATCCATGGCCCCATAGCCACTGAAGTCGATATGCATATCAGAAAAAAAAGCTCAAACTTGATTTAATAATTCCATGACCTCATGAAGTAAATGTGATATGTGTTTAATAGAAGTGTAGGTTCAGGCTGTGGCCTCCCAAAATGACATATCCAAAAATACATAGTGAAATGAGATTTTATTCAAACCCTCTTAAGGTTTCAAAGAAGCAAATGTAAAATACATTGAATCTATACAGATACAAGGCCATTAAAGGAGGGTTTCGAGCGATGAAGAAACAAAATCATTTCATTTTGTGAAGAAATGAAAGCTATAGCCGCTGCCCAAAATACACATTTCCATCAAAAGACTCAAAACTCACATTCATTTTGTGGAGGGATGCACAACTACAGGAAATAAAGAAAATGGCTGTGGGTTTTCAAACCCAAGTATATAGAATGCCATCAACAAAGAAGCAACTGAAGATATACTCAAAGTTTGAGTCTTTAGAGAGAAACATTACCTGTGTATGTGGACAAAGATAAAACTTCCTTTTTTCTTCTTTTTCCTTCTTAGAATACAATAGTGGTGGCCAGACACAATGGAGAAGTGACACAGTAAGAGAAATGACAACAAACCATCAGTATGTGGATAAGCCACAACTCTAAAAGCTTTTTTACTTAGAGATTTACTATAAAATGGAAGGGATTGAAGAACAGATAGTCACATATGTATTAGAAGATCATTATCTTTCTTTTTATACCAAAATATATGGAAGCCGAGCACAAGAGCACATCCAGATGAGGGTTTTCATGCCTTGAAACCCTAGTTTCATGGTCAACAGCAGCAGAGCCCATTTTGTAAAAAAGGTGAAGTAAAAATGGGCCAAAAAGATAGGGTTCTTTTGTTTTGTTGTTAGGGTTTCATTTTACCCTAATCCAAATCAGTGACTTTTATCACATTTCAAACTCATTTATTTGTCCAAGCTAATACCCACAGGGATCTTATTGTTTTCACATTGGTGCCTAGGTCACATGACTTAGTGAGAGGTCGAGCTATGCTCCCTCTAAATATTTTGCTTTGAACATGTTAAGCCACCATCATGGTTTGATATATGCCTTATGAGATACCCCTTGGAGATAGGGATGAACCCTTTGCCTTAGAATTTATTTTGCAGGACTATGGAGATTAAGCCTCCAAGGCTTTTAATTATTTTTACAAAATGTATAATGATAGTTTCATCAATTTTTATGATTTTTTATAGAAAAATCAATTGTAATGCATTGTAAAATATTTGGCAAAATTATAAGTCAAATATTTTTTTTTTGCAAAACTCAAATCAAATAGGGGTTTAGATTAAAACATCCAATGCATTGTAAAGTTAGTTTTAAATCAATCTATTATAAATTGCTTTTAAAACTTAACTATTTTTAGGCAGTTAATAGGCTAATAAAACAAATCAAATATTCCTTTTCAATTTGTTTTATTTAGAGGCACATATGGACAAAATTTGGAATCTCATGACAAGAAGAAAGTAGATTTGTGGTGGGGACACATTAGGAGATCCTTTAGCATCATGATTTCGTAGTTTGGACTCTTTTTTATGGCTTTTATTTCTTCTTTTCTGAGTAGCTCAAAAATGGACTTGGAGTCTATTTTTAGGAGCTTTTTTTTAGCTTTCATGAGGAGATAGATTTCACAGCATATATCTCAGATATCCCTTTCTTTTCAGGGTTCCAAGTCACAGTTTTCATTTTAGAGTTTTAGAGATCAAAGTGCAGAGATACCAAAGTCTTCCTCTCGCATTGAGAGTGTTGTACTCATTTTCTTTGTACTCATTGTATACACCTAAAAATGACATGACTCTACCTAAATAAATATTTTAAATATTTATTTCATCTTAATATTCCTCTATCAATAAATAAATAAATCAATTTATTTATTTGATTCATTTTCTCCCATTAATTGAATAAATTACATTTATTTAATTAATTTCATCTATATAAACTTTCTTCTTCTAAATAATTAAATAATTTTAATTATTTAATTAAATCTTTCATTCGTCCAAATTTAAATCAAATGCAAATTTATTTAAATTAAATCTTAATCTCCAAAAAAATAAAATATAATTAAGTATTTTATTTATTCCTCCAAAATCATGTGCAAGTAATTAAATAAATTTATTTATTTAATTACGCTTTCTTATCCTCTAAAAAATCTTCAATATCTTCTAAAAATAAGTTCTTCTTGTCATACAAAAGCAAAAGCTGAGTTAACTGATTTAAAGCTATCAACAAAGATCTTAAATTAGAAAAATATATTCTAATTTAAGAAATAAAAAACTCATCCTCATGAAGAAAGCAGTTAACTCAACAAAGCATATTTTTGAATGACACATGGCCTTCTTGTATTCATGCACGTTCTCTCAAACATTCTCCTCCGTTGATCTTCTTATTTCTTTTCCACCATTGATCTTATCTAACACAACTCTATAAATACAACCCTCTTCTTCTATTTCACATATCAAGCTTTCAAGTAAACTTATGCTACAGAATCCATAGCACACCATTGGCAACCCCACTCTCATACCATCTATCATCCATTTCATATTGTATTGAAACTCATCTTCAACACAACAAGTATCCAAGCCATTTCTCTTTTGCCATCTTGAGGAATTGAAGCAAGGAAGAAAGCTTCCTGAGGACCACATTCATCACTGAAGATCAAACGGGAATAGGTGAACAATAGAAATCACAAGGTAAAAAGGTTGTGAGTATCATTTCTTCTTATTTTAAAATCTTCTTTACTTGCACATTCCATTGATGTTTTTTGATTTTTATTATTCATTTTGATTATCCAATTTTACCCATCACATTTTTGGTGCCCACCATGGGGTATTTGCCCCTAATCTAACCAAAAATTTGAGTTTCTAAGTGATAGGTTCTATACAAATTTTGTACAGGCTTCAAATAGGTTCAGTCGCTGCATCTGATCGATCCTGAGGTGCATCTGGACACTGTTTCAATGCATACAAACTTCCAGCGCATATATCCTTCCACCTGGCACATCTACAACTTGTACCAATGCATGCAAAAGTATGGTGCATAAATCCTTTGAGACAGTGCATATACCACTTGTTTTGGCACCTGCAGCATTCCGGCACATATACCCTCAGACACGACACTTACATACCTTTTTATGACGCATCTGTAGAAACAACAGTTGTGTCTCTTTTTCTTGCGCTTTTGAAATATGTCTTAATGCATTTGTAGAGCTGTGCTTATAGTCTCTATTTCTACACATATAGACTATTAAGTGGCGCATCTATTCTATATTGTGATTTTAGGATTTTTCTCATATTTTTCAGATTAACGCTAATGTTTGTCTTATAGGATTAGGAACTGGATAGATCATTTAGTTGCACTAATTAACTCATCTTAGATTAATTAGGGGAAAAAGTTAAAAAAATGCATGCATGGAAATCTCACGTAGTCCTTAACTAGGAGGATAGTAATGAACAATCACTGCTATCTTTGCATTATTTCTATCTTTCCTAGTTTAGAACATTGCTATCTCACAAACGGAATGAACCATTGCTATCTTTAACCACTTCAAAGTTAACAAATGTGTGAGTGCCCAAGTAGAGCACATTTAGTTTTTTTCCTTTTAAATAGGATGGGATTAACCACTATCCTCTTTGTCTATTGAATGATAATAGGCTTATGCTCTCCCCTTTACTAGGTGACCAGAATGCCAGACTTGTTATTCCTTCTGTATAACCTTTAGAGGGGCCTGCCCTTGGATGCCTGCCTGTCCAAGTGGGAATGACCCTGAGTGGAAACAAGCTAAAGCCAAGCCCTACCAATCCACTTTAAATAAATTGTGCTTGAGGCGAAAGCTTCCTGCAACGAGTGCCACTGTGTTACACCAACAACCAACCTCCCCCAAAACCCTCCAAGGCCTAACCATTGGAGGCTGGGAGACTTCATAATGGAGAGTAGCATTGCCGCACTTGTAACCACTCGAATGGTTGCCTTGACTACTTAGCCATTTGTTTAGTATACCGAAAACACCTATTTGTTGGCGCAAAAGGTAGAACCTTTGAAGCAACCCTGATTCATGTGATTCTTAGTAGAGGTACCAAGGACAATCCTATGGTTTGGTGGGGATACGAGCCTAAGAAAACCTAGATCTGGTATACGTGAGAAGTGAGTACCGTGGAGAGGAGCCGGTGCTACTAGATCCTGGAGCTACACGCTTTGAATATGCACAACTAGGGGACTCAACAAATGTCCTTTCCATCCTAGTCTGTAATTATTCTTGTCAAAAAGTCCAAAAAAACAAAAAAATAATAAAAGATAAAAATTGTGAAAACTTCTATGCGCTTGCTATGTCTTTTGCCATAATTGAAAATCAAAATTCAAGAACAGACCAAGTTTTCAACCAAAAACATAATTTTTTTGAAAAATGTGCCAAAAACTCTGTAAAATCAAATTGAAAACCAGAATGGCGTATCTGCTATGACCTACAATGCATATACTTAGACTTACAGTGCATTTGACAACTATTGTGGTGCATATAAAAATTACCAGATTTGTGCATTTGCTTCGACCTGTGGCACTTTTACACTCTGTTCCAGTGCATTTATTACTGCACATCCAATCCAGAGAGCTATTATGTACTTCCTAGGAGAAAAATTTTCAACTTTTTAGAAACCCATTTCAAACTTGTCTCAGTTTTCCCAAGATCTGATTAAAATCGTGCAAGTCAACCATTTCACTCTTCTTCCACACCATAGCTACTTTTCCCACACTGCATCATAGAAAACTATGCAAAAATTCTTCCAAAATCTAACAAGGTGAGAACCAAGCTATTCTTGATCACATCAAACCTCAAACAAGTCTAGTGAGTCTCCACTATCAAGGATCACTTATCCTTTTCTCTCAGAACTCCACTAATGGCTTGTACAAAACTAGTCTACATCAAGTAAACATAATTCTATCATCCTTACTTTGACTATCATTTGTACACCCAACTTGTTTGACACCAATTAGATCTAAGGAGAACCTTGCTCAAATCTTGGCGCATTCTAGCACCCATTGTTCAAGTCTTTCAAACTCACTCCATCCCATCTCTAGTCACCTTGCATAGTCTTAACGAGGTCCCAAAAATAAAAATAGATTGAAATGGCTGAGAAAACTATTCTGACCTCTCATGATAGTGATGAGGAAAGTTCTATGGAAGACGTCCTCCAAACACAGCAAGACCAAAGATTTCAATGCATAATGGATAAGGTACTTTCCCAAGATCCTACTAAATTCTTTCTACACTTAGCACAACAAGGAGTCAAGCTCCCTAAAGATTTTGATGTAGAAGCTCTAAAAGAACCTAAGGAAGAAAGAAACCCTAAGGGAAGCACACATGAGGAAATACCTATAGACAAAAGCAAAGGAACTAATGATTCTATGAATGCCT
This sequence comes from Cunninghamia lanceolata, assembly GCA_027924645.1. Taxonomy (NCBI): domain Eukaryota; kingdom Viridiplantae; phylum Streptophyta; class Pinopsida; order Cupressales; family Cupressaceae; genus Cunninghamia; species Cunninghamia lanceolata. Next base: position 2,664,793 of record BSBN01000189.1, on the reverse strand, counting down.
TAAGCTTAATGACCCAACAGATCCAAGCTTTACAACAACAATTCACAGACATGCAAACAAGAACATCAACTAAACATTATTCCCTAGAGGACATTTCACCATATCCTTTCAATAGAACCTTGATCACGATACCTTTCCCCTCAAAATTTGATAAATATCGATGAAAGGGTGATCTAAGGGACCACATTAGGGAATTTAACACTGCATGTCTTGAAGTCGCCCACAATGATACTTATCTTATGCGACTATTTCAAAGAAGCTTAGGAGGACAAGCCATGGAGTGGTTTTCTAGACTACCACCTAGCATTAGAACATTTAACGAACTTGTGGACAAATTTGTCACACATTTCTCCTATAATATTGAGCATGACACCTCAATCTTAGATCTTTGTAACACCAAGCCAAAAGGTGGAGAATCTTTCACCACCTTCCTACAAAGATGGAGACAGTTGGCAAGTAAATGCCCACATCAAATGCCTAAAAAACAAATGCTGGAAATGTTTGTCCATAACTTACATACTGACCTAAGCTATCATATACAAATCCAATGTCCTACTTCCTTTAGTTAGGTCATTGAGATGAGTCTAATCATCGAAAAGGGTTTAATTACAAAAGGTCATATAAAGCTATATAAGGACACTCCTAATACCAACACCAACATAGATAAACCAAGATTCTGGACAAAGAACAAAAACATTGTGAATGATGGCATGGTAGATGCCAAGAATGTGGTACCAAAACAACCAATCTTCAACTTATCGAATCCTCAAAATAACCCCCCACAAAAAAACTAAGAAACATTGAATCACGGTTTACAAATTTTCAACCTAGGAGAAAATTTACACCTTTGGGAGAATCATTGGAAACCACCCTATGCAAGTTAATCACAAGTAAGATCATAACACTTCCAACAGCATGGGAATATGAACCAAAAGTCAAACCTCCTTGGTGGAACGACAACAATTTCTGTGAGTACCACCGAAATAGGTGGCACAAAACCACCAACTGCATTGTGCTCAAGCACACTATCCAAGATTTGATAGAGCAAAACAAAGTGTCACTTGATGGAAATACCTCTAATAATAATTACTGGGCATTCAAGGATCCTCTTCCCAACTATGAGCAAGGAGGGTCTTCCAACCAAAACAATAGTGGAACTAACAATGCCAATTACACAAACGTGTCCTTTGACTATGTTGTTAACCACATCTCGGAAAGTGATTCACGCATCAATGTGATCACTATAAATAAAGAGGAAGATTATAATGTTACCACCTGTAGTAATAGAGTCACTCTTATATGAGCCCTCGCCTCCCCGGCTAATTAGTATAGTATCCTGGATCAACTCCATAAGACACCAGCACATATCTCCATCCTGGAACTCCTACATCTATCCCAATCCCATATGGCCATACTTGACAAAGCTTTATCAGAAGCCTCCATCCCAACGAACCTTGCCAAAGAGTACTTTCAAACCATGGTAGGTCACATTACCTCACCTCACTCATTATCATTCACTGAAAAGGATGATATGTCAATTACCCAACCTCATAACGCATCTCTTCATATCAAAGCCTTTATCCACAAACACAAGATAAAAAGGGTTCTAATCCATGGAGGAGCTGGTTTGAATATTTGCACCTTGAAGCTAATCCTTGCATTGGGGTTTATGGAGAAAGATATAGATCCAAAAAAGAAAATCACTATCAAATCCTACGATGAGGAGGAGAGAACTTCCAAAGGAACTGTTACTTTACCAATTAGAGTGGGACCTATAGTAAAATATGTGGCATGCCAAGTCCTTGATATGGAGCTAGCCTATAATATTCTTCTTGGGAAACCATGGATACATTCTCTAAAAGTAGTGTCGTCAACATACCACTAGTGTATCAAATTCCCCTATGAAGGTCAAGAGATTACCATACAAGGTGACCCCAACCATTTCATTACTGTAACTCCATTCAATCTAAACCTAAAGTTGTGATTCCTAACAACCGTGCCTCTACTTCATCTTCATCTCATGTTGACCCAGCTTCACTTGCTTCCACTTCAAAGACATCCCAACTTGACCTCGGACTCAAAGATAAGGGTTTGGGTGAGTACACAATCTCACAATCCCTTTGTTTTGCACAACTTCCCCTATCTCCCAGATCATATGGAAGACCTACCCTAAGCAAATCCAAAGCAAACAAAACTACCAAAGGTCCATTTATCAAATGGGGAAGCCTTGAAGATGAGAGCGATGAAAAGGATATCCTACAATGGTTATACAAGGATGAAGGTAGTTCATCAACACAACAAGACCATCACACCACTATACAAACTGAACAATATGGTCAAGGATTCCAAATGCTACAAAGAATGGGGTATGAAGGACATGGTCCACTCGGTTCAAGAAAAGATGGTATCACTGAACCCATCCAACCTCATACCTTGACACCCTAAGACACTACAGGGCTAGGTTACACTGGCACATCAAGAACCAATAGAGCAAATAAGAATAAAGGTAAAAAACCAGAAACATCTACTAGAAATTTGGTTGATCAAATTCAACAACTACAAATGGGGAGTGAGACCGATTCCAATGAATATGAGTGGGATAGTCTCTCAAAGCTATCTTGTGATGAGAAAGGTATCAATGTTGTCCATGAATATGACCCAACCCATGCAAATGAGAGACGAGGTACAAGGGCTAGACCACTAGAGTCTGACTCACATAATAATGATAGTGAAAGTTGTGAGGAAAGAATGATACCCCCTTGACAGATCCTCTAATAGAGAGTACCATCACAAACTTTGTTCATGCTTATAATGACCTCCATAACAACTCTATCTTAACCATCAATACCATCAAACTAGACCAACCCAATGACCCCTTGCCATTGTTGCACCCCAAACTCATCGATTGGGACTTGCAAGGTACTACCCCTGAGCTCGATACCTTTCAGAATGATGAAGCCATCATAGACTATCTTGAGCTTAGAGATCATATACCTGCAGGGGACCACAGAGCTAGCTATGCCATAGAACTCAACGAAAAGGCTTATTTTGGAGAGAGTGCCAAGCCTTTCAGTCTCAAAAATATCAAAATGAAAGAAAGATCTACTAGTGAAAATCATTCTGCAGCAGTGTTAGATCATGAAAAAAGTAAAAATATAGACATATCCAATGGTGAAAACCTCTCTGAGGTGCCAAAGGATGGAAGGCTTGTGTTATGCCCTTACTTCTATAATGTATATGGTTATGAATAGTCAGCTTGTGGCTATCTTAACTCTTAATTAAGTCATATTATCATTATTATATTGTTATTTAGTTGTTTAGGTCGGCCTAAGGCTTCTATAGGGCTATCTAAGTTGGCCTGGGTGATATCCTAGGCATAAATAGGTATATATAGGGGTAGTGAGTCTTATTAGATCATCATATTCATTATTGTGTTCTCATTGAAGACTGTTGGAGGTATCCCCCTCGAAGTGGATTAGGAGGTTGCCCCCTCGAAGTGGCATATTATTATCAAGTATTTTCAGTATATTTACTATTATATTCAGATATTGTGCAAGTTGTTTCATTACAAGTGGTATCAGAGCATGATCTTGGCACCGTAGAGGCAAAAATTTTTCTCATCATTGGAGGCGATTTTGGGAATAGCATAACTTTCAGATTTTAGCAAATTTTTTAAATATTTTTAAAGGGTTTTTGAAGACAATATTAAATAAGATACAGTCCAGATTTCAGAGGAATTGGAGCAAAAATAAGTGAGTTATTGCAAAATTAGGGTTTCCAACAAATTCTCTCTCAAGGCAGCAAATTTGCTAATTTTTTGGATTTTTTTCTGGGTAAGTGGTATCTTGGCCTTAGTAAGTTACAGTAAAAATTTTGGAGAATTTACATTTCATTTCTATGATTTATTTCAAAAATATTGGTTTCCATCATGACGAGCCTTGCAACAAGAGGCAAAAAGAATGTTGTCACACTGGGGAAATCCTCTGATAAGGATGAGGAAATAAGTAAGTACAAGAGGGATATGTGTGACCTAAGAGAAGATATATCATATATACGAAGCATGTTAAGTGCCTTAATGAAGGAACCAAGAAAGGAGGTCTCAAGCAACAAAGAAGAAGAAGAAGCAGTAGCAGTAGACAAAGAAGAAGAAGAACTAGAAGAAGAAGAAAAAGAAGAAGAACCAGAAGAAGAAGAAAAAGAAGAACCCGAAGAAGAAGAAGAACCAGAAGAAGAAGAAGAAGAAGAAGTGGAAGAAGAAGCAAAAGAAGAGGAAGAAGCGGAAGAAGAAGCGGAAGAAGCAGAAGAAGCAGAAGAAGAAGCAGAAGAAGAAGTGAAAGAAGTAGCGGAAGAAGCGGAAGAAGAAGCGGAAGAAGAGGAAGAAGCGAAAGAAGAGGAAGAAGAAGTGGAAGAAGTAGAAGAAGTGGAAGAAGCAAAAGAAGCAGAAGAAGCAGAAAAAGAAGTGGAAGACGCAGTGGAAGAAGCGAAAGAAGATGCAGAAGAAGCGGAAGAAGCGGTAGAAGAAGCGGAAGAAGCGGAAGAAGAAGAAGAAGAAGATGATGATGATGATGATGATGATGATGATGAAGCAGAAGAAGAGACAGAAGAAGAAGAAGAAGAAGAAGAAGAAGAAACAAAAGAAAAAGAAAAAGATGATGAAGAAGAAGTGAAAGAAGAAGAAGTTCCTGATCAAGCTATTCAACCAATGCAAGGGTACCATGTACTATTCCTCACCTCTTCCTCTATGGCACATCAAAAGGTTCAAGTAAAGGAAAAACACATTCATCACCATCAAGAGCTAGATGCAAAGGGAAGACACATCTTGGAGCTGAAGTTAATTTTCCAGACACACATGAACAAGCTGAGGACATCAAGGACATATCTTCTAGTTGAAGTTGCCACATGGGATGATGAAGATTATATGAAGAAACTACCAGAATTGATTAGCGTTGAGGACAACGCTTTTGTAAAGGTGGAAGGCATGTTATGCCCTTACTTCTATAGTGTATATGGTTATGAATAGTCGGCTTGTGGCTATCTTAACTCTTAATTAAGTCATATTATCATTACTATATTGTTATTTAGTTGTTTAGGTCGGCCTAAGGCTTCTATAGGGCTATCTAAGTCGGCCTGGGTGATATCCTAGGCATAAATAGGTATATATAGGGGTAGTGAGTCTTATTAGATCATGATATTGTGTATTGTGTTCTCATTGAAGACTGTTGGAGGTATCCACCTCAAAGTGGATTAGGAGGTTGCCCCCTCGAAGTGGCATATTATTATCAAGTATTTGTAGCATATTTACTATTATATTCAGATATTGTGCAAGTTGTTTCATTACAGCTTGACCCTCTACCCAATCTTACACATTAGGAGAGATATTTAATCTTGATAGAACCAAAAGAGCCGATCAATGTCAGCACAGGTGATAATCCCAGAATGATCCACATGGCACAGTCTTTAACAACACAAGAAAAGATAGCATTCACTAAATTCTTCAAGAGAAAAAAAATCAACTTTGCATGGACATATGCAGACATGCCAGGGCTAGATCTGAATCTCATAATGCATCACTTATCTATAGCTCTAGGAGCTAAGCCAGTAAAGCAAAAACTCAGAAAGATGCACCCACATGTGGTCCCTATGGTGAGAGAAGAGCTGAAGAAACTGTTAGATGTCAGATTCATCAGACCAATAGACTATCCTGAGTGGATTTCAAACATAATACTAGTTGCCAAACCAGATGGCAGAGTCTAAATATGTAATGTCTTTAGGGAGCTAAACAAAGCATGTCTGAAAGATGATTTCCCCCTGCCAAACATTGACATTATTGTAGATCTTACGATAGGGCACACCATGCTGTCACTAATGGATGGTTTTTCTGGATATAACTAGATAAAAATTACACCTGAAGACCAACACAAGACTGTATTCACATGTCCTTGGGGCACTTATTGTTGGTGTGTCATGCCATTTGGTTTGAAAAATGTAAGCGCAACATATCAAAGAGCTATGACCATAATCTTCCACGACATGATGCACACTATAATGGAAGTTTATGTTGATGACATCCTGGCAAAATCACTCACAAGAGAAGGACACCTGGTTGTACTGGACAAAATCTTCAAAAGACAATGTGCGCCTCAATCCAAAGAAGTGTGTGTTTGGAGTTACCTTAGGTAAGCTACTCAGATACATAGTGTCTGCCAATGGAATCAAAGTCAACCCAGCTAAAGTGAAGGCCATCATGGAAATGCCACCTCCCAAGAATCTCACTCAGCTAAGGTCCCTACAGGGAAAACTCCAATCTATCAGAAGGTTCATTTCTCAATTGGTAGACAAGTGCCACCCATTTTCCCACCTCCTACATAAGAATGTCCCTTTCAAATGGAATGATTCATGTGAGCAAGCATTCTAGTAGTTAAAAGAATATCTAATGAAACCACCTATATTGATGCCACTGATTTAGGGAAAATCTCTACTACTGTATATCTCAGCCACACCAACAGCTCTGGGAGCTCTCCTCGCACACCAAAATTATGAAGGAAAAGAACAAGCAATATACTATATCAGTCGAACACTTGTTGAATATGAACTACAATACACGCCAATTGAAAGAGCATGTCTTGCTATGGTCTTCACGTCACAAAAGTGGAGACATTACATGTTGTCACATTTGATCAAACTGGTCACAAAAATTGATCCACTCAAGTACTTACTCAACAAAGCAGCCCTAACAGGTAGATTGCCCAAATGGGTCATGCTTCTTAGTGAATTCGACATCAAATATATAGACAAGAAAGCAATAAAAGGCCAAGTACTTGCAGATCAATTGGCAAATGCACCTCTAACAAATGATAGCCCTTTGAGCTTCAACTTTCTAGATGAGTCTATCTTTCACATAACCACAGCAACCTAGAAAATATATTTTGATGGCTCATATACTCAGCATGGATCGGGAGCAAGTATCATGTTGATCACCCTAGTGGTGACACCATTCCTAAATCATACAGATTACTTTTTCCCTGCACTAACAACGTGGCAGAGTATGAAGCCCTAGTCATTGGCATCAAGCTAGCAGTTGAATGGAATATCCAATAACTTCAGGTGTATGGTGACTCACAACTGGTCATAAATCAAGTAAATGATGACTACCAAACAAAAGATGAGAAATTAATCCCTTACAAACGAATGGTAGATGACTTCATAGAATACTTTGTCAAGATCTCTTTTGAGTAGATACCAAGGATTGAGAACAAAGCTGCAGATGCCATGGCAATGATTGCATCTCTCCTTGATATTCCAAATAATCAATCACATTATGAGTTCTTGGTAGAGCCAGTGTCTTGTCCTGCATATGAAACCCTTGAATCCCATATCATTTACCACATTGTCAGAGCCAATTCCCTCCTCTATGGAAAAATATTTGCCTATCTTAAAGAGAATACCCTCCCACTTGATCTCTCTAGTAAACAAAAATGAACCTTCATCTGTCAGGCATCCCGATATGCCATTGTCACCAATACCCTATATCGTAGAGGTCTCGATGGTACTCTCCTTAGATGTCTCAATAGTGAGGATTATCAAACCACCCTGAATGAAGTGAATGATGGTATATGCGGTACCCACTCTAGTGGCCCTACCCTAGCCAGGAAACTCATACGCATTGGATACTACTGGCCAACCATGGAACAAGATTCCTATCATTTTTTGTAAAGAAGTGCAAGAAGTGTCAAATCCATGGGAACCTGATGTTGGCAAGAGACACTGTGTGGCTTCATGATTGTTGTCATTGATGGCAACAAAGTCTATCCCACACATCCGCAGCACATAGTATGTCTATACCGGATGACAGATTGAAGATTGTTTAGCAAGAATAGAGCATGCAACAAGGTCTAACAATCAGGTCTAGATCTCTCAAATTGTATAACTCAATGAGTTGCAGACTTGGACAAGTCAAGAGGAGTATCATGACCAATATATTCTAGAGATTGAGCCTCTAGTGATGAATCATGGAAAAGATATGATCATTTGAGTGTTGGGTTCTAGACAGGTAGAGCAGACTGAGGAAGAATTGACCGACAGAGTATCAAACTTCAATCAAGATGAGTAATTGATGTTGATCAAGCTATTTGAGGGATCATACATGGTTGAATGACACAATTGATGACTTCTATGTCTATTTTTTTGATACGCATCACATATTAAGCATGGATTCAGCTGACAGATTAGTGTTTTGTGAATATCTTGATTATTCTGGTTGCCGACTAGAAAGATGTTGAAATCCTTAGTGCGGATATATATACCTGATGGATTCTAGTATGAAGGAGAGTTGGTGCTTAATACTATTTATATTCTTTTACTATATGAATGAGCTACCCAGATCAATTGGTTGGGTATGGCAAAATGACAGACCGGTTGCCATACAAATCAGAGACTATATGTATGGACTTGGTGATGCTAAGGCTCAAAGCACAATGCTCTGGGGATACTTTAAGAACTTCCAAAGTATGATGTAGGCCAGAGAATGAATTCCTCAAATAATAGTTGAAAGATATAAGGATACAGTATGCTTCATGGTAGACATTGATCAATGCCTAATGGAGGCAGTTGAGCCCAGAACAGTTTGGATTATGCCAATGGGATATGAGGTTGATGAGAAAATCTTGGAGCTGCATGTCCATCACTTGCTGAGTCAGCCTAAGGACCCTGAGGCAAAAAGGTTTGGAACCTTTGAAGAATTAAGTGTAAAGATACATGATGAACTAAGACAACCAAAGATAAAAAGAAAAGTGAGAAGGGAAGTAGAGGAAATTGCCAAAAGATATGGCATATCAAAAGAGGCAGTTGATGCAAACAAAGAGAAAATAGAAAAAGCTAAGAAAGAGAAACATGAAGCAAAAAAAGAAAGTGTTTCAGTGCAAGCCTCCTCCCAGACTAGATCCTCCAAGAACTCTATACCTTCCACCTCTAAGAGGTCAAGAGCCTCAAAACTAGAAGCCAAGACATCCAGAAAGGGAGAAAAGAGAATGAAAACAAAGGCCACAAGGTCATACATAAGCTAAAAGGATGATGAAGAAACAGAGTCTGATGAGGAAGTTAAGAAAATGAAGAAGAAGAAGGAACATCCAAGGAATCCTCTGCCAGCAAAGACAAAGAAGAAGGGGCAGAAGAATTTGTTGAAAAGCCCACTCTTTCTATTGATGATATCATCAAGGTAGTCACAGTGGATGGGAACTTGCAACCAGTCACTAAATTTTATGATGAATATAGTGATACTGACAAGAGGATCTTGGATGATGCTACAGTCAGGTATCTGAACATTTATAATAAAGCATTCATTGAAATCATTTCTCTAATTCCCAAAATTCTAGAGAAGGTACTTGAACTCAGAAAATAGAATGCCAAGGAAAAGGACTTAGAGATCCGACAACATATTGCTATTCAGCTCTATCCTTCCGTTACCCCAAAGCAAATGAACATGATCTTCAAGGACTGCAAGGATGAATTTTAGAGCAAAGCAAGAGTGAACAAACTAATGATTGGAGAGATTGATCAGGTAGCAAGAGAAACAGAAGGTATCCTCCAGAATGCCTTCCAAAGATTCAATCTTCCTATCATAGAGGAAATAGAGGAAGAACCTTCTACCATGGATGACGAAGGATTAAATGCATCAAAAGAAGAATCTACTGAGAAAAATGTAGAAGGGTCTAAAGAGATAGATGAGGGGAAGTCTAAAGACTTGGATTCCTCTGTTCTGGAAGAGGAAGTTCATGAAGAAGTCAACATCTATCCTTCAGATCCCACTGCAGACATTCCAGACTCAAGAACTGAAGGAGAAGGAAGAAAAGAAGAAAAAGTGAGTCAAGAAGAGGAGGTAAAGGGAAGAGAAGAAGAACAAACAGAGAAGATCTCTAATGGCAATTCAGAGATTCCAAAAGAAAAGAAGACTCGGTCTCTAGCAAGAGACACTGCTAAGGCAGTGAAGAAATTCTTGAACAAAGAGCTGATGAAGATAGATGAAACGGAACGTTGTCAAGGACTACTAAATTTTGATTCCCTCTCTCTGGTCTAGACAATGAAGATAGCATCTTTTATCCAAGCTAAAGCAAAAGAAAAGCTTCTAAAGTCTCACATGGAAGATTGTGAGCTGATAGAGATTGCATCTGGAATGCTGGAGAAGATCATGCCATCCTTCCAAAAGGATCCTTTGGCCTCTCCATCCGGTAACCTAAAATCTCTGGTAAACTCTGTCAAAACTCATTTTGATTCTTTAGAGAAATTGGTAGAAGAAAAGGTCCAGAAAGAATTTTTGGAAAAGAGATTCACTAAAGTATAGGGACTCATAGCTAATGATAGGAGAACCCTAGATATTGGGATAAAGAGCCTAGAAAATGCTCTTAAAGGTGGTGGAGAAATGTACAAATTTTGTCTATCCTGGTCTAAAGTGACAAAGGATATTGAAAAGAAGGTGAAAGAACAAGAAGGTAAACTATCAAGTTTATCTCAGAATTTTGATCCTCTCACCACATCCATAATGAATCAAGAGTGCCAGGCTATTACCATTATAAATGAAATAAATAGGCTTGAAAAGGAGAAGAAGAATATAATAAGAAGGATGAGTGAACTTAGAGAGATAATTATCCCTAAGTTAGAGGCAATGCATGAGGCCTTAACTAATGCTCAGACCATAGCCCGGACTAGTGATCCGGCAGACTTAAGATGGGTAGAAGCTTATGCATTTTTGTTGAGTGGTCACATTTGAATTTTGGATAAGATGAAGCAAAGTTGGCCAACAGAATTTGTACAGTTGGAAACCACTTTTGCAGATATACTTAAGGATATGTAAGTATAACATGTATATATACTTATGTGGCTATGTATAGGTTGATTTTTACAAATTTTGGTGTGCGGATTCCACCCTTTTCCATTGATGTCAAACGAGGAGTGAGGAGCAATGAAAAATGTGGAATCCAACTAAGGGGGGAGCTCTGATAAAATAGTACATAAGACAAAGCATCAGCCAAGGGGGAGTTTGCTATGATACTTAGTCATTTTTCACTAAGTGTTGCATCAATGCCAAAGGGGGAGATTGTTGGCAAGAGACACTGTGTGGATTCATGATTGTTGTCATTGATGGCAACAAAGTCTATCCCACACATCCGCAACACATAGTATGTCTATATCAGATGACATATTGAAGATTGTTTAGCAAGAATAGAGCATGTAGCAAGGTCTGACAATCAGGTCCGGATCTATCAGATGGTATAACTTAGCAAGTTACAGACTTGGACAAGTTAATATGAGTATCATGACCACTATATTCCAAAGATTGAGCCTCTGGTGATGAATCATGGAAAAGATATGAGCATCTAAGTGTTGGGTTCCAGACAGGTAGAGTATCAGACTTCAATCTGGATGAGTAATTGATGTTGATCAAGCTATTTAAGGGATCATACATGGTTGGCCGACATAATTGATGACTTCCATGTCTATGTTTTTGATACGCATCACATATTGAGCATGGATTCAGCCGACAGATTAGTGTTGTGAATATCTTGAGTATTCTGATTGCCAACTAGAAAGATATTGAAATCCTTGGTGTGGATATATATACCTGATGGATTCTAGTATGAAGGAGAGTTGGTAAGGATATAGTGTGTGAGGAAAGGTAGAGATAAGTGTGGAAGTAGGAATTCAAGTCTGGTATGTGACACAACAATAGCACTAAAGTAGAAAAAGAATGAAGTGCATTAGATCAATATATTGAGCCTAACCGAAATTGAACCTCGGCATATGTGGATGCCTCTCATCGGTTCAAACACCTGGTTACCTTCTATAAACTTTGTAGACAGTAAGTCTCTTGTAGGCAGTGTGCTCAGGCAGTGAGCCCTAATTGGTAAGTGCCATTTTGTACTTCTTATTCTTTTAACAGAGAACACAATCTTGAGTTAGTCACCCCGTGGTTTTTCCCTTAACAAGGTTTTCCACATAAAAATCCTTGTGTTATGTGTGTTGATTTTATTTATGCTCTCATGATTATGTATGCTTATATGATTTGATGTTGCACTAATTGTTAAAGGAGAAAAGAAAGTTAAGATATTTAAGATAACTGATTCACCCCCCCTCTCAGTTATCTGCCTTGTTTCCAACACCTGATACATGCACCAGCACAAGAGATGCAGCCATTAATGACTCCTTGGCCTTTCTGTCAGTGGGGACTCGACTTAGTGGGCAAGATTCACCCTCCTTCATCCAGCGGCCATAAATTTATAATTACCACCATTGAATACTTTACAGAGTGGATTGAAACCGTTCACTTAGCCAATATCACAGGCAAGTAGATTGCCTTCTTTATCTTGACCTATATCATTTGTTGCTATGGTATCCCTTTGTCCATTATCACAGATAATGGATGACCTTTCAAAAATCAATATGTCAAGGAACTATGTGACAAATTCTATATCTAGCACCGCTTTTCTACCCCCTACTATCCCCAAGGCACTGGCCAGGAGGAGGCATCAAATAAAACCATTTTGAAAATCCTAAAGAAGATTGTCAATGATGCTGGTTATGATTGGCATGTCTAATTAAATCCCACACTGTGGGCCTATCATAAAAGCATCCGCACACCCACAGGTGCAACACCATACTCCCTAGTCTACAAATCTGAAGCCATCTTTTCATTGAAGTCAAGATCCTATCCTTGTGAGTTTCATTAAAAGGCCTCATATTTGATGAAGAATACAGAGTGTCTAGACTTCAAGAGTTAGAGATGCTCGAAGAAAGAAGGTAATAGGCCTTTAACCATCTAAAATCTTATCAACAGTGAATGTCCAAAAGCTACAACCATAGGGTAAATCCCTGAGTATTCCAAGTTGGTGATCTTGTCCTCAGAGAAAATCCCAGAAATCAACAAGGTCAAGAAAAGAAAGGCAAGTTCAAACCCAATTGGCTAGGTCCCTATGTCATCATTGCAACTTATGGGTCAAGAGTATATCGATTGGCTACATCTGAACGTGAACTATTTGATGATCCTATCAACATCATGCATCTTCTCAAATTCTATACCTAAAAACCCCAATGCAATGGAGTCCTTAAAAATTCAAAAAAAATGAAAAAGTGATTAAAAAAAACTAGAAAAATAACAAAAATATCGTCCTTTGGTGAAAACCTAGCAAACAAGCACTTGGGATAGGTACCATGATGAAAACCTGGCAAAGAGGCGTCATGTGTACTTTTAACTTTCGTGTAAATAAAAGCAAGTGGTGAAAACCTAATAAACAGGCGCTATTTGCAACAAATTACTTCCTCCATCTATTGTGACCTCATGTCTCTTGCATGTTGGGAATTAAGGTGTCTCAACCTTGGTAATTCTCTGCATTTGTAATGTTTGTATTTATTATTCAATTGCCTATGTTGTAAATAATTGGAAATTCCACTTTGTCATATTGTGGGATGTGGCACGGTGACATGTCAATCCTACATGGATTATGACAACTTGTTATTTTGTCCTCACATGAGGAGATAGGAGTCCCACTTAGTGGTAGGAATATTCTACCATGTGTTGACATCTTCTATGTTGTGTAAGGAATGTTTGACCGAAATGGTTATGATGGATTCCTATGACGAATCTATGACATGTAAGAGTCGAGAATAGAAGGTCGTAAGACAGGTAATGACATGTGTCATGTAGCATCATTAAATGAGGCATATTTGGGTGCCCCAAGGTGGGATATGATGTGTTGTAAGATAATATGCTATTTATAGCATGTGTATGATAGATTCTCTTATAGCTGTAAGTTGTAACCACTATGACAGATTCTATGACGGTCGTAAGTGCCGTAAGAGCATCTGTCATAGCCCATTTTGGAAATACATGACCTCTTTGGGATGGGAGCTATGGACAAGTGTCAGACACATTCTATAATGTTAACCAAGTGTCCCTAGGTGTGGGTTTTGGTCCAAGATGCCATATTAGACGCCCATTCCAAGAAAAGTCCAAAATTGCCTTGTATGTTCTATTTAAACAAGTGCTTGGAGATGGAGTTTGTATCACAGGTTTACAGGTATTTGTTAGATCTAGGGTACACAATTGAGAGGGGGGGTGAATCAGTTGTATAAAACTTGCTTCAACTTCAAACACTTGAATCTACTTTGTTAGTTAATAGTATATCGATTAACCATTCATCAAAGCATAAAGCAAGAACACTGGAGTAGATAAACATCAACACATTAGACACCAAGATTTTGACGTGGAAAACCCAGTTAAGGGAAAAACCACAGGGTGATTAACCCAAGGATTATTCTTTGTTAGAAGAATAAGAAAAATGGATGGCACATGCTAGTCACGGCTCACTGCCTGAGCACATTGCTCACAAAGAGGCACACTGCATATAAGAGACACACTATCTACAAGATCATAAGTATTACAAAATTGAACTAGAGAATGACATCTTCACGATGTCTGGATCAGTTCCATTTAAGCCTGAGACACACCTACTCTGCCTTTCACTCTTCTGCTATACCACACTCATCTATTCCACACTACTCATGCCAAAATGAGTTGACAAACCTTTATTTATACAAGGCATCGACTTAGGAACAATCATCTAAGTCGACAATCAACCACAAGAACATTTGCAAGATGAATAACTCATCCGGTCAGCCATTCTAAACAAGAACATCTTCATTCGGAAGAATATCTTCAATTCTGGGATCTAACACTAATGCGGACCGACAACACAACCTCAACATGATCCAAGAACCTTCATAGGCTTGCTTGAATGACCAGGTACATCCGCACTTCCTCCACTTACTAGAATCTCTTCTCTTCTTCATCCGAAACTTCAAGAACACAGTCTACCGCCACTATCATACTAAACAAGGTGCTTTTGGACCTCCAAACCATGAACCAATCGAGATGACACATCACAAGGACATCCCAAACACACCTTCCAATCCGCAGAATGGGACAATGCACTTTCAGATCTCACCGGACCTTTTTGTAACACTCTGTCACTCTGGAGCATCTCCCAGAACTGGTTCTACTTGATCGATCACAACTGCTTCATATCTTCATGTGGACCTCTTAAATTGTAACTGGAACATATCAAGACTCATATCTACAAACCCTTTAATCCACATCCTCTGATACTTTTGCCTTCTTCTCATCACTGTTCTTCACTGTACCTGATTGAGACTAATTTTCTCAATATCCTCAGTACACAGCTCATCCAATCCTTCTCATCAATGCAATATGAGTATGTTGACATCAATGACAACACTGGTTAACCTTATACTTGCAACAATCTCTCCCTTTGTCATTGATGGCAACATATGATGTGAAAAACTATCAAGACAAGATCTTCTCCTTTCTGTCACAGCTCCCCCTATCAGCAACAACTCTTCACATGTCTTCTCTTCCTTTACTACTCCCCCTTTGATCATCAACCACTTGTTTTTCACATGTCTTCTCTCCCCCTTTGACATCAATGGCAAAGGGCTCATACTTGCAATTCTAACACATCAAAATCATACTAGCTGCTCCCCTTGAGTAGCAGCTCCCCATCATCAATCCGGATCACAAGATATGACTGTGATATCCACCAAACTGATGCACATCAGTGCATCCTAGTTCATCACCGGAGGGGCCATGACCCCTAACTTCTCCCTGATATACTCAAAAGAGTCCTTGGGAAGAGGTTTAGTAAAGATATCTACAATCTGATCCTTGGAGGGTACATACTCCAATCTGACTTCATCCTTGTTCACTTGTTCTCTCAGAAAGTGAAACTTGATAGATATGTGCTTAGTCTTAGAATGCAATACCAGATTCTTAGAAATATTAATTACACTTGAATTATCACAGAAAATTGTGATAGGATCCTCATATTCAACTTTAATGTCTTTTAGCATTTGCTTCATCCATAAGATCTAAGTGCAGCTACCTGCTGTTGCAATGTATTCTTCTTCAGTTGTAGATAGAGATATTGCCTCTTGTTTCTTGCTTAGCCAAGAAACCAATCTTTTTCCCAAAAAGAAAGCTCCTCCACTTGTACTCTTCCTATCATCCACATCTCCTACCCAATCTGCATCTGTGTATGCATGAAGAGAGAAATCTTGATCTCTAGGATACCATAGACCATACTCAACTGTTCCTTTCAAGTACCAAAAAATTCTTTTGATTGCCATGACATGAGATTCTCTAGGATCAGCCTGAAATCTTGCCACAAGACCAATAGCTTGCATTATATCTGGTCTAGTCTGAGTGAGATACAATAGTCCTCCAATCATTGATCTGTACTTGGTCTGATCTGTCTTAGGAGAGTCATCATCTTTGCTCAACTTACATCTGGTTGGCATAGGAGTGTTCATTGGCTTTGAATCTTCCATTCTGAATTTTCTCAACAATTATTTTGCATATTTGGTCTGAGAGATAAAGATGCATTTCTTTGTCTGAGTAATTTGCAAACCCAAGAAGAAATTCATTTCACCAAGCATTGACATTTCAAACTCACTTTTCATTTGATTTGCAAAGGTTTTACACATACTGTCTCTTCCTCCAAAGATGATATCATCAACAAATACTTCAACAATCAAGATGTTTTCATTATCTATTTGGAAATATAGATTACTATCAGCAGTACCATTGTTGAAACCAATCTACACAAGATGCTTATCCAACCTTTCATACCATGCTCTTGGGGCTTGCTTCAATCCATACAGTGCTTTCTTCAACTTGCAGACCATATCATCATGATCAGACAATTGAAATCCATCCGGTTGTTCAATGTATACTTCTTCTTCCAAATCACCATTTAGGAAGATAAACTTGACATCCATCTGATATACCTTGAAGTCTTTGAAGGCAGCAAATGCAAGAAATAATCTGACAGCTTTAATTCTTTCCACCGGAGCAAAGGTTTCTTCAAAATCAATTCCTTCTATTTGAGAGTAGCCTTTACAAAGCAATCTAGCTTTGTTTCTGATTACTTCACCAACTTCATTTAGTTTGTTCCAGAAGACCCATTTGGTTTCAATCACATTCTTGTTTCTAGGTCTAGGAACAAGATCCCAAGTGTGATTTTTCTCAATTTACATCAACTCTTCCTCCATTGCTTTGGTCCAATTTTCATCATTGCAAGCTTCATTTATTGTCTTAGGTTCAATCTTTGAAATCAAATAGTATTCATTTGAATTTTGAGCAATTCTCCTCCTTGTTTGTACCCCTTTGCTTTTGTCACCTATGATTTAGAGTTACATACCTTAGAACTTTGGGAGTTTCTTGCACTACTATTTCTTGATCAGGCTCATTCAAACAAACCTCTTCTTCCTGATTTACCGGATCATTCTGAATCTGAATTTTAGAGAAGGATTGAGCTCCTTGCACCAGAGAATCATTCTAATCATCTTCATCGTATTCATAAAACCTTGAGGGTTTCTCAATTCCTTCATCAACCTTTACATTTTTACTTTCTATTATCTTTCTCAATCTTTTATTGTAACACCGGTATGCTTTGCTTTGAGTGGAGTAACCCAAGAAAATTCTTTCATCACTTCTAGCATCAAACTTTCCTAGATCTTCATCTCTTTTAATGTAACACTTGCTACCAAATACTCTGAAATATCTCATAGTGGGAGTTATACCAAACCAAAGTTCATAAGGAGTCTTACCGGTATATGCTTCTAATTTGAACTTGATTAAGAGTATAGACTGCAGTGCTGACAGCTTCTCTCCAAAACATCTGAGGAACATTTACTTCCATCATCATTGTCCTAGATGCTTCTTGGATGGTCTGGTTCTTTCTCTAAACTACTCCATTCTGCTGTGGAGTCCTAGGAGTAGACAACTATCTCTTTATACCATGCTTCTCACAAAAGTCTATGAATTCACTGGATGTGGATTCACCACCTCTATCAGACCTCAGACATTTCAGTTTCAATCCGGTTTGATTCACTACCATAGCTTTGAAGATTTTGAACTTTTCAAAGGCTTTTGATTTCTCTTTTAGAAAGGTAACCCACATCATCTGGGAATGATCATCAATTAGTAACATGAAGTATCTATCACCTTGCATACTCTTGATTCTTGTCGGACCACATAGATCAGTATGAACTAATTTCAATAATCTGGTAGAGGACTGATCCTTGCTTTTGAAAGAGGCTCTGCTCTGTTTGCCTAGCTGACATTCTTTGCACAAACTATTTGTAGGTTTCACCAATTTTGGAAGATCTCTTACAACCTGAGTATTACTTATCTTGATGATGTTGTCAAAATTCACATAACACATTCTTCTATGCCATAACCAACTCTGATCAACTTGAATAAACAAACAACTTTTATTAGAACCGACTAGATAGAAGATATTACCTTTTGTTTGAGTACCTGATGAAATCTCAGTTCCAGAACTTTCAAAGATCCTGCATCTTCCATTCTTGAATCAGAGATCATAACCTTTGTCTACCAACTGACCAACACTAAGAAGATTGTGCTTCAATCCTTCAACATATAGTACATTACCAGTTTTGCTCTTTCCATCAAAAGAAATAGTTCCCCTACCTCTGATTCTACTAGTAGAATTATCACCAAACTTTACCATTCCTCCTTCATACCTTTCCAAATCTAAGAACTTGTTCTTGTCACCTGTCATATGGTGAGAGCATCCACTGTCAATAACCCAATCATCCTTTTCTTCAACTTGGGCAGCCAAAGCTCTTTCTACAACCTTATGATTGATAGATTCAGAGGATATAGATTCTTCTTCCTTGATTGCAATAAACACCCATTCATTTCCAGATCTGTCTCCTATCTCTGATTCATCATCTGTTACTCCTTCATTATCAGCTTCTTCATGAACATAATAACAATTCTTTTGGAACCTTTGCCTGTTAGAATTTGACCTTGTAGATCTTCTTGGACATCTTGAAGAAAAATGACCAATCTTATTGCAATTGAAGCATTTAAAAGGTAATTTTCCTTCATACTTATCGGATCCTCTTGGCAGTCTTTTTGCAATGAGGGCTTCAAGTTGAGCTATTTCTGCTTCTTCCTCTTCCATGTCTTTTCTTGCTTGATCATACCATGACAGCTTCCTTGAAGAGTTTTCTCCCAAATCAAATCTTTGTTTGCCTTTCACATAGGCACTAGCTTTGAATGCAGATTTGGTCTTGGGGGGATCATTTCCAAACTCGGTCATTTCAAATGCAGCCAGTTTGCTAGCCAATTGCTCTCTTGTGACAGTTGTATGGGCTCTGAATTCATCAATGGTAGCAACCTTGATTTTGTAGGTAGCAGGAAGGGATCTGAGAATTTTGCAAACAATCTCATTTTCATCCAGAACTCCACCAGCATTCCTGATTCCACACACCAGCTCATTTACTCTTGGCATAAAGGTAGTGATATTTTCATCATCTCTCATATTCAATCTTTCAAATTTCCCTTTGAGACTTTGCAAACTTGCACTCTTAACAAACTCATCTCCTTCATGTAGAAGTTCCAGTTTAACCTAGATCTCATATGCAGTTTGTAGGTCAATGACATTTGAGAGTTCTGAGTCAGTCAATGTGCTTAGAAGAGCTTCTTTGGTCCGCAAATTGTTTTCAGTATCTGTGATTTCATTCAGAGTTGTCGGACCACCTTGTGGAGGTACATATGCTTTTGTGACCATGGACAGGTATGCTTTTCCCATACACTCCAAGTGACATTTCATGCGACCTTTCCAGAGAGAAGTTGGTTCCATCAAACTTCGGACTGTCCTTCTTGTATGACAACATCTTGGATCTCCTCAAGCGGTTAATCTCCTTTGAGAGGTACTTGGCTCTGATACCAATTGTTAGATCTAGGGCACACAACTAAGAGGGGGGTTGAATGAGTTGTATAAAACTTGCTTCAAATTCAAACACTTGAATCTACTTTGTTAGTTAACAGTATATTGATTAACCATTCATCAAAGCATAAAGAAAGAACACTGGAGTAGATAAACATCAACACATTAGATACCAAGATTTTTACGTGCAAAACCTGGTTAAGGGAAAAACCACAGGGTGATTAACCCAAGGATTATTCTCTGTTAGAAGAATAAGAAAAATGGATGGCACATGCCAGTCAGGGCTCACTGCCTGAGCACACTGCTCACAAAGAGGCACACTGCCTATAGGAGACACACTGTCTACAAGATCATAAGTATTACAAACTTGAACTGGAGAATGACATCTTCACCATGTCTGGATCAGTTCCATTTAAGCCTGAGACACACCTGCTCTGCCTTTCACTCTTTCACTATACCACACTCATCCGTTCCACACTACTCACACCAAAATGAATTGACAAACCTATATTTATACAAGGCATCGACTTAGGAACAATCATCTAAGTCGGCAATCAACCATAAGAACATTCGCAAGTCGGCAATCATCCACAAGAACATTCACAAGATGAATAACTCATCCGGTCGGCCATTTTGAACAAGAACATCTTCATCCAGAAGAATATCTTCAATTCTGGGCTCTAACACTAATGCGGACTGATAACACAACCTCAACATGATCCAAGAACCTTCATAGGCTTGCCTAAATGACCAGGTACATCCGCACTTCCTCCACTTACTAGAATCTCTTCTCTTCTTCATCTAGAACTTCAAGAACATAGACTACCACCACTGTTATACTGAACAAGGTGCTTCCGGACCTCCAAACCATGAACCAATCAAGATGACACATCACAAGGACATCCCAAACACACCTTCCAATCCGTAGAATGGGACAATGCACTTCCAAATCTCATCGGACCTTTTTGTAACACTTTGTCACTCCGGAGCATCTCCCAGAACCAGTTCTATTTGATCAATCACAACTTCTTCATATCTGCATGTGGACCTCTTAAATTGTAACTGGAACATCTCAAGATTCATATCTACAAACCCTTTAATCTGCATCCTCTGATACTCAACCGATTGAGTACTTTTGCCTTCTTCTCATCACTTTCTTCACTGTTCCTGATTGAGACTAATTTTCTCAATATCCTTAGCACACAGCTCATCCAATCCTTCTCATCAATGCAATATGAGTATGTTGACATCAATGACAACACTGGTTAACCTTATACTTGTAACAGTATTGTTATGCTGCCAGATTGACTCTAGACACAAGTGTCAAAGACCATTGAATCTTGCATTGCAAGTGTATTGTAAATATTCTTTCAGATTTGTTAATACATTGTGCAGGTTTCTGAGTGTGGGGTTTTTCACCTGATAAGGGTTTTCGTGACTGTAAATCTCTGTCTCTCTTCTTCTGTCTTCTTTCTAGCTCTTGTACTTTGCTGCAATATCTCATATTAATGGTTTAACAGTGTTGTAATAGTTAGGATAAAGTTGAATTTGCATAGCCCTCTCCTCAATAGATTAGTGTAGGAAGCATTTCCGCACACCTAGCTTCCTTTCAGTTGGTATCAGAGCTTGATCACCTTTGGTCCTAGTTGTAGGGTAGGGGTTTTTTGAGCTAATATTAGGTTGAGTGGGAGTCTGTGCAGAGCATTCTGTATCTTATTGCAGCAAGGAGATGGCAAGTACATCGGCAAGGTTTGAAGTAGAGAAGTTCAATGGCAGTAATTTCAAGCTGTGGAAGCTCAAGATGGAAGACATGTTAGTTGACCCAGACCTTTGGGAAAGTGTGAATAGAACTAAACTAGCTACAATGACTCAAGATGAGTGGGATCTCAAGGATTGGAAGGCTAAGGGTCTCATAAGACTTAGTCTTGTCGATTCTGTGTTGTTAAATGTCCATGAGGAGGCTACTGCAAAACTCCTTTGGAAGAATTTGGGGGATGTCTATCAAGCCAAATCCCCTGTCAATAAACTTTTCCTAAGAAAGAAGTTGTATTCTCTTCGAATGGAGGATAGAGGATCTATGGCTGAGCATATGAATGCCTTTAACATGTTGGTTGCACAATTGACATCTATTGGTGTAAAGATGGAGGAGGAGGATCGGTGTATGACCCTACTTTGTTCTCTGCTGGACTCATGGGATCATCTTGTCATGGCAATCAGAAGCACCACATCCACATTCAAAATGGAAGAGGTGGTTTCTTTGTTGTTATCTGAAGAGATGCGGAGAAAGTCTTCTGAGGCAGCTAAAGAAGCCCTTGGAATTCGTGGAAGACCCAAGGATAAAGGGAAGAAGAAGGACAAGAAAGCTGAGAAGGGTAGATCCAAATCCCATGGGAGATCCAAATCTCCTAGAAAGTCCAAGGCTCTTTGTTGGAACTGTGGAAAGACCAGGCATTTCTGAAAGGAATACAAAGAGGAGAAGAAGAAAAAGAAGAAAGCTCTTGATTCAGATTCTGACAAATCACAAGATGATGGTGATGCCTTCATCATAGCCCTAGAAACCCATGCATATGATGATGTGTGGCTTATCGACTCTAGTGCATCATTCCATATGACCTCGCATCGAGACTAGTTCACTAAGTATGAGGAGTTCGATGGTGGAAAGGTGTATCTGGGTGACGACTCTCATCTGAAGATCATTGGTTATGCAAGAGTGTCTATGTAATTCCCTGATGGTTGAGTGAAGGGGATCTCTGGGGTTATGAACATCCTAGGCTTAGCATAGAACCTACTTTCTGTAAGTAGTTTGAATGATGCAGGTGTACAAGTTGTCTTTTCAAAAGAAGGATGCAAGATTACTAGAGGATCTATGGTGCTTGCTAAGGGTACTCGGAGATGTACTCTATTTTAGCTGTAAGCATGCATTACATAATGCAATAGTTCTTCTGACTCAAGGAAGAGGGCAGTAGTCATTTCATCCCCACCATCTAAATGAGTAGTGAAGAAATCTATTGTTTCTAGTCTTGATGGTTGTAATCGTGCATTAGAAGTTAAACTTCTTGTAGAAAAGACAATGTTATGGCATAAGAGATTTGGCCACATTGGTGAGAAGGGTCTATGTACCCTGAAAAATAAAAACCTTGTTGAGGGGTTAGATGATTGTAATCTTGAGTTCAACTTTTGTGAACATTGCATTTATGGAAAATAAAACCATGTTCAATTTTACTCGAGTTCTCATAAGTTTTCTGGTGTGTTGGACCTCATTCATTCAGATGTGTTTAGTCCTATTAATGTTCCTTCATTATCAAAATATGTATACTTTATATCTTTTATAGATGATTATAGTAGAAGGACATGGATTTATTTTCTCAGAAGCAGATCTGAAGTCTATAGCAAGTTTAATTAGTTTAAAGCCTTTACTGAAAATTAGACTGGTAAAAAGATTAAATGTTTGAGAATTGACAATGGTGGTGAGTTCTATTCTACAAAATTTGATAAGTATTGTAAGGAACTTGGGATTGAAAGACATAAGACAACTCCATACACACTGTAGCAAAATGGAGTTGCAGAGAGGATGAACAGGACACTGATGGAGAAGGCTAGGAGTATGCTTAGTGGAGCTGGTCTAGAGCAAAAGTTTTGGGCTGAAGCTGTTGCCACTGCTTGCTATCTAGTAATCAGATCTCCTACATCATCTCTTGTTGGAAAGACACCCATGGAGGTGTGGTCTGGTAGAAATCCTTCAGTAAGGCATCTTCATGTTTTCTGTTGTGAGGCATATGCACATGTGCCTAAGGAGAAGCGGTCAAAGTTGGAGAACAATGTTGTTAAGTGTATCTTCATCAGCTATTCTTTTGGTGTGAAAGGATACAAGCTTTGGGACCCCGTGACTGAAAAAGTGTTGTATAGTAGAAGTGTCATCTTCAAAGAGCTTACACCTTCTTCCACTATTTTGCAGCCAGAAGAAAAATAAAAGAAAGAGGATGTTGTTCAGTTTCCTTTCACCCCTGAGAAGACTGAATAGAAAGACAATGTTGGACCTAATGATGAGGAGAGCTCTAGCAACTCTGAAATCTCAGAGGAAGAAGTTGAACCTCAACCTCAGCTCTTGAGGAGGTCTACACAGATAAGGAATCAACCAGAAAGGTTTGGTTTTACATTGCTTGATTCTAGTTGTGCTTATGCTTTGCTCACTAACAGTGATGAACCTAGAACTATATCAGAGGCTTTGGATATGAAGGATACAAGTTCCTGGAAGGAGGCCATGGAGGAAGAAATAGCTTCTTTGGAAAAGAATCAAACTTGGGACTTGGTGCCTTTGCCTCCTGGATAGAAATCCATTGGATGCAAATGGGTGTTCAAGAAGAAGATTGGTGCAGATCGCAGTATTGAGAAGTATAAGGCTAGATTGGTTACAAAGGGGTATTCACAAGTGGAGGGTATAGATTATGGTGAGATCTTCTCTCCCATTGCAAAGTTGACATGCATTCGATTCCTATTGTCTCTCATAACAGCTTATGACTTGGAGGTAGAACATATGGATGTGAAGACAACTTTCCTTCACGGTGACTTGGAGGAGGAAATCTACATGTCACAGCTAGAGCATTACATGGTAAAAGGTAAAGAAAATTTGGTTTGCAAACTTAAGAAGTCTTTGTATGGTTTGAAGCAATCCCCTAGGAGATGCTACTTGAAGTTTGATGCCTTTGTGTTGTCAATTGGATTTGTGAGATCAAAATCGGATCACTGTGTTTATTATAAGTTTGATGGTAATCGTATTTCTCATTGTTGCACTATATGTTGATGATATGTTTCTCATTGGGAAGGATAAGAATATGATTTTTGATTTTAAATCTCATCTGTCAGCTTAGTTTGAAATGAAAGATTTAGGGGCAGCTAGGTACATTCTAGGAATAGAAATCAAAAGAGACAGAACCAACAAAAAACTTTGGTTAAGTCAAAGTAAGTATGTTAAGACCATGTTGGACAGATTCAGCATGGGAGATTGTAGACCATTGTGGGTTCCTATTTCCTTGGGGACAAAGTTGTCTGTTGAGGATTGTCCAAAATCTCCTAGTGAGGTGGAGGACATTAGAAGACTACCTTATGCTAGTGTTGTTGGTAGTTTGATGTATGCTATGGTCTACACAAGACCAGACATTACCCAAGCAGTGGGAGTCCTTAGTCGATTTATGGCTAATCCTAGACGAGTTCATTGGATGTAGTTAAGCAAGTGTTCAGATATTTAAGGGGTACTTCTAAGTATTCCATTTGCTATCATGGTAATGTTTCAGGACCTACACATTCTGTTGATATTCGTGGATTTGTGGATCTAGATTGGGTAGGTGACATTGATAGCAGGAGATCCACCAGTGCTTATGTTTTTACACTATTTGGTGGTGCTATTAGTTGGATAAGTAAGTGACAACTTATTGTTGCTTTGTCCACGACAGAGGCTGAGTATATGGCAGCAACTCATGCTTGTAAGGAAGCCATTTGGCTTAAGAGATTTTGTTCTGATATTGGTGTTGATGCAAGTCAGATCATGATCATTTCTGATAGTCAGAGTGCAATTTGCCTTGTAAAGAATCCAACTTTCCATGCTAGAACCAAGCACATTGATGTTTAGTTTCACTTTGTGAGGGACATGGTTGAGGATGGAAAGGTAAATTTGGAGAAGGTAGATACTTTGAAGAATGTTGTAGATGCATTGACAAAACCAGTGGGCACAGAGAAGTTCAGTGGTGTTCGGAGTCTATCGGCCTCTCGACCTATAGCAGTTAAATCCTATTTTTCTATTGGCTATTACAAGGTGTTTGACAAGTGGGAGAATTTTGGGAATTAAGGTGTCTCAACCTTGGTAATTCTCTGCATTTGTAATGTTTGTATTTATTATTCAATTGCCTATGTTGTAAATAATTGGAAATTCCACTTTGTCATATTGTGGGATGTGGCACGGTGATGTGTCAATCCTCCATGGATTATGACAACTTGTTATTTTGTCTTCACATGAGGAGATAGGCATCCCACTTAGTGGTAGGAATATTCTACCATGTGTCGGCATCTTCTATGTTGTGTAAGGAATGTTTGACTGAAACGGTTATGACAGATTCTTATGACGAATCTATGACATGTAAGAGCCAAGAATAGAAGGTTGTAAGATAGGTAATGACATGTGTCATGTAGCATCTTTGAATGAGGCATATTTGGGTGCCCCAAAGTGGAATATGATGTGTTGTAAGACAATATGTTATTTATAGCATGTGTATAACAAATTCTCTTACAGTTGTAAGTTGTAACTGCTATGATAGATTCTATGATGGTCGTAAGTGTCGTAAGAACATCTGTCATAGCCCATTTTAGAAATAGGTGACTTCTTTGGGATGGGAGCTATGGAAAAGTGTTAGATACATTCTACAATGTTGACCAAGTGTCCCTAGGCATGGGTTTTGGTCCAAGATGCCATATTGGACGCCCATTCCAAGAAAGGTCCAAAATTGCCTTGTATGTTCTATTTAAACAGGTGCTTGGAGATGGAGTTTGTATCACAAGTTTACAATTACTGTTATGCTGCTGGATTGACTCCAAACATGAGTGTCAAAGACCATTGAATCTTGCATTGCAAGTGTATTGTAAACATTCTTTCAGATTTGTTAATACATTGTGCAGGTTTCTGAGTGTGGGGGTTTTAACCCGATAAGGGTTTTCCCCACCGTAAATCTCTGTCTCTTCTTCTGTCTTCTTTCTAGCTCTTGTGCTTTGCTGCAATATCTCATGTTAATTGTTTAACATTGCTGTAATAGTTAGGATAAAGTTAAATTTGCATAGCCCTCTCCTTAATAGATTAGTGTAGGAAGCGTTTCTGCACACCTAGCTTCCTTTCATTGTGTCCATCATATCGTTCATCTTGAACAAGTCCTCTGAACCATTGTTGAACTACGTCACCTTTGAGCTATCATGTAGGCAAGGCCATTCTCAATGGACCCCCGAGGCTCCACTCTACTCCATTCTATTTCTTTCCTCTCCATTTCCTTTCAGTGTTGTCTGTTCTGTTGTCCATACCGACTTCGCGTCTTTGCCATCACCTAGGTCTTAGGTCCATCAAGTTCACCTCGAACTACATTGCCTCTGCATCATCATGTAGGCAAGGCCATTTAGCAATGAGCCCCTGAGGCACTAGGTTAGTCCCTTAGGGTCTGTCTCTCCATGTTTGTTTGTCATATCACCCATAATAAGTTGATCCTTTGTCTGAAACTAGGGGCAACTCCTCGACCTAGTTGCAGATTTGGATTCTTGAATACCCCATGTTCTAAGAGGATACCAATAAAGGATTGTGATACCTTTCACTAGACAAGTGCATGCAGTAAAAGTAAGCTTCCAAAATAAAAATCTTGCAACAAAGAATCAACCTGTCCAATGCAAACATATACCGAAACACTCAGACTATATCTATATCAATTATGGTAAAAAGACACATCTAATGCAAGAATGTTTTGTGAATTGGGTTAACTTACAAAGTCTTAGATTTTTGTCATTATGTCTTCCTATGCTACTCAAGGATGCCAAAAGCTAGAGATGCTATAATGGGGGCATAATCTTTTTCTTTATCTACTGTTTGTGGATCAACCTTTAGTAATGTGACAACTTTGTCTAACGACATGATCAAAAAAGATCATCGAGGACTTCAGAGGTCTGAACATGAACAAGGGCAATCTTTGTCTGTTGAAATGCAAGAAGTACTCAGGTCATCTAGATTCAAGTTTGACTAGATGCTTTTATCAACTTGCTATATCAAAATCCATGTAAGGAATACTCAAGTCATCTCAGTTTAATTATACCTAGATGCTTGTATTTTCTTACAACATTTCAAAAAGAGAAAAGAAACAACAAGTGCCCAATGATGAAAGAAAACTACTTGCGCTCTAATGATGGAAAATTATTCACATCCATCCCATATCCAAAAATCCATATCAACCATGCAATAAGAAAATATTGCAGTGTATCAAATGAAAGCCTGTATTTCTATCATCCCTTTTTATTCCACCTATCTATATCATCTCTATGTCAATTGAGTACATTTGGACATATCAAAAACATAGCATAGTTATCATATCACATGAGATAGTCATTCACATGATTAAATTATTTTTGCATACATAATAAGTGCATTAGGTCATCCACATACATTTGCATCCGTATATCATCTCAAATATCAAAAACATAGACAAATACATATAACAGCTGCATAATCATATCAATACCATTTACATTTTGCATTTACATATCAAATCATCCTAATCCATATAGTATGCATCACATATACAAAACATCATAAGATAGATTGCATCCATAACATATAAACATAAAAACATGTGCATGTACAACATCAATAACTACATCATCATATAAACATAAACACATGTCTAAATATACAATATCTCAAAATATATGTCCATCTCTTAGAGTCATGTCATGAAATGTATACAAAATACAGAAAGATAGTGATACATGTCTCGGGGCAAAATAATACATGATAGGCTATCTAGGCCATAAAAAATGTGTACATCAAGCCAAAAAATTGATACAAGTGTTAAAATCTAGCTAACCCTACTGACATGGGGTACTGCTCCCTACACTTCCCTCTCCTCTATCACCCCTTGACTACTGAGGACCTCTCACTGATGCTACAAATCGAGATCCACCTGCTCTTTGTGATGCCCCAGAATAACTCATGTAGCTAAGCAAACGCTGATTTGCCGACACTACCCTATGATATAATCCCCTGTAATACTGAGTCTAAGCCTACCTGGGCCAGCTATGTCTGTGCCTACTACACCTATACAACCAAAAAGCTCAAAGTACTATCTATACCCAGGGCTACCACTATTGCATCTCTCTCCACTCTGATCACCCGCACACTCGCCAGGGTTGCGTCTCGCTCTCTGGAGATCTCTAATATCTATCCTATGTCTGCCTCTCTCTGAGTCTCTGCTACTCTTAGGTGGGCCCTCAAGTGCCTAATCTAACCCTATAATGCAACCATAGCCTATTGTTGTAAGTCAAACTGTGGAGCCTATCCCTATCCCTGTGCCTGCTGCACCTGCTATTGTGCCACCTGCTATGGTGGCGACATCTGTCTCTGATGTGCCACCTGTTGAACTGGCACCTCCACCTGTCCTACAACCTGTGACTGCGCAACCTCCTTCTAACCTAAAGGTCCCTCTCTATACCTCCTCCTCTGTCTTAGTCTGCCACCTCCTCCTCCATCTCCACCATCATCTCCCTGACCTCCTCTCCCCCTCCTCTATCTCCTCCTCCTACCAGCTCCACCCTCACCATCTAAATTCTCCTCATCTATACAAGGAGTCAACTCTCTAGGTCTTGAATATCTGGGAAATGGATTAGCTACAAACCATTCCTCATAATCTGGCATCATGCCCACATCCACTATGTCCCTCCTCATAGGCCATGCTACATAGGGGATCTGACGAAAGTCTGCTAAGGCCTCCTCATACAATGCCTAAGTACCCCACTTAAATCTCTCTGCATGGGTCCACATGAATCATTCCTACCCTTGTGGCCTATCCTGCACTCTGCCAAACTGCCTATGTACTCTTCTAACAATCTGCTGCTCCAATATGTACCTTGTCCTTCCAATAAGCCACCGAGTCTAGAAATGGTATGGCAACTCATCAGCCTCATCCTCCCATACCTCGCAGTCTAGGTATGGGTACCAGATAACTAGATCCACATTATCTAGTGTATGTCTCTAATACTTGAGCTTCCCCAGCTTGTACTGGGAAATCACACCTACATATCCATAGTTGTAAGGCTCACCTCTCTACCTATGAAAAAGACATATTATCTATATGATAGCTATGTACTCCCATAACTAAAATTGCAAAAGAGACACACCTACTGACAAACTGGCCCCTCTATGGTACACAACCTAGTGCATATACCTGTACAAGTGTGCTAGCATGTACACACCCCATGCATATCGAGTCCCATCAGTGATCATGCTCTCCAACACCCTCCCCTAGCCAATTGGGAACCTGTGTGACCTCCTATGAGGGCATACTATGCCACCAATCAGTCCCGCCACTATACCTGGGAAGTAGTCATAGCAGTCATGAATGTCCTGCCATGAAATCACCTACTCAACCAACTCGGGGTCATCAAACACTTGTCTATACTCAGCCAATCCAACATCATGCTGTGGATTGTACTCTACCAACTCTCCCTAAATAGGGAGGTGCAGAATCCTGTATACGTCCTCCAGAGTGATCGTCATCTCCCCAGTCAGTAGATGGAAAGTCCCATCCTCATTGTGGAATTGTTCCACCGCTGCAATCAACAAACCGCGGTTCGCATGAACCTCAGGAATGAAACAAATGTAGTGAAGACCCATAGCACCA
Source organism: Cunninghamia lanceolata (assembly GCA_027924645.1). Classification (NCBI taxonomy): domain Eukaryota; kingdom Viridiplantae; phylum Streptophyta; class Pinopsida; order Cupressales; family Cupressaceae; genus Cunninghamia; species Cunninghamia lanceolata. The sequence continues at coordinate 2,634,552 of BSBN01000189.1, read as the reverse complement.
AGAGCCTCGCAGTCCATCTTTGTCAACATATATCGCTACTAAAATGGCAAAGGGAACTGCTCTTGTGACATCAGGGTATCCCGGATATCCTCCTACAATTAGGTAAAGCATGGCGTCAAGGAAATCCATATCCAAGCAAACCTTACTCAAAGCAATCAAACTATCCTATCATTGACTTAACATATCAAATTAATCAAAACAACATATCATCTCTTAACTAGATTCTTGTTAATCTTAGAGATCGCTTATCAATTGATGCATCGATCAAGGTACCAATTGGGTTAATTTGGTTAAGTCAATTGATTATCCTAGTGCAAATGCATTGAACTAGGTGGTAAATGTGCCGATTCATATCATATGCACCGCTTCACCGTGAATGCAACAATCCTTGACATGTATGTGTCATTCTAGCACATGCACCACTTATTGTGTCACATGTGAAGTTCCACAATGGATGTGTCAATTCATAGCCTATATGCGCACATCTATCATATGCGCCATAACATCACTTAGATGTGCAACTTCGTAGCATATGCACCATTTCAGAGCATATATATGTCGAACTGCAATTCAACGCATCTATCCTAGCTTTTTTTCCTAAGCATTTATTGGCCTAATAAATGACTTTTAGCAATTTTTGTTGAACTACATACCAGTGGTCCTGCCTTAGGTGGCCTATCGAATCGTTGAACTCACTCAAATTGGTGCTTCTCACCCAGAATATCCAAATCTCTGATGACTACTCTAGCTCCTCTACGCTCCTTGTAAGGGTAAAACATGGATCAATCAAATGAATTATATAAGACCCAAACATCAACAAAATAGGAGATAACAAGAAAGATTAAACGAAAATAGCAATGAATAACACAAAGCAAACCTTCCCTGAGATCGATGCTTCTGTTGTTTGCCTATTACAATCGTCCTTTTGCAAATGAAGTAAGCCCTCAGAGAGTGCACTCCTTTAAGCTGTGTTCGAGGAAGTCGATGGTAAATGGCTGTTGTGATATGCAATGAAGATGAGCTTCAAAGCAAGTATGTGATCTCAAGATAGTGAATGACAAGAGCGTGACAAAGGCGCGCTGGTGATATTTCTGCAGAGTAACAATATAGATAGCTTGGATCCTTAGAATGGAAGGATGAAGCTTCATTTATAGACTCAGAAGAATGAGAATCAACGGTTGAGAGAAGATATGAAGATCAATGGCTGAGAATGGTTGAGGAATGTGCAACCAGTAGAAATGTGACAAGTGTCCCAGCTCCATCATGAAAGAGGGGATGTGACAAAATTGATTGGAGAGTTAACTCCATTGACTGAACAGTTAATAGACTTGATTGATCAGTTAGAAGAGTGGATTATGGGATTGACTGAATTGACTAACCAGTGAACTGGGTTGATTGAGGAGTCAACAGAATAGATTGACCAGTGAACTCAAATGACTAATCAGTTAACAGATTTGACCGATTAGTTAACTAACTTCTGATTTGAGAAGAAATAGGCCATGTGGGTGAGAGAAAAATAGGTAATTAAATATTAAATATATTTAATTACATGTGCAACCTAATGAGGTGGACAAGGTGAGGTGGAAAAGTGAGGTGTAAAGGTGAGGTGGATTTTTGGAATTTAGAACTTAGGATAGAGGAATTTGGATTAATTAAATAATTTATGATTATTTAATTGTGTAGGACATTTAGAAGAATTTTAATTAAATAAATTGAATTTATTTAATTATGAAATAGTGAATCGATTAAATAAATTTAGAATATTTATTTAATTGATAGAAGAATGGAATAAATATTTAGAATATTTATTTAGGATGATTTGTGTCATTTTTAGACGTATACATTTTGCCCCTCTTTGATGCAATGCTGTTTGCAGCGTTGTTTCAAAGAAATCGATAGTCTGACAATGATACATGCCCCAGTTTGCCCCTGGTACAAGTTTAATGACGATAGGATGCCCCCTCGGGAGATTGGATGGGAAGAAGGGCGAAAGATTCAAAGACAGACAGTCTCACAAAGACGAAGGGGTTAGGATAGGTTGGAGGAAAAGGGATGAAGAAAAGAGTTGAATGATACGTGATGCAAGAAGAAATGATGACACACACAAGTAAGCAAGCATGTACAAATGACACAAGAACAAACACGGTATTGACCCTATCAAGCAGTAAACCAATGATATACTGATAACGATATATGACAATGTTGTCATGGTGGGGAACGATATATCCCTAGACCAACATAGTAGGCGTGTTGTCATGGTGGGGAATGATAGATCCCTAGAGCAACATAAAGGATAGTGTCTGGTTTCAGGAAATGAAGCATGTCATGTAAGACGCGTGTATTGGTCTAATTTTGAAAATGTAACATCTTGTATAAGACAATGGATTGATTAACTGATCGAGTTGGTTTACGACCAGACAAGGATCAAGATCACTGATTGTGATTGGATCATTTGTGCAAGATTGACTTGACTTGATTGGTATGGCTTAAGGATGGAGCTTGCATTTGGATCATTGCTCAGACTGACTGGACAAGGATGAAAGATATGATGATAGATAGAAATCTGATTGATAGAAGAAAGACTCGATAGAAGAACTCACAAGCTTTTATTTGTATTGATACTCTGCATTGTTGGATCTTTATTGCATGGGGTATGGTATGGATGTATAAATGGATATAGGATGGATGCTTTGCTATTGGAGTGCTTTATTTCATCATTGGGCATTCTTTTGTGGTACTTTTCTGAAATGTTGTAAGTGAATACAAGCATCTAGGTATAATTGAACCGAGATGACCTAAGTACCGCTTACATGGAGTGTGATTTAGCAAGTTAATACAAGCATCTAGTCAAAATTGAATCTAGATGACCTGAGTACTTCTTGCATTTCAATAAACAAGGATTGCCCCCATTCATGTTATACCTTTGATGTCCTCGATGATCTTTTGCTGATCATGTCCTTAGACAAGGCTTCACATTACTAAAGTTTAATCCACAAACATCAAACAAAGAAAGTAATCATGCCCCCATCATAGCATCTCTAGCTTTCGGCATCCTCGAGTAGCATAGGAAGGTATGATAGCAAAAATTTAGACTCGAATTGTTAACCATGTTTCTGATCTACAAAGCATATTTGCATTGATATGTGTTTAGTTCTTGCCTTAATTTGCATAAAATCATTTAGAAGACCTTGGGTATTTGCTTTGAATTGGATAGGTTAAGATGCTCACAATCAAGATTTTTGCTTGAGGCATGGGTTCTGCTTGTATTTGTTTGCTTGGTGAGAAGTTTGCACAATCTTTATTGGGGAGATGGACCCTAATGGACTGACCTAGTGCCTCGGGGGCTCATTGCTAAATGGCCTTGCCTACGTGACAACGCAGAGGCAACGTAGTTCGGGGTAAACCCTAATGGACCATGGATGGACTAGAAGAAAGATGACAAGAATGAAGACAAGAAAGGGGATGAATGGGAGAAAAGGGAAAAAATGGAAGCCTCGGGGGCGCATTAGAATAATGGCCTTGCCTACGTGACAGCGCAGAGGCAACGTAGTTCACGGACTTGGACCATGGACACTGACAAGAGACCCTATGCTAGGCTCACATTGAGGAGATGGTATGGGACAAAACCTCGGTTAACAAGGCCACAAGGAGAGTATCAAGCCATGATAGGTAACTGTCAAGTGTTTATTTGTGGGATAGATATGGGTCAAATGGGGCAAATGGAGAAAGAATGGACTCAAGGTGATTGGATTCCCAAAGATGGAGAAGGTAGTTTATCACAAGTAACGCCTGTTTACCAGGTTTTCGTCACTTGCTTTTATTTGCACGAGAAGCTAGAAAGTAACATGACGCCTGATTGCCAAGTTTTGATCATGATACCTATCCAAGGCGCCTGTTTGCCAGGTTTTCACCAAAGGCCAATTTTTTTTGTATGCTTTCTATTTTTCTTTTTTTTTCTTTTTTCTCTTTTCAACTTTTTTGATTTTTTAATTTTTGATTTTATTGTGCCCTCTTGCATTGGGGTTCTCCTAGGTATAGAACCGGCGAAGGTGCATGCTGTTGATTGGATCATCCAACAACTCACCCTCTGAAGTGGCCAACTGATATGCCCCCGATCCGTAAGCAACTACAATCACATAGGGTCCAAGCCAGTTAGGCTCAAACTTACCTTTCTTTTCTCTATCTTGTTGATTGTGAGGGTTCTCTTTTAGAACTAGGTCCCCAACCTTAAAGCATCTTGGGCGAACCTTGTGATTATAGCTTCGTGACATCATCTGTTGATATGCTTTAAGATGATCGAAGGCTTTCTGGCACCTTTCTTCTAGCAGCTCTAGTTCTTGCAACCTGGAGACTCTGTATTCTTCGTCTGATATGAGACCTTTCAACGACACCCTGAGGGATGGTAGTTCGAACTCAATGGGGAGGATGGCTTCTGAACCATAGACAAGGGCGTAGGGTGTAACACCTGTGGGAGTGCGTATACTGGTTCTATAGGCCCACAGAGCGGGATTGAGTTGGACATGCCAATCACAACTAGCCTCATTGACAGTCTTCTTTAGGATTTTTAGAATGGTTTTATTTGATGCCTCAGCTTGGCCGTTACCCTGGGGGTAGTATGGAGTGGAGAAACGATGTTGGATTTTGAAACGCTCACAAAGTTCCTAGACATCCTGATTTTTGAATGGTCTTCCATTATCTGTTATGATGGATGAAGGGATGCCATATCTGCAGATAATGTAATTTAGAATGAAAGAGGAAATTTGCTTTCCTGTGATGGTGGTTAGGGGAACGGCTTCAATCCACTTTGTGAAATACTCAGTGGCGGTTATGATGAATTTGTGGCTGTTGGAAGAGGGTGGATGAATCTTTCCCACAAGGTCAAGTCCCCACTGACAAAAGGGCCAGGGTGTCGTTAAAGGTCTCAACTCTTGAGCAGGTGCATGGATCAGGTTCCCATGTATTTGGCACTATTTGCACTTTTCAACGAACTGATATGAATCCATTTCCATATTTGGCCAGTAATAACCCAAACGCATGACTTTCTTGGCTAAGGAAGGACCGCTAGAGTGTGTTCCACATATCCCTTCATGCACATCTCGCAAGGTAGTTATGGATTCTTCTTGTTCCAAACAACGGAGCAAAGTACCATCTAGACCACATCGGTAAAGGGTATCGGCTATGATGGTGAAACGAGAGGCTTGTCGGATGAAAGTTCATTTTTGGTTGGAAGAGAGGTCCGGTGGGAGAATATTGTCCTTGAGGTAAGTGTAAGTCTTACCATACCAAGGTGAATTAGATTTGACTAGGAGGCAAATGGAATGGGTTTCAAGGAGATCATAAGCCGGTTGCCAGATGGTTTCCACTAAGAACTCATACCGTGATTCATATTCAAGAATTTATAGAAAAAAGGCTATGGTAGCCATTGCATCCACTGCTTTGTTCTCTATCCTAGGTATTTGTGTGAAGGAGATGGTCCCAAAGTGTTCTTTGAAGTCATCGACCATCCGTTTGTATGGTATGAGCTTCTCATCTTTGGTTTGATACTCATCGTTGACTTGATTTATGATAAGCTGAGAGTCACCGTAGACATATAGTGCTTGGATTTTCCATTCCGTGGCCATCTTGAGACCAATTACCAAGGCTTCATATTTCGCTATGTTATTTGTGCATGGAAATAACAACCGGTAGGACTTCAGAATTGTGTCGCCTTGGGGAGTGATAAATAGGATACCTGCCCCCGATCCATGGTTGATGTAAGATCTGTCAAAGTAGAGTTTCCAAGGAGATGTTAACAGAGTGAATAAAGACTCATCGGGAAACTCAAACTGCATTGGTGAAGTGTCTTGTAATGGTGCCTCGGCCAGTTGGTCAGCTATGCTTTGTCCCTTGATGGCTTTTCTGTCCACATATTCTATGTCATATTCACTGAGAAGCATTACCCACTTTGCTAGTCAACCCGTGAGAGCTGCTTTGCTGAGGAGATACTTCAGTGGGTCAATTTTTGCAATGAGTTTGACAGGATGTGCCAACATGTAATGTCAGAGTTTTTGTGAAGCAAAAACTACCACAAGGCATGATCTTTCTACTTGTGAGTATTGCAACTCGTAGCCCACTAAGGTTCGACTGATGTAGTATACAGCTCTCTCCTTGTTCTCGTAATCTTGCTGCGCTAGAAGAGCTCCAAGAGCAGTGGGTGTAGCAGATATGTAGAGAATTAAAGGTTTTCCTTGGATCGGAGGCATGAGTATGGGAGGATTCATAAGGTACTCCTTTAGCTTGTTGAATGCCTCTTCGCACCGCTCATCCCATTTAAATGGAATGTTCTTATGTAGGAGGTGGCTAAAAGGTTGGCACTTGTCTGCCAGCTGTGAGATGAACCTGCGGATGGCTTGCAGCTTGCCTTGTAAGGATCTCAACTAAGTTAGAGTCTTGGGCGGTGGCATGTCCATTATATCTTTGACCTTGGCCGGGTCTACCTCTATTTTGTTTGCCGACACGATGAAGCCTAGCAGCTTGCCTGAAGTTACCCCAAACACACATTTCTTCGGGTTTAGTTTGACTTGGAATTAGTGCAGTCTCTGAAAGACTTTTTCTAATATGTCCAGGTGTGAGTCCCTTGTGAGAGATTTTGCTAAGATATCGTCAACGTAGTCCTCCATAGTTACATTCATCATGTCATGGAATATAGTTGTCATGGCTCGTTGATATGTAGCACCTGCGTTTTTCAGCCCAAAAGGCATGACATTCTAGCAAAAGGTACCCCATGGGCAAGTGAAAGCTATTTTGTGTTGATCCTCTGGTGCTATTTTGATTTGATTATACCCTAAGAATCCATCCATGAGTGATAGCATTGTATGTCCTACAGTTAGGTCGACTATGATATCGATGTTTGGCAATGGAAAGTCATCCTTGCAGCATGCTTTGTTTAAGTCTCAAAAATCATTGCATAGTCAAACCCAGCCATCTGGTTTGAACACTGGCACAATATTAGATATCCATTTTGGGTAATCTATGGCTCTAATGAACCCCACATCTAGCAATTTCTTGAGTTCTTCTTTGACCAAAAGGGCTATATGAGGATGCATCTTTCTCAACTTTTGCTTTACTGGTTTCACCCCTGGATCCAATGGCAAATGATGCAGAATTAGGTTTGGGTCCAAACCTAGCATGTCTACATATGACCAAGCAAAGCTGCCTCTCTTCTTCTTAAAGAATGGTACAAACCTGGTTTTCTCTGGTGGTGTGAGAGATTTGGCAAAGTGGATAATCTTGGGCTGTTCTTCAGTTCCAATATTCACGGGCTCTGTCGGTTCTACCACAATCTGTGACCTTTCCTAATACATATCATTAGGGAGAGTGTCAAGCATTCCATCGTTAGGTGCCACAATTGGGTTTTCACCGTCAGATGCGTCCTTTCTTTTTACTATTTTATGATCTGACACTGCCGCAAGGCGGGTTTCACTGTCAGATCCATTTTTGATCTTGATATTTTTGTGACTGGAAGGCTTGGCACCCTCCCCGAAGTAAGCCACGGTATTCAGTTCGATAGCAAAACCAGCTTTATGATCTCCTTTTGGCAAGTGGTCCCTAAGTTCCATATAATCAATGTAAGCATCATCATTCTGGAACATATCTAATTGGGGGGTTCCTTGTAGATCCCAGTCAATAAGCTCAGAGTGTAAGAGGGGAAGGGAGTCAGATGAGAGACCTGATTCATTAATGGTGTGAATGGAAATGTTAGGAGCATTGGCGGGGGTAGAGTTTAGGGTGGTACTTTCTTCCAAGTTGTTTATCGCAATGGAATCTAAACTTTCCTTGAAAGCCATAATCTCAGGGGTGGACAAATCAGACTCCAGTGGTCTGTCCCGTTGCGTTTGTCCCTCATGGTAGGGGCTAAGAGTTTGGATGGTGTCAACCTCTTTGTCATCGTAGGAGTGCTCTGTTAGCTCGTCCCACTCATACTCATTTGAATCATCTTAATCTATGTCGTTGTCCACTTGGAGTGTTTGGATTGTCTCCACAAGGCAGGCATTTTCCTTGGCTTTACCCTTGCCTTTGTATCCTAGGCCACTTGTGTTTCTAGCCGAAGAGGATGAAGAAGGTTGTATAGGTTCAATGTTTCCTTCTTTTCTGAGGCCTATGGGGCCTTGTCCTTCTTACCCCATCCTATGCAAAATAGTCTCACCCCACCCATAGAGTTCTGTAGGGAGTCTAGGCGGTTCTTAGGGTGTGTTTTCTTCTTCAGCATAAAGCCATTGCAGGAGATCTTGCTCCTCTATTTCATCATATAAGGTCCCCCATTTTACAAAGGGATTTGTGGGAGCTACAGGAGGAGCAGATGGCTTTGGAAAATGTTTGGGTGGATGTTTGGGTTGGCCAAAAGAGCAAGGAGACAAAGGCATCTTGGCAAGGTTGAGGCTGTGCTCAATGGAGTATTCCCCCATGCCACTTTCTTTAATGGTAAGTTTTAGTGGTTTGGGTCTTGAGGAGGAAGCTTCAGTGGTATGGTCCTATTGCGGGGTAGGGGAAATGTAGGCTCTATTGTTGGGTATGACACATTTGGGTTTTGCATGGAAAGAATTGCAGTGCTGGTAGGGGTCGGGGTCACCTTGAATGGTGACCTGCTTGCCATTGTGCAGGAACTTAATGCATTGATGATAGGTTGAGGGGACAACCTTCATGGCATGGATCCATGGTCTCCCTAGTAGAATATTATAAGCAAGCTCCCGATCAAGGACTTGGCACACCACATCTTTAATTACCGGTCCCACTTGAATGGGTAGGACAACTGTTCCTTTTGTGGTTCTTTCTTCCTTGTCATATGCCTTAATGGTAATTTTCCTCCTTGGATCAACTGCTTATTCGAAGAACCCCAGTGCAAGGACTAGCTTCAATGTGCAAATATTTAAACCGGCACCCCCATCAATGAGAACCATCTTGATGCAGTGCTTGTGTATGAATGCGACAATGTGCAGAGGGGTGTTGTGGGGTTGAGATACAGAAAGGTCATCTTGCTCAATAAACGATATGGAATTGGAGAATGTCAGATTGCCTACCATGGTCTGGAACTTCTCTTGAGCCAAGTTAGTGGGGACAGTGGTTTCCACTAAGGCTTTCTCAAGAATCTGCTTATGAGAAGGAGATAGACGCAATAGCTCCAAAATGGAAATATGAGCCAGAGTTTTCTGTAACTGGTCGATGACATTGTACTAACAGAAGGTGGATGGAGATGGTGATGACCTTGGAGGAACAGTATTGAGCGTGACTTTACCACTACGGGTAATTATACTACAACCAATTCGGTGAGGTCCTGGTTGTTGGTTGGGTGAGATGACATTGACCTGCAGAATATGTTCAGAAATGCAGTTTATGGTGTAGTCAAATGGAACACTTGCATAGTTAGCATTACTCATCCTACTATTCTGATTTGGCTGGTTGTGATTATTGTTGTTGTCATTGCTGTTGTTGCCATTGTTGTTGTGGTCATGGTTGTTGTTGTTGTGGTTGTTATATGGCCTGTTATGATTTAGAAGTGGATCCCTGTAGGCCACATGAGTTTCATTGGAGGTATGCTATGGTGTCCCTCCCTGATTCTGATCCAGTATATCCTGTATGACATTTTTGAGGTGGATGTAGTTGTTAGTTGTATGCCCCCTTCCTCGATGATATTCACAATAGTCTGTGTCCTTCCAGTAGGGAGGTTTGACTATAGGCTCGCAATCACTTGTTGGCAGTAGAGAAATTTCATTGTTAGCCAACAACTTCCTTAGTGCAGATTCTTGAGACTCTCCTAATGGTGTGAATTTTCTCCTTGGGTTTGAATTGAATCAAGGTCTAGGCTCCTGAGAGGGTGGTTTGTTGATTGCACCATTGTTTGTGTCCCCCTTAAGAGTGAATATGGGTTGTTGTTTAGGAGCTGCCACCTTGGCGTCAACTACCCCATCGTTGACCACATTCTTGTTCTTGGTCCAAAACTTTGATTTATCCGTTGTGTAATTGGAATTTGGCATGTCCTTGTATAGCTTGATAGCTCCTTTAGTGATCATAGCCTTTTCGATGAATAAGCCCATTTCGATGACTTTTGAGAATGATGTAGGGCATTGTATCTGAATTTGATAGCTAAGATCAGTATTCAAATTGTGGACAAACATTTCCAATAGTTGCTTCTCAGGTATATCATAAGAACACTTACTAGCTAGCTATCTCCATCATTGTAAGAAGGTGGCGAATGACTCACCACTCTTTTGTTTGGTGTTGCATAGATCTAGCATAGATACCTCGTGTTCTATGTTGTAAGAGAAGTGTGTTATAAATTTATTGACAAGTTCATCAAAAGTTTTGATTCCTGGTGGGAGGCGCGAGAACCACTCCATAGCTTGACCACCTAAGGATCTTGGGAATAGTCTCATCAAGTAGGTCTCGTTGTGAGCTACTTCTAAACATGCAGCATTGAATTCCCAGATATGATCTCTAGGGTCCCCCTTCCCTTTGTATTTGTCGAACTTTGGGACTCCGAACTGAAAGGAGAAAGGTTTCATGACCAAACTTTTGTCAAAAGGATACGGAGCTATATCTTCCAAAGAGTAGTGCTTGGAACTTGTACCAGTCTTAAGGTTGGATATCTCTTTCTTTAGACTTTCGATTTGTTGTCTCACATCTTCCATAGGAGCATTTTGATCTGTGGGTTTCTTGCCTCTATCTTTTGTATCTCTCTCATTTGCATGTGGGACTGTGTCATTCGTGCCCCTCTCATGATCATCACATCTCCACTCATGATCATTGTCTACATTTTCCATGATGGAGCTTATGTCAAAGTCTGCGGGGAGTTTGACTCCGAGATTAGCAAGATGGTGGAAGTATTTATCAGGGTCTTCAAGGAGCACCCTCTCTACTAGGCGTTGGAATTTTCTATCTTGGATGTGCGCTACTAATTCTTCATGAGAAATTTCTTCGTCACCACCACGTGGTGGGGCGAGGTGATCAGATGAGTCAGCCATTTCAATTTGCTTGTTGTACTGGGATCGAGTAAGAACCATGCAAGGTGGGGTGGGATGAAGTGGACCAGGATACAAAATTTTGGTGAGGTGCTGACTGAGACTATTGTGAATGGGATACCTAGGACAAGATTTGGACAAAGGATTCTCTCACTCAATGACTTCAAGTAAGACGGTTGACACAAGACGTTGGCCGCTAGTAAGGGTAGTCGATACTAGTCTTACTGTGTAGGGCTTAGTCGTTCAACAAGACTACTAGCAAAGGTACGGTGACCTACTAGGCTTACGTGAATTCACTAACGAAACGAAGAAGGACCTATGTCAAACCGGTATAAGATAGATTGACTTTGGGACAAGAGGTGTTTGGATAGTAAGTGAATGGGACGATTGATGAAAGAGAGAGACTCGAGTGAAACAGATGAAGACTGACTGCAAGGTTGAATCCAACCTCAGAAAGTGAAACAAGGCTGCAATGGGTGCTCCAATCAAGTGAAAATATTTTTGCAAAAGTAGGGCAAGAGCTCACTGTCGCATATGCGCCGAACCAAATGTGCAGTAGAAATGAAGAAATGCGCTGTAAGTCGCAGTATATGCGCAGCTCTAGTTAAGTGTAAATGCGCAGCAATAGTAAGTATATGCGCAGCATTAGTGTATATGCACAGCAAGTCACTACAAATGCGTAGCAGAAAGGAATATATGCACAGCTCTGATATTTTTAGCAAAAATTTTGGATTTTTCTTTTGTTTTTGGTATTTTTTGGCTAGAAAAGGTCTTCCTGATCTGATATTATGAATTAACAGCAAGAAAACATAGCAAGCACAAAGAATATTTTGTAGTTTTTTCGACTCTATTTTGGACTAAATTGAACAAAAGCAAGCACAAAAATCCTAGGCGAGAAATGGATTATAAGGGATTTGGGCCACTAGAACAAAAGGTATTTAATGCAGGCAACCGTTCAAGTGGTTACACATGTGGCGGCACTACTCTCTGTTATAAAGTCTCCCAGCCTCAAAGGGTTGCACCTGAGAGGGTTGTGGGGGAGGTTTGCCGTCGGTGTAACATAACAGCACTTGTTGCAGGAAGTTTTCACCTCAAGCACAATTTATTTTAAGTGGCTTGGTAGGGCTTGGCATTAGCCTGTTACCACTCAGGGTCGTTCCCACTTGGACAAGCGTGCATCCAAGGGCAGGCCCCTCCTAAAGGTTAAACAAATAGAATGACAAGTCTGGCACTCTGATCACCCAGAAAAGGGGAGAGCATAAACCTATTGTCATTCGGCAAGCACAGAATACAATGATTAATCCAACCTAGTTAAAAGTGAAAAACTAAATGGGCTAATCTACTCAAACACAAAACTTTGAAGTGATTTTAGCAAGATAGCATTGGTTGAGTTTTAACCCCAGAAAGCAGTGGTGAGTTCAGTTTTAAATCCGCATAGCACGAGATAGTTAACTTTGAAGTTTTGGTCTCACGACATAGCAATAGTTCATTTTAACCTCAAGATCAATGGTGAGTTCAGTTTTAAACCGCGTAGCACGAGATAGTTAACTTTGAATTTTTGGTCTCACGACATAGCAATAGTTCATTTTAACCTCAAGATCAATGGTGAGTTCAGTTTTAATCCGCGTAGCACAAGATAGTTAACTTTGAATTTTTGGTCTCACGACATAGCAATAGTTCATTTTAACCTCAAGATCAATGGTGAGTTCAGTTTTAATCCCAGATAGCAATAACTTGGAAAGTGTTGCAATGCAAGAAACAAATGATCCAGTTACTGCTTTCCTAATTAGAGCTAGGTGAGGATTTGAATGCACATCAGTTTTACTATCCCTTGGAAAGTGAAATGTGAACTATTTAAATGCAACTATATGGAACTAAACCCGAGCCTATCCTGCAAAATAGCTCCAGCAAACACCTGCGAAAAGGTTAGCATTAGCAAATTCTCCTAGAAAAGTACTAAAACCATAGCCTATTACAAATGTGCAGCTTCAGTGATTAGATGCATAGAAATAATCAACAGAAGTGCAATAATAATGAATGCGCCACAACAGTGTGTAGAAGTTCAGCAGTAATACACAGAAGCATAGAAGGAACAAATGCACAGTAATTTTGATCAAATGCACTGTATAAATGAACAGATGCACAGTTATTGTAAATGCGCAGTAATAGTGTATATATGCGCAATAAAAAGGAACATATGTGCAATATAATCAAAAGTGCCGTAACAGTGCACAAAAGTGTAGTGAAAATACATAGATGTGCAAAAATGATAGAAGCGTCATAACAGTCTTTATATGCACCACAGAAATGTATAAATACACCGAAGTAACCTATGCGTGACTTTGCGTGACCTGTACGAAACTTGCCTTCAAAAAAAGCTTAGATTTTGATGAGATAAAGGGGCAAAGGCCCCACGGTGGGTGCCAAAAATGTAAGGGTAAAACATGGATCAATCAAATGAATTATATAAGACCCAAACATCAACATAATAGGAGATAACAAGAAAGATTAAACGAAAATAGCAATGAATAACACAAAGCAAACCTTCCCTGAGATCGATGCTTCTGTTGTTTGCCTATTACAATCGTCCTTTTGTAGATGAAGTAAGCCCTCAGAGAGTGCACTCCTTTAAGCTGTGTTCGAGGAAGTCAATGGTAAATGGCTGTTGTGATATGCAATGAAGATGAGCTTCAAAGCAAGTATGTGATCTCAAGCTAGTGAATGACAAGAGGGTGCCAAAGGCGCGCTGGTGATATTTCTACAGAGTAACAATATAGATAGCTTGGATCCTTAGAATGGAAGGATGAAGCTTCATATAGACTCAGAAGAATGAGAATCAACGGTTGAGAGAAGATATGAAGATCAATGGCTGAGAATGGTTGAGGAATGTGCAACCAATAGAAATGTGACAAGTGTCCCAGCTCCATCATGAAAGAGGGGATGTGACAAAATTGATTGGAGAGTTAACTCCATTGACTGAATAGTTAACAGACTTGATTGATCAGTTAGAAGAGTGGATTATGGGATTGACTGAATTGATTGACCAGTGAACTAGGTTGATTGAGGAGTCAACATAATAGATTGACCAGTGAACTCAAATGACTAATCAATTAACAAATTTGATTGATTAGTTAACTAACTTCTGATTTGAGAAGAAATAGGCCATGTGGGTGAGAGAAAAATAGGTAATTAAATATTAAATATATTTAATTACATGTGCAACCTGATGAGGTGGACAAGGTGAGGTGGAAAAGTGAGGTGTAAAGGTGAGGTGGATTTTTTGAATTTAGAACTTAGGATAGAGGAATTTAGATTAATTAAATAATTTATGATTATTTAATTGTGTAGGACATTTAGAAGAATTTTAATTAAATAAATTGAATTTATTTAATTATGGAATAGTGAATCGATTAAATAAATTTAGAATATTTATTTAATTGATAGAAGAATGGAATAAATATTTAGAATATTTATTTAGGATGATTTGTGTCATTTTTAGATGTATACACTCCTCATCTCTCAAAGACCAATCAACTAAGGCCAAGTGTGCAAATGAATAGAACTTATGGACCCAGCTCCTATATATAGCAAGGGAACCATGGCTAACTATGTGACAACTATGACTACTTCCCATATCTGGTCCTCCAAACCATGTCCTATTTTCTCCATCCTAACCCACTTTTCACCTTCTTCGTGAGATTGTCCGTCTCGTGCTTTCTACCATCTTTTCATCCAATCTCCCGAGGGGGCATCCTGTCATTAAACTTGTACCAAGGGCAAACTGGGGCATGTATCATTGTCAAAAAATTTTGTTCTTTGAAACAATGTGATAAAAAAACACATTGCATCAAAGAGGGGCAAAATGTATACACCTAAAAATGACATGACTCTATCTAAATAAATATTTTAAATATTTATTTCATCTTAATATTCCTCTATCAATAAATAAATAAATCAATTTATTTATTTGATTCATTTTCTGCCATTAATTGAATAAATTACATTTATTTAATTAATTTCATCTATATCAACTTTATTCTTCTAAATAATTAAATCTTTCATTCTTCCAAATTTCAATAAAATACAAATTTATTTAAATTAAATCTTAATCTGCAAAAAAGTAAAATATAATTAAATATTTTATTTATTCCTCCAAAATCATGTGCAAGTAATTAAATAAATTTATTTATTTAATTACACTTTCTTATCCTCTAAAAAATCTTCAATATCTTCTAAAAATAAATTCTTCTTATCATACAAAAGAAAAAGCCAAGATAACTGATTTAAAGCTATCAACAAAGCTCTTAAATTAGAAAAATATATTCTAATTTAAGAAATAAAAAATCATCCTCATCAAGAAAGCAGTTAACTCAACAAAGCATCTTTTTGAATGACACATGTCCTTCTTCTATTCACGCACGTTCTCTCAAACATTCTCATCTGTTGATCTTTTTATTTCTTTTCCACCATTGATCTTCTCTCACACAACTCTATAAATAAAACCCTCTTCTTCTATTTCACATATCAAGCTTTCAAGTAAACTTATGCTGTAGAATCCATAGTGCCCCATGGGCACCCCCACTCTCATACCATCTATCATCCATTTCATATTGTGTTGAAACTCATCTTTAACACAACAAGTATCCAAGCCATTTCTCTTTTGCCATCTTGAGGAATTGAAGCAAGGAAGAAAGCTTCTTGAGGGCCACATTCATCACTAAAGATCAAACGGGAATAGGCGAACAATAGAAATCGCAAGGTAAAAAGGTTGTATCATTTCTTCTTATTTTAAAATCTTCTTTACTTTCACATGTTGCAAGTATGAGGTTAACCAGTGTTGTCATTGATGTCAACATACTCATATTGCTTTGATAAGAAGGATTGGATGAGCTGTGTGCTGAGGATATTGAGAAAATTAGTCTGAATCAGGAATAGTGAAGAACAGTGATGAGAAGAAGGCAAAAGTACTCAATAGGTTGAGGATCAGAGGATGTGGATTAAAGGGTTTGTAGATATGAGTCTTTAGATGATCCAGGCAAGATTTCAGAGGTCCGCATGAAGACATGAAGAAGTTGTGATCAATCAAGTAGAACCGGTTTCGAGAGATGCTCCAGAGTGACAGAGTGTTACAAAAAGGTCTGGTGAGATCCAGAAGTGCATTGTCCTATTCTGCAGATTGGAAGGAGTATTTGGGATGTCCTTGTGATGTGTCATCTCAATTTGTACATAGTTTGGAGGTTTGAAACCACCTTTTTCAGTATGACAGTGGCGATAGACTATGTTCTTGAAGTTCTAGATGAAGAAGAGAAGAGATTCTAATAAGTAGAGGAAGTGTGGATGTACTTGGTCATTCAGGCAAGCCTGTGAAGGTTCTTGGATCATGTTGAGGTTGTGTTGTCAGTCCACATTAGTGTTAGAGCCTGGAATTGGAGATATACTTCTGGATGAAGATGTTCTTGTTCAGACTAGCCAACCGGATGAGTTATTCATCTTGTGAATGTTCTTGTGGTGGCCGACCAGATGAGTTATTCATCTTGTGAATGTTCTTGTGGATGATTGCCAACTTAGATGATTGTTCCTAAGTCGATGCCTTATATAAATAAAGGTTTGTGAATTCATTTCGAAGTGTGTTGTGGAGCAGATGAGTGTGGTATAGTGAAAGAGCAAAAGGCAGAGCAAGTGTGTCTCAGGCTTAAATGGAACTGATCTAGACATGGTAAAGATGTCAATCTCTAGTTCAAGTTTGTAATACTTGTTATCTTGTAGACAGTGTGTCTCTTGTAGGCAGTGTGCTTCCTTGTGAGTAGTGTGCTCAGGCAGTGAGCCCTAATTGGCATGTGCCATCCATTTTTCTTATTCTTCTAACAGAGAATAATCCTTGGGTAAATCACCTCGTGGTTTTTCCCTTAACCAGGTTTTCCACGTCAAAATCTTGGTGTCTAATGTGTTGGTGTTTATCTGCTCTGGTGTTATGCTTTACACTTTCATGAATGGTTAATTGATATGCTATTAACTAATAAGGAAGAATCAAGTGTTTGAAGTAGAAGCAAGTTTTTGTACAATTGATTCACCCCCCTCTCAGTTGTGTGCCCTAGATTTAACAATTGGTATTAGAGCCAAGTTTCTCTAAAAGGAGCTTAACCGCTTGAGGAGATCTAGGATGTCATCATACAATAAGGATAGTCTGAAGTTTGATGGAACAAACTTCTCTCTCTACAAAGGTTGCATGAAATGTCACTTGGAGTGTATGGGAAAAGCATACTTGTCCATGGTCACAAAAGCATATGTACCTCCATAGGCTGGTCTGAAAACTCTAAATGAACTCACAGATGCTGAAAACAATCTACAGACCAAAGAAGCTCTTCTAAGCACACTGACTAACTCAAAACTCTCAAATGTTATTGACCTACCAACTGCATATGAGATCTGGGTTAAACTGGAACTTCTGCATGAAGGCGATGAGTTTGTTAAGAGTGCAAGGTTGCAAAGTCTCAAAGGGAAATTTGAAAGATTGAAGATGAGAGATGATGAAAATATCACTACCTTTATGCCAAGAGTAAATGGGCTAGTGTGTGGAATTAGAAATGCTGGTGGAGTTCTAGATGAAAATGAGATTGTTTGCAAAATTCTTAGATCCCTTCCTACTGCCTACAAAATCAAGGTTGCTACCATTGATGAATTTAGAGCCCATACAACTGTCACAAGAGAGCAATTGCTTGGCAAACTGGCTGCATTTGAAATGACCGAGTTTGGAGATGATCACCCCAAGACTGAATCTGTATTCAAAGCCAGTGCCTATGTGAAAGGAAAACAAAGATTTGATCTGGGAGAAAACTCTTCAAGGAAGCTATCATGGTATGATCAAGCAAGGAAAGACATGGAAGAGGAAGAAGCAGAAACAGGTCAACTTGAAGCCCTCATTGCTAAGAGACTGCCAAGAGGATCTGGTAAGTATGAAGTAAAATTACCCTTTAAGTGCTTCAATTGCAATAAGATTGGTCATTTTTCTTCAAGATGTCCGGAAAGATCTACAAGGTCAAATTCTAACAGACAAAGGTTCCAAAAGAACTACTAGTATGTTCATGAAGAAGATGATAATGAAGGAGTAACAGATGATGAATCAGAAATAGGAAACAAATCTAGAAATGAATGGGTGTTTATTGCCATCAAGGAAGAAGATCCAATATCCTCTGAATCTATCAATCATAAGGTTGTAGAAAGAGCTTTGGCTACCCAAGTTGAAGAAAAGGATGATTGGGTTATTGACAGTGGATTTTCTCACCATATGACAGGTGACAAGAACAAGTTCTTAGATTTGGAAAGGTATGAAGGAGGAATGGTAATGTTTGGTGATAATTCTACTGGTAGAATCAGAGGTAGGGGAACTATTTGTTTTGATGGAAAGAGCAAAACCGGTAATGTACTATATGTTGAAGGATTGAAGCACAATATTCTCAGTGTTGGTCAATTGGTGGACAAAAGTTATGATCTTCGGTTCAAGAATGGAAGATGCAGAATCTTTGAAAGCTCTGGAACTGAGATTTCATCCAGTACTCAAACAAAAGGTAATATATTCCATCTAGTTGATTCTAATACAAGTTGTTTGTTTGTTTAAGTTGATCAGAGTTAGTTATGGCATAGAACGATGTGTCATGTGAATTTTGATAACATCATCAAGATAAGCAATACTCAGGTTGTAAGAGATCTTCCAAAATTGGTGAAACCTACAAATAGTTTGTGCAAAGAATGTCAGCTAGGTAAACAGAGCAGAGTCTCTTTCAAAAGCAAAGGTCAATCCTCTACTGAATTATTGGAATTAGTTCATACTAATCTATGTGGTCTGACAAGAATCAAGAGTATGCAAGGTGATAGATATTTCATGTTACTGATTGATGACCATTCCCAGATGATGTGGGTTACCTTTCTAAAAGAGAAATCAGAAGCCTTTGAGAAGTTCAAAATCTTCAAAGCTATGGTAGAGAATCAAACCAGATTGAAACTGAAATGTTTGAGGTCTGATAGAGGTGGTGAATTCACATCTGGTGAGTTCATAGACTTTTGTGAGAAGCATGGTATAAAGAGACAGTTGTCTGCTCTTAGGACTCCATAGCAAAATGGAGTAGTTGAGAGAAAGAACTGGACCATTTAGGAAGCATCCAGGAAAATGATGATGGAAGAAAATATTCCCCAGATGTATTGGAGAGAAGCTATCAGCACTGCAGTCTATACTCTAAATCGAGTTCAAATCAGAAGCAATACCAGTAAGACTCCTTATAAACTTTGGTTTGGTATAACTCCTACTATGAGATATTTCAGAGTATTTGGTAGCAAGTGTTACATAAAAAGAGATGAAGATCTAGGAAAGTTTGATGCTAGAAGTGATGAAGAAATTTTCTTGGGTTACTCCACTCAAAGCAAAGCATACCAGTGTTACAATAAGAGACTGAGAAAGATGATAGAAAGTACAAATGTGAAGGTTGATGAAGGAATTGAGAAGCCCTCAATATTTTATGAATATGATGAAGATGATTAGAATGATTCTCTGGTTCAAGGAGCTCAATCCTCCTCTGAAAGTTAGATTCAGACTGATCCGATAAATCAGAAAGAAGAGGTTTGTCTAAATGAGCCTGATCAAGAAATAGTAGTGCAAGAAACTCCCAAAGTTCCAAGGTATGTAACTCTAAACCATTCTAAAGATCAGATCATAGGTGACAAAAGCAAAGGGGTATAAACAAGGAGGAGAATTGCTCAAAATTCAAATGAATACTGTCTGATTTCAAAGATTAAATCTAAGACAATAAATGAAGCTTGCAATGATGAAAACTGGACCAAAGCAATGGAGGAAGAGTTGATGCAAATTGAGAAAAATCACACTTGGGATCTTGTTCCCAGACCTAGAAATAAGAATGTGATTGGAACCAAATGGGTCTTCCGGAACAAACTAAATGAAGTTGGTGAAGTAATCAGAAACAAAGCTAGATTGGTCTGCAAAGGCTACTCTCAAATAGAAGGAATTGATTTTGAAGAAACCTTTGCTCCGGTGGCAAGAATTGAAGCAATCAGATTATTTCTTGCATTTGTTGCCTTCAAAGACTTCAAAGTTTATCAGATGGATGTCAAGTCTACCTTCCTAAATGGTGATTTGGAAGAAGAAGTATACATTGAGCAGCTGGATGGATTTCAATTGTCTGATCATAGTGATATGGTCTGCAAATTGAAGAAAGCTCTGTATGGATTGAAGCAAGCCCCAAGGGCTTAGTATGAAAGGTTGGATAAGCATCTTGTGTAGATTGGTTTCAACAAAGGTACTGCTAATAGTAATCTATATTTCCAAATAGATAATGAAAACATCTTGATTGTTGAATTATTTGTTGATGATATCATCTTTGGAGGAAGAGATAGTTTGTGTAAAACCTTTGCAAATCAAATAGAAAGTGAGTTTGAAATGTCAATGCTTGGTGAAATGAATTTCTTCTTGGGTCTGCAAATTACTCAGACAAAGAAAGGCATCTTTATCTCTTAGACCAAATATGTGAAAGAATTGTTGAGGAAATTCAGAATGGAAGATTCAAAGCCAATGAACACTCCTATGGCAACCGGATGTAAGTTGAGCAAAGATGATGACTCTCCTAAGACAGATCAGACCAAGTACAGATCAATGATTGGAGGATTATTGTATCTCACTCATACTAGACCAGATATAATGCAGGCTATTGGTGTTGTGGCAAGATTCGAGGCTGATCCTAGAGAATCTCATGTTATGGCAATCAAGAGGATTTTTAGATATCTAAAGGGGATAGTTGAGTATGGTCTATGGTACCCTAGAGATCATGATTTCTCTCTTCATGCATATACAGATGCAGATTGGGTAGGAGATGTGGATGACCAGAAGAGCACCAGTGGTGGAGCTTTCTTTTTAGGAAAAAGATTGGTTTCTTGGCTAAGCAAGAAACAAGAGGCAATTTCTTTGTCTACAGCTGAAGCAGAATACATTGCAGAAGTAGGTAGTTGCACTCAAATTTTGTGGATGAAGCAAATGCTAAGACACATAAAGGTAGAATATGAGGAGCCTATCACAATTTTCTGTGATAATTTAAGTGCAATAAATATTTTTAAGAATCTGGTGTTGCATTCTAAGACAAAGCACATATCTATCAAATTTCACTTTCTAAGAGAACAAGTGAACAAGGATGAAGTCAGATTGGAGTATGTACCCCCCAAGGATCAGATTGTAGATATTTTAACTAAATATCTTCCCAAGGACTCTTTTGAGTATCTCAGGGAGACGTTAGGGGTCATGGCCCCTCTGGTGATGAACTAGGATCCACTGATGTGCATCAGTCTGGTGGATATCACAGTCATATCTTATGGTCTGGATTGATGATGGGAAGCTACTACTAAGGGGGAGCAGCTGGTATGATTCTGATGTGTTATAATTGCAAGTATGAGCCCTTTGCCATTGATGTCAAAGGGGGAGAGAAGACATGTGAAAAAAAAGTGGTTGATGATCAAAGGGGGAGCAGTAAAGGAAGAGAAGACATGTGAAGAGTTGTTGCTGATAGGGGGAGCTGTGAAAGAAAGGAGAAGTTCTTGTCTTGATGGTTTTTCACATCATATGTTGCCATCAATGACAAAGGGGGAGATTGTTGCAAGTATGAGGTTAACCAGTGTTGTCATTGATGTAAACATACTCATATTGCTTTGATAAGAAGGATTGGATGAGCTGTGTGCTAAGGATATTGAGAAAATTAGTCTCAATCAGGAACAGTGAAGAACAGTGATGAGAAGAAGGAAAAAGTACTCAATAAGTTGAGGGTCAGAGGATGCGGATTAAAGGGTTTGTAGATATGAGTCTTTAGATGATCCAGGCAAGATTTCAAAGGTCCGCATGAAGACATGAAGAAGTTGTGATCGATCAAGTAGAACTGGTTTCGGGAGATGCTCCAGAGTGACAGAGTGTTACAAAAAGGTCCGGCGAGATCCGGAAGTGCATTGTCCTATTCTATGGATTGGAAGGAGTGTTTAGGATGTCCTTGTGATGTGTCATTTCAATTTGTACATAGTTTGGAGGTCTGGAAGCACCTTTTTTAGTATGACAGTGGCGATAGATTGTGTTCTTGAAGTTTCAAATGAAGAAGAGAAGAAATTCTAATAAGTAGAGGAAGTGCAGATGTACATGGTCATTCAGGCAAGCCTGTGAAGGTTCTTGGATCATGTTGAGGTTGTGTTGTTGGTCCTCATTAGTATTAGAGCCTAGAATTGTAGATATACTTCCGGATGAAGATGTTCTTGTTCAGACTGGTCGACTGGATGAGTTATTCATCTTGCGAATGTTCTTGTGGTGGCCGACCAGATGAGTTATTCATCTTGTGAATGTTCTTGTGGATGATTGCCGACTTAGATGATTGTTCCTAAGTCGATGCCTTGTATAAATAAAGGTTTGTGAATTCATTTCGAAGTGTGTCATGGAGCGGATGAGTGTGGTATAGCGAAAGAGTGAAAGGCAGAGCAGGTGTGTCTCGGCTTAAATGGAACTGATCCATACATGGTAAAGATGTCAATCTCCAGTTCAAGTTTGTAATACTTGTTATCTTGTAGACAGTGTGTCTCTTATAGGCAGTGTGCCTCCTTGTGAGCAGTGTGCTCAGGTAGTGAGCCCTAATTGGCATATGTCATCCATTTTTCTTATTCTTCTAATAGAGAATAATCCTTGGGTTAATCACCTCGTGGTTTTTCCCTTAACTAGGTTTTCCACATCAAAATCTTGGTGTCTAATGTGTTGATGTTTATCTGCTCCAGTGTTTATGCTTTACGCTTTCATGAATGGTTAATTGATATGCTATTAGCTAATAAAGAAGAATCAAGTGTTTGAAGTAGAAGCAAGTTTTTGTACAACTGATTCACCCCCCCTCTTAGTTGTGTGCCCTAGATTTAACATCACATTCCATTGATGTTTTTTGGCTTTTATTATTCATTTTGATTATCCAATTTTACCCATCACACTCATTATTCCTTCAGTTATTGAGCAGCAGCTTTCCTTCGCAATTTGTCTAACTATTTGCAAGTTAATCTGATGTTGCATTGTGATGAATGTTTGTCCTTTGCTTTGTCTTAGCTTGTAGTATTTTTGCAAAATCTTTGTTTAATTTATGTTGCATTTTGTGTCTACCAGACCTTCATGTGATATATTTATGAGTTAAATGATCAGAGTGTTGTGAGGGTCAGAGTTAAATAATTTGTTTGTGAGTAAGATCTATTAGGTGATATAATCTTAAAGTTAATTAGAATCCATTTATTTCAGCATATCCTTCTATCCCTTTTCCCTAGCAAGTCAATTAGATTAGGAAATCATAAGGAGAACAAACTCACTTTGTAGATTCACTCTCATTATAGGAAGCCCACATCCTAAGAGTGATTCCATGTTTCAATAGGTATCTAAGTTTCTGTGAGCTTAGTAGGGTGCATATCTAATTGACAACAGTTTTTGGCACACCTGATGGGACTCTGAAAGTGATTTTAGAGAAGTCTTGAACCCTCATATCTATTGTTTTGGTATATGCAGTAGTATTCTAGCCTTTGGAGGCTTTTACAGTATACCTGGCGACTCATTTTCTCTTGTCTTGCATGCAGATTAGTGTTATCAGCTTATGAAAACCAAATCCAATTCTAATCCTTCTGAATATTTACAGCTGTCTGCACCAAGAAGGAGAGGCAGATCAACAAGCAGAGTAATTGATTCAACAAGGAGATCAAAATCAACACCTCCAACTTCAACACTAAGAAGTAGAAGTCTGGTGCTGATAGTTCAAATACCCATAATGGCTAGGTAGTATGCATTTGGCACCTTTAATGGAGGTAGCCCACTACAACTTGCTCAAGGTGATGATATCCCACTTGCAACCCTTAAAGGACTACCATATTTCACCGAAGAAGACTATTTCACCAAGTGGACCGAGGTTGTTGCCTTAAAAGAGGCAAATGAATCGATTGTCCTAGGTTTCTATCAAGATCTGGTATCAAGATTCGGTACACCAGATTCTATCATCTGAGATAATGGTCTAGCTTTCATATGATTGAGAATTTTAGATAGGTCTAATAGAAATAATATCTATTTGAATACTTCCTCTAACAATTACCCACAGGGTAATGGGCAGGCTAAGTCTACCAACAAAAACCTGATAAGGATCATCAAGAAGACTGTTGAAGACAACCAAAGAACCTGGTATGAGAAGTTAAAGTTGGCTCTTTGGGATGACAAAGTTACACCCAAGAGAGCTACTGGTTGTTCTCCATATGTACTTACTTATGGTAAAGAGGCTCAGTTACCTATTTCAGTTGAATTGCCTACACTAACTTTCATCAAAGAACTTGAGCTGCTAGAGGAACAACCTCTAGTAATTAGGCTAGCTCAGCTCATGGAGCTGGAAGAGACAAGGAAAGAGGCCTTAAGAAAACATGATATGTATCAAACTTAAATGAAGAATACATTTGATAAGAGGGCAATACCAAGGAACTTTATTGCTGGTGATTTGGTGTTCAAATGGAATGAACTAAGGAGCAGACTTGGAAAACATTCCAAATTTGATGCAATTTGGGATGGGCCTTATGTTTTCACAGTGTGCAAAGAAGACAATGCATTTCAGTTGACCAAGTTAAGTGGAGAGGTGCTATCTGTCCTAGTTAATGGGCTCCACCTCAAGCATTGCCTCTGAGGATAAGTACTTCCTTTGTATATAGTAGAGTAGTGTTGCAGTAAATAAGTGCTCATGCACATTTGTTTTCAGCATTTTTGTTTTGGCCGTAAGGGCATGTTAGTTTGCTTTCAGTTGAGTTTGTTTTCAGTTTTCTATTGCTATTGGAGAGCTAAATCGTAGTGTTTCTAAGTTTGAGAAGGACAGAGTATGACTTGATGCCCAATGGATGTTCAAGGCAACTGATCAAATGCTTAGCAGGCAAGCATATAGAAGAAGTCACCAGAAATGTTACCATTTTTTACCACAACTCAAAATTGGCTGAGCATATGTGACATTATCATTTTTTGAGTGAGGTTTGATATTCTTTTGTTATGAGTTAGTTTCATAGTTATTATGTTTTAGTGTTAAATGTAGTTCAATTGTTCAAGAAAGGAGGAAAAGATTTCAGATCATTCATTGCATTGCAAAATATTTACAGGAGAGATAAGTATTTCATTCACCACAATGATTACTCATTTTCAAGTTGAAATAAATAAAAGAATAAACATTGCATTGAAATAAATCATGACATATCAGATGTCTCACAGAAGCTGTGGGTTATAGCTAAACATATGCAGATATAAAGAAAATACTATGTATCTAATGAATGAAAAAAGAAAGACATAGCCATCATTGCCTTGGGGTTGTTGATCTTCAAAGTTGCCTCCTGTCCTGCTCCTGATCTCAACATGAACATGCAAAAATGTGGGAAGGGTCTTGTTAGAAGCTCTGGTTATGAAAGTCCTATATCCTATTAGAAGAGGCATAATACTTTATTTATAATGCATTGATCAAATGAACATCATCTATATGTAGAAGGAACTGAGAAGGAAACAATTGTGGAACATCATTATTTTATTCTAATCTGTTAGATTCATGTGCAAGTATAGGGTAAGTCATGTAGCTGATTTGAAGACATTTTATCACGTGGTATAAAATGGGCTCCCACGAGGGTCAAGCTTAGTGTGCTTCCCTGATTCTCACGGGGGGTGGATTGCAAATATATCAATCAAATCAATTAAACTGAAGGAACATAAAGCAATCAGGTACATCCTCATGATTATGGTTCAAAACATGAAATGAAACCATAAGGATGTGACTGAAAACATTAAGGACAACTATCAATTTTCTTCAATTGTCATTGGGGAAGTGAAATTAATAAGAGGTACATAATTACATCATCAAGCATATACAGTACATATACAGATGGAATACAATTCACATCAGGTGTGTTTGTCATTTTACAGAAAGAGGACTATATTGCTCCTATCTCAAGTGTGACAGGAAAGGAACCAAGTAAACATTTTGCCCTTTCCATGTCATATTGCATTTATGAAGCAGTCAATTGTTTGCTTCTACTCATCATAAAATCATAAGTGCATATGTGAAGCAGATAAAATAGCTATAGAAATGGAATAGAATGTAGATTACATCATCTATTGCAGAGAAGAAAAGTTATGATAGGTATATTGCATTTATGAAGTAGCAGTGTTGGTAAGAAAAGAACATCTTTGTCATGTAGCAGAGGAGCAGTCAAACAGAACAGTCATCATCTATCGTGCTATAGAAAAGAGGAAAGTGCCATCTCTCAATATGGCCCATTATACATTTGCCTAATAGATCAATAGTGCTCTTGATCAAACTATGTCACACCTTATGCCTATATACCATATTGATATGTTACAGTAGTACAAATGCAATGTCATCACAAATACAGAAGGTATACATTGTAGCAATCAATCATACCAAGCAACCATGCTAGTATCATGTGTTTCCATGTGCAAGTAGATCATGAAAAGGAAAATATTCACATATCTTGTGTTTATGTGTTATACAATGATCAAAATGTTCATCAAGTCTTGTAAGTATGACTCATATTCATAGAAGATTGATCTAAGTTACATCAGATAATGAGATCAAGTGATGCCATCAAATGATGTAATGCTATAGTTGCATAAGTCTGTACCTTCCAACCATATTTGGAATGCATGAGGGTTTCACAAAACTTCACACATGAGTATAATGCACTGAGGAGCAGAGAAAGGTACATCTTCCCACTTCATGGTTTATTCATACTATCAAATGTTGAGATCTATTTTGGAGTAGCCAAGATGTGTGAAAATAAAAGCATAGCCATTATGTAAATCATCTCAGGACAAATCCATAACATCTCATAAAGAATGTCTAAAGAATTCATTGAAGAATTGAAAGTATGCATGTCATGTATAGCTACAGGACCTCTCTAGGTAGCAAGATATGAGAGTGCTATAGATTGGCAAACCATTTCAGCCAAACAGAAAGAAAATAGCATGGTGGAATAGAAATGCATCTTCATTATATCTTATGGGACATTTGCCAAAGTGAATGAGTTTTGCCTCAAGAGTAGTCAAGGAAAGCCATGTAAATCTGCTAGATATATAACACAGTGGACATATCAAAATGAGAATGCATAAAATGTATGGTTACATACAAATCAGAGTGGAAATGCAAGTGACAAAAATGTTCAGAGTTACATCTTGTTATCTACAGACCCATGGCCATTGAAGTCGATATGCATATCAGAATAAAAGCTCAAACTTGATTTAATAATGCCACAAACTCATGAAGTAAATTTGATATGTGTTTAATAGAAGTGCAAGTTTGGGCTGCGGCCTCCCAAAATGACATATACAGAAATACATAGTGAAATGAGATTTTTATTCAAACCTTCTTAGAGTTTCAAGGAAGAAAATGAAAAATACATTGAATCTATACAGATACAGGGCCATTAAAGGAGGGCTTCAAGCCATGAAGAAACAAAATCATTTCATTTTGTGAAGAAATGAAAGCTACAGCCGCTGCCCAAAATACACATTTCCTTCAAAAGACTCCAAACCCACTTTCATTTTGTGGAGGGATGCACAACTATAGGAAGCAAAGAAAATGGCTATGGGTTTTCAAACCCAAGTATATAGAATGCCATCAACAAAGAAGCAACTAAAGATATAGTCAAAGTTTGATTCTTTAGAGAGAAACATTACTTGTGTATGTGGACAAAGCTAAAACTTCCTTCTTTTTTTCTTCTTTTTCCTTCTTAGAAATACAATAGTAGCGGCCAGACATAATGGAGAAGTGACACAGTAAGACAAATGACAACATACCATCAGTATGTGCGTAAGCCGCAGCTCAAAAAGCCTTTTTTACTCAAAGATTTGCCATAAAATGGAAGGGAATGAAGAACAAATAGTCACATATGTATCAGAAGATCATTACCTTTCTTTTTATGCCAAAATCTATGGAGGTCACACACAGGGGCACACCCAGATGATGGTTTTCATGCCTTGAAACCCTAGTTTCATGGCCGACAGCAACACAGCCCATTTCACAAAAAAGGTGAAGTAAAATTGGCCTAAAAAGATAGGGCTCTTTTTTGTTGTTGTTAGGGTTTCATTTTACCCTAATCCAAATGAGTGACTTTTATCACATTTCAAGCTCATTTATTTGTCCAAGCTAATACCCATGGGGGTCTTATTTTTTTCACATTGGTGCTTAGGTCACATGACTTAGTGAGAGGTCAAGCTATTCTCCCTCTAAATATTTTTCCTTGAACATGTTAAGCCACCATCATGATGTGATATATGTCTTATGAGATACCCCTTGGAGATAGGGACGAACTCTTTTCCATAGGCGTTATTTTACAAGACCATGGAGATTAAGCCTCCAAGGCTTTTAATTATTTTTGCAAACTATATAATGATATTTTCATCCATTTTTATGATTTTTTATAGAAAAATCAATTGTAATGCATTGTAAAATATTTGGAGAAATTATGAGTCAAATATTATTTATTTTTTGTAAAAATCAAATTAAATAGGGGTTTAGATTAAAACTTCCATTGCATTGTAAAGTTAGTTTTAAAGCAATCAATTATAAATTGCTATTAAAACTTAACTATTTTAGGTAGTTAATAGGCTAATTAAACAAATCAGATATTCCTTTTCAATTTGTTTTATTTAGAGGCGCATATGGACAAAAATTGGAATCTCATGAAAAGAAGAAATCAGATTTGTGGTAGGGACACATCAGGCGATCCTTTGGCATCATGATTTGGCAGTTTGGACTCTTTTTTAGGGCTTTTATTTCTGCTTTTCTAAGTAGCTCAAACATGGACTTGGAGTCTATTTTTAGGATCTCTTTTCTAGCTTTCATGAGGAGATAGATTTCACAGCATTTATCTCAGACATCCCTTTCTTTTTCAGGGTTCCAAGTCCTAATTTTTAGTTTAGAGTTTTAGAGATTAGAGTGTAGAGATAGGTCAGAGTCTTCCTGTCACATCGATAGTGTTGTGTTGGCAAGAGACACTGTGTGGCTTCATAAGTGTTGTCATTGATGGCAACAAAGTCTATCCCACACAACTGTACTACATAATATGCCTATACCAGAAGTCAGATTGAAGATTGTTTTGGTCTGGTGAAGAAGAACAAAGTATGTAACAAGGTCCGACAATCAGGTTTAGATCTCTCACATGGTGTAACTCAGTAAGTTACAGATTTGGACAAGTGAAGAGAGGTATCATGACTGTCATATTCTAGAGATTTACCCTTCAGTGATAAAGCAAGAAAAAGATATGAGCATCTGAGTGTTGGGTTTGAGTCAGGAAGAGTAGACAAAAGAAGAACTAACCAGAAGAGTATCAGACTTCAATCTAGATGCGTAAAAGGTGTTGATCAAGCAATCTGTGATATTATACATTGTTGGCTGACATGATTAATGACTTCTATGTCTAATTTTTTGATACGCATCACTAATCAAGCATGGATTCAGCTGACAAACCAATAATTTGCAAATATCTCAGTTGTTCTTGTTACCGACTAAGAAATTTGATGCAGAGTGGGACGCAACGGAGGCTAACTAACAGGAAGGAGTAGCCAACAATACAACCAGCATGATAAAATTCTCTATCGGCTGAACATCATCATCATATTTCCTAGAGACACCAACAGCATCATCACATTTCAACAGCATCATCATATTTCGGATGATCGCAAATATCCTCCTGTCGACTACTATTTACCTCCTCCATTTGTCGCCTATCATCATCATGATAATCAACGGGCGCAAACATCCTCCGGTTGCACTGTTCATCGGGTGCCAAATACAAGCGGCATCATCATGATATTCAATATCACCTTCGTCAGCAGGATATCCAAATATCCGGTTGCTCCAAATATCCTGATGACGTTGCACTTCAACAACTTGCCTTTGATGCTCCACTGCCCGACGATACAAGCAACAGCATCATGATATTGTTCATCCGGTTCCTCGAAACCTCCTGATGATGCTACTACAACTTCCTGCCTACGCCGATACCTTACCACTTAGTGACAACAGGATAAACTCGCATTGAGGGATTTCTTAATATCCTGATGACGATGACGTCATATCCTGATGACGATGACGTCACACATCATCCTGATGAACTCTTCAACACTTAGCCAAAAAAAACTTAACTTTCACACCTGCATCCGTTAGCGATATGCGGATGATGAACTTCCCCGAGAGATGATCCTGACTGCGATATATACACAGAGTATATATCCAACTCAAAACATCATGATGCACTTGCAACATGCAAACTTCAACCACTTCATGACCCGATCCTGATGGTGATGGATTCGCAGATGACGATGCGGCTCGTTCCGACTGGAAACGCACATGCAGACTCCTGTGTATCCTTCCACTGCATGTAAGCACTCCGAACCACTCTATTTCACAAAGATCATGTGACGACCGGGCCGGATCACCTTCAAACCAAAATCTAACAACTTATCTTCTAGACCTAGCACATGAGGATGCTAGGCTGATTCACAGCATGCTCCTAACAGATCTCCTGAACATAACAACTATCAAAATCAAAACGAACTGTCAATATGAACTATGTCTAAACCCTAACAGGTCGAGGGTATATATAACAAATCCTTCGAGTACTACCAACTTCACTTCCCAGCGGCTGGGAGGTTCCAAGCGGCTGGGAGAGAGGACAACTCAGATAACCTTATCCCGATCTCTAACTGCCTACACATACTCCTAGGCTGAACTAATACATAGCATCGGTCCAATGGACCTTATTACATGATAAAGTCAAACATACTAAAAATAGCCTACTGCCCTGTCATCATGCTGATAACTATCCTATATCCTGATCATGTATGTCATCA
Organism: Cunninghamia lanceolata; assembly: GCA_027924645.1. Classification (NCBI taxonomy): domain Eukaryota; kingdom Viridiplantae; phylum Streptophyta; class Pinopsida; order Cupressales; family Cupressaceae; genus Cunninghamia; species Cunninghamia lanceolata. The sequence goes on along the minus strand of BSBN01000189.1, from coordinate 2,603,628 downwards.
TGCGGACCTATATCCTGATCATGTGCGGGTGCTCCTACACCATACTCCCCAAAAGAAGAAATCTCAAGTCCACTTGAGATGAGAGTAGCAAGGTCGGCACCATGTTTCTGTATCTGTTCTGCAGTCATCCATACTGCTTCAGAGTTCGGCTGTCCCTTCCAAGAGACGAGGTACTCCAAGTACTTCTTGTTCCCGGTCTGTTTGACCACTCGAGTGTCCAAAATTTGCTGGATCTGTGGAGGATCATGTTGAGGAATGTCTTCAGCAACTGTATCCTATAGGATATCCTGATCTGCATCTGGATTAGCCTTGTATGGAGTTAAATCACATACATTGAAGATAGGAGATAAACCGAGATCAGGTGGTAGTTGGATCTCATAAGCATTTTGTCCATGCTTTTGCAAAATCTGACATGGTCCAACTTTCTTTTGCATGAGCTTAGTATACTTTCCCTTAGGAAGCCTGTCTTTCTTCAAGTGAACCTAAACCAAATCTCCAACAGCAAATTGAACATCCTTCTTCTTCTTGTCAGCATACTCCTTATACTTTAAGGTGGTTTGCTGGAGTTGGGTCTTAACCTGATCATGAACTTCTTTGATTGCTTCAGCAAAAGCTTCTCCATCTGCACTAACAGGATCTGCTGTAGGTAGCTCTCGCAACTCTAAAATACCTCTGGGATGCATTCCATACACTACCTGAAAAGGCGATTTTCCTGTGCTCCTGTTGACAGTATCATTATATGAAAACTCAGCTTGAGACAGAATATTGTCCCACTTCTCTCCATGCTGTTTTGTCAAGCATCTAAGTAGATTCCCCAAGGAACGATTCACAACCTCAGTTTGTCCATCCGTTTGAGGATGATATGCAGAGGAAAAAGATAAATTTGTTCCCAATTTCCTCCAAAGGGTTCTCCAAAAGTGACCCACAAACTTCACATCTCTGTCTGAAACTATGCTCAAAGGCAACCCATGAATTTTGACAATCTCCCTGAAGAACAAATCTGCAATATATGAGGCATCTGCAGTGGTTTTGCATGGCAAGAAATGTGCCATTTTACTGAACCTATCCACTACAACAAAGACACTGTCAAATCCTCTCCTGGTCCTTGGCAAACCCAAAACAAAATCCATACTGATGCTTTCCCATGGTCTGGAGGGAATGGGTAAGGGCTGGTATAACCCTGCATTAGTTGACCTGCCTTTAGCCTTCTGACAAATTACACAGGTTTCTACAAATTTCCTGACATCTGACTGCAACTTAGGCCAGAAATAATGCCTCCTGACCAGATCAAGGGTCTTGTCTAGACCAAAATGACCTGCCATGGCTCCACAATGTTTCTCCTTGATTATATTCAACCTCATAGAACACCTTGGGATACACAACTGTCCACCCTTGAACAATAATCCATCCTGGATCAGGAATTCAGAGAACTCAGCATGGTATTTCTCCCCAAAAGAAGTACAGACCTGATATATCTCTCCAAAATCAGCATCAGACTCATACATGGTCTTGAGTGAATTAATACCAACACTCTCTAACTGAATCTGATTGACTGTGAGAACTCTTCTGCTCAAAGCATCTGCAACTTTGTTCTTAACCCCTTTCTTATGCTTCAAGGTAAAAGTGAAAGCCTGTAAGGTCTCTACCCACTTCATATGTCTGTGGTTCAGCTTCTCCTGGCTGTTGATGAAACTCAAAGCTTGATTATCTGTGAAGACTATGAACTCCTTTGGCATCAGGTAATGCCTCCATTTCTTTAGGGACTGAACTAAAGCATACATTTCCAGATCATATGATGAATACCTTTTCTTAGCATCATTTAGCTTTTCACTGAAAAATGCAATTGGTCTACCCTCTTGACTGAGTACTGCTCCAATGGCCATGTGACTGGCATCACACTCTACCTGAAAGATCTTGTTAAAATCTGGAAGTGCAAGGATTGGCTGCTGTGCCACCTTCCTCTTCAATGCCTCAAAGGAATCATCTGCTCCTTGAGTCCAAACAAACCTGCACTTCTGTCCTCCTTTGATGGTATCCAGCATGGGTGCACAAATATGACTGAACCCTCTGATAAACTTTCTGTAGAAGGTTGCTAACCCATGGAAACTTCTGACTTCATTCATGGTCTGTGGAGTTGGCCAATTCAATATGGCACTCACCTTCTCCTTATCCATCTGTAGCTTTCCTTGTGAAATGACAAAACCTAAATATGTGATCTCCTGTTTCATGAACAGACACTTGTCCAAGTTTATCATCAGCTTCTCTTCATGTAGCCTCTTGAGAACCAGATCTATATGCCTGAGATGTTCTTCTCTGGTGTTACTGAAAATCAGAATGTCATCTAAATAGACTATGACAAACTTACCAATGAATTCCTTCAGAACCTCATTCATCAGCCTCATGAAAGTACTAGGGGCATTAGACAAACCAAAAGGCATAACCTTCCATTCATACAAACCTTCATTTGTTTTGAATGCTGTCTTCCACTCATCACCTGGTCTAATCCTGATCTGATGGTACCCACTCTTCAAGTCTATTTTTGTAAAGTACTTAGCATTTCCCAAACAATCAAGTAAATCCTCAATTCTGGGGATTGGAAACCTATACCTGATTGTGATCTTGTTGATGGCTCTGGAATCTGTACAAAGTCTCCAAGTGCCTTCCTTCTTTGGTGCTAGTATAGCTGGTACTGCACATGGACTCAAACTCTTCCCAATCAGACCTGAATTCATCAATTCTTCAATCTGTCTGGCTACTTCTGCATTCTGTTCTGGGGTAAGCTTATAAGCTGCTTTATTTGGAAGTGTAGACCCTGGAATCAAGTCTATGCAATGACTGATATCTCTGACAGGTGGTAGGGATCTTGGCATTCCCTCTGAGATAACACCTTTGTACTTATCCAATAACTCTTGGACAGCTGGGTCTATCAACCTTGGCTTCTTCTCTTTCTTGGCTGCCTGCTGTTGTTCCTTATTCACACTCATACAGGGGATCAGGGCATATGCAACTGCACCTTCTGCTGCTACTTCTTTCATGAACTGTTTGCCTTCCATCAGCATGACCTTCACTTCTTTGCCTTTAGACTTCTCCTCTTTCTCCTTCAATGGGAATAACGTTACTTCTTTACCATCTTTAGTGATTTTATAGGTGTTTTTAACACCATCATGCTGTGCCTTCAGATCATATTGCCATGGTCTACCAAACAAAAGGTTGCAAGCATCCATCTTGGTGATATCAAACAACAACCTATCCTTATATCCACCAATCTGAAACTCTACCCAAGCCTACTCTTCTACAGTTGTCTGCTGACCTTGAGTAAGCCATGAGACTTTATATGGAGATGGATGAGGCAATCTCCTAAGCTTCAGCTTCACCACCATTTCTTCAGACACAAAGTTCTCAGTAGAACCAGAATCAATCAAAACCTTACATGCCTTACCTCCTGCTTTGCAAGTGGTTCTGAAAAGAGACTTCCTCTGAGGGGCTTCTTTGTCAGGTACCTTCATGGTAGTCACTGTTCTTCTCATCATCAGGGACTCTCCACTTTCTGGATATCCATAATTCTCAGGACCATTCACACTCTGAAAATCATTAGAGCTTGTCCTACTTTGATTATCAGGTTCATTGACCAGATTTGTCCTCCTTTCTCCTGCTGAGCTTGTGGCCTTGTCTGGACATCTGCTGGCTATATGGCCTTCTTTGTTACAGTTGTAACACCTGATGGATCCTCTGCCCTGGGATCTTCCTCTGTAAGGTCTTCTACCTCTGAAGTTTCCTTGCTGACTGAAATTCTCTCTCTGATTCTGACCATTGTTGCCCTTGCTATTGTCTTGACTGGACTCTCCTTGATATCCCTGTCCATGTCCTCTGCCTCTAAAAGGACTTCTTCCTCCTCTCTGTTGTCTTCCTCTTCCTCTATTGTTTTGATCTTGTTTTCTCTTCAACTTTTCTTCCACTTTCAATGCCAACTGAAAGCTTTTCTGCACTGTATCTGGGTTATGCAGACTGAGATCTTCCTGAATATTAAACCTCAATCCATTAAGGTATCTGGCTACCTTTTCCTCTTCACTTTCTTTCACCTTGGTCTTCATACAGAGTTTCATGAACTCTTCTGTATATGAGCTGACATCTAGCTCCTTCTGCTTCAGGTTCTGCTTCCTCTTGTGTAACTGGATACTGTAATCCAAAGGAATATAAGCCTCCTTTACCAATTCCATCATCTTCTTCCATGTGGCAACTCTACGTTTTCCCTCCTGCACTCTATCATCCTGAACAAAGTTCCACCATGTCAAGGCAGCTTCTTTCATCTTTGACTGTGCTATCTTCACTCTCTGCTGTTCTGGTATCTCCTCTGTTACAAAGAAATTGTTCAAACAATCTATCCATTCCATTACTGAATCAGGATCCATCTTACCTGTAAATACTGGCAAATCCAGCTTCACATCCATGGTTCTCCTCTCCATGGCCTTGAGGGCGTTCAACAGCAGTCTCTGGTCTGCAGGAACGACCTCCTCGCTCCAATTAGGGATCTCTTCTTCTTCCCTATCATCTTCTCTACCAGAACCTACTCTGCTCCTCAACTTTGCTAACTCATCTTTCAACTCCTGATTCTGAGCCTTCACGGCCTTACTTTCTGCAATCTGTTTCTTCACCAGAACTGCCAACTCAGCGTTGGTCATCCTTGCTGGAACCTCAGATGTTCCTTCTTCGTCTGACATCCTGCTTATCTTTTCCAGAAGATCCTAACCTTTGCTCTGATACCACTATGATGCAGAGTGGGACGCAACGGAGGCTAACTAACAGGAAGGAGTAGCCAACAATACAACCAGCATGATAAAATTCTCTATCGGCTGAACATCATCATCATATTTCCTAGAGACACCAACAGCATCATCACATTTCAACAGCATCATCATATTTCGGATGATCGCAAATATCCTCCTGTCGACTACTATTTACCTCCTCCGTTTGTCGCCTATCATCATCATGATAATCAACAGGCGCAAACATCCTCCAGTTGCACTGTTCATCGGGTGCCAAATACAAGCGGCATCATCATGATATTCAATATCACCTTCGTCAGCAGGATATCCAAATATCCGGTTGCTCCAAATATCCTGATGACGTTGCACTTCAACAACTTGCCTTCGATGCTCCACTGCCCGACGATACAAGCAACAGCATCATGATATTGTTCATCCGGTTCCTCGAAACCTCCTGATGATGCTACTACAACTTCCTACCTATGCCGATACCTTACCACTTAGTGACAACAGGATAAACTCGCATTGAGGGATTTCTTAATATCCTGATGACGATGACGTCATATCCTGATGACGATGACGTCACACATCATCCTGATGAACTCTTCAACACTTAGCCAAAAAAAACTTAACTTTCACACCTGCATCCGTTAGCGATATGCGGATGATGAACTTCCCCGAGAGATGATCCTGACTGCGATATATACACAGAGTATATATCCAACTCAAAACATCATGATGCACTTGCAACATGCAAACTTCAACCACTTCATGACCCGATCCTGATGGTGATGGATTCGCAGATGACGATGCGGCTCGTTCCAACTGGAAACGCACATGCAGACTCCTGTGTATCCTTCCACTGCATGTAAGCACTCCGAACCACTCTATTTCACAAAGATCATGTGACGACCGGGCCGGATCACCTTCAAACCAAAATCTAACAACTTATCTTCTAGACCTAGCACATGAGGATGCTAGGCTGATTCACAGCATGCTCCTAACAGATCTCCTGAACATAACAACTATCAAAATCAAAACGAACTGTCAATATGAACTGTGTCTAAACCCTAACAGGTCGAGGGTATATATAACAAATCCTTCGAGTACTACCAACTTCACTTCCCAGCGGCTGGGAGGTTCCAAGCGGCTGGGAGAGAGGACAACTCAGATAACCTTATCCCGATCTCTAACTGCCTACACATACTCCTAGGCTGAACTAATACATAGCATCGGTCCAATGGACCTTATTACATGATAAAGTCAAACATACTAAAAATAGCCTACTACCCTGTCATCATGCTGATAACTATCCTATATCCTGATCATGTATGTCATCATGCGGACCTATATCCTGATCATGTGCGGGTGCTCCTGCACCAAAATTGTTGGGAATCCTTGTTACAGATATATATACCTGATGGATTCAAGCTTGTAAGTGTGTGAAAGTGATAGTATGTATGGTTAAGTGCGAAGAAAAGAAGATACAAGAGTGAAGGCAGTAATTCAAGCCCAGAATGTGATAGGAAAGTAATTTTGAGTAGAGGAAGAATGAAATGTGCCAGATTAGTATACTGTACCTAACCAGAAATGAAATCCTACATGCATAGATGTTGTTCATCAGTTCAAACATCTTGGTATCATCTGTAAGCATTTGTAGACTATAAGTCTCTTGTAGGTAGTGGGCCTTTTGTGAGTAGCGGCTCAGACAGTGAACACTAATTGGCAAGTGCCAAATTTGTACTCTTTATTCTTTTAATAGAGAATACAATCTTGGGTTAGTCACCCTGTGGTTTTTTCCTTAACAAGGTTTCCACATAAAAATCCTTGTGTTATGTGTTAATTTCTTTTTCAGCTCTTATGATTCCCTTGCTTTGATAATAAGTTAAGAAAAGAAAAGAAAAATAGAAAAGTTATAAGATAACTTATTCACCCCCCCTCTTAGTTATCTACATTGTTTCCAACAATTGGTATCAGAGATAAGTTCCTCTGAACAAAGCATAATAGCTTCAGGAAGATTTGGGAATCTCAATGGATGCATATGGTATGAAGAAACAACTTTAGTCTACCCTTGATGATCTTGAACAATCTCACTCTGAAGTCAATAATTTGAGAGAAAGACTCAAACAAGCTGATGATTTCATAAATGAGCTAAAAGAAAAACTTAGTAGTTTTGTGAAAAAGAGAAAGGAACTACTCCAGAAATTAGCCAATCAGAGTGAAGTCAATGATACTGATCAAGATCTGAATGAGAAAAATAAGCTATGTGAGAAGCTGTCAAAAGAAGTCATTATGGTAAGGCATGAAATGGAATCAGGGGTTATGAGATTCACTCAAGAAATTGAAGAAAAGAGAAAGATTGAAGATAATCTAAAATAATCCCTTAAGAAGAAAATAGAGGACTGCCACAAAATGGACAAAATAATTAGGCATCTTGAATCTTATCTTGAAGAAGCTAGAGACAATGAAGAACAACTTGAGAATCAGATAGACACTCTTAAACAAGATCTTCAAACTACAAATGAATACAAAGAAAAATTCAAGATAAGCTTAGCCCAACTTGAAGTTCTTCTTGAAAGTCAAAAGTGGATAGATGATAAGCATCAGTTGGGATATGAGAAAGGTGAAAGTTCTAGATCTGGTCAAAAGAACTTTGGATCAAGAAATCAAAGAAACAGGCCTAGAAGATCTCCGGTAAGACAACCAAACGCTCAAAGATATCCATCCTTCAATGGATACTGCTTCAATTGCAACAAGTTCGGTCATAAAGAAATCTAGTGTAGAAACATAATGAATCAAATCAATCCATCCTTCTCTAGTCAATGTTTTAGTTGCAAAAGGTATGGTCACAAATCTCATGAATGGAGAAATATGCAAATGAACAATTATTTCAATGGTAAATGCTTTGTATGCAACAGAATTGGACATATGGCTAATGAGTGCAAATCAAGAGGATATCATTCAAATAAGCAAAAAATGTTGTGTGTTACAATTGAAATAGATTTGGTCATTTTACCAAATTTTGTAGAAGCAAAAAATAGGATAGAAAAGCTCTGGTGGAACATGATCAAAAACAAGATAAAGGCAAAAGTAAAGTAAATATGGATGAAGTTCAAAAGGAGATGAGCAAGATTTGGGTAAAAAGGAGTACAATGAATATTGGGGATGGATCCACACTGGAATCTAGTGCTGATATTCCTTCTAGAAACTGAAAAGTAAGCTCTGGCTCAGGGGGAGCTACAGAGATCCCTTTCCCCTAGCTAACCAGTGAGTGGCTAAATTCAGTACTTTGAGTCAAAATAAGAGGTTGTGTTTTAAAGGGTTTGAGGAGACTCACTTGAAGGTCATCCAGTCTAAATTTAACAAATCCCCATGTAGATTTAGCAAGTTATGAGGAGATCCTGTATCGGCAACTATCCGGTAAAGCAGAATTTCACAGACACATCCAATATGATCCAGAATTGAAATGTTTTAATCTGTGGACTTATGGCATGTTTGAAAAATGTGAAGATGTGTTGTCAATCCTCATAGACAATGATTTGAAGATCCACAAGACAATCCAAGAAAAGCTCATTTAAGAAGCAGGGTAACCAGATGACTTAAAAACTTGTGCATTTATTACAAAAGGAATTAGGGTTTACGCAAAGATAAAAGGGTTCTTTCACTCATTATCTACACACTTACACTCATGAAAAAGAAAGGAAGAGCTCTGAGAAGAAGATCCTACAGTACACTCAAGGTCAACTGAAGATCAAATTTAACCAAAGAATCACTCCGACCTCTGCCTCAAACCTTAAAGTGTGAAAAGGTACTTCCCTTCTAAAAACTCTCTCTGAATCTCTTACAAAAATGGCTACTCCAATGGTTGTCAATATTTCTGATAGGCCAAGACCAAAATTCAAGAAACACTCTTACAAATCTCTAGACGTTTATCCCTTGGGTGTGTTTTCCAGTATTCCGCACAGAGTCTTGCATGTAGAAGATGTTATGGTTTATAACCATGCAAACATTAAAGATTTTGGAGACTCAAAGTTGATTGACATTTATTACAAACAGTTAATAGATGAGAATTTTGAACTCAAACCTGAATTCAAGACCGTCTGGGACAAACACTTCAGACATTGCATACATTTTCCATGTTTTGCAGAAGACTATTGGGTCTGGTATGTTCTAAGTAGGATGCATGATAATTTTATGTGGGTAATGAGACCATTCAAGATAACTAAAGATGCCATCAGGGTAGTGACTAGACCACATTCATCTGGTGGGGTACCCGCACCTAAATCTGTGAAGAATCAAATGGTAACTGAAGCCACCAGATCAAAATTTGACAAAAGAGCAATGACTATAGATGACATCACAGATTTGGATGTCAAGTTTGCTTCAATAATAATTGGCTACAAAATCTACAACTCGAGTAGGGAGAATTTTGTGTCTGGTACAAAAATCTATGTTGCATATCAGATGTTAAGGGAAGATGATGATTATGATCTGTGTGAGCTTCTACTGAATCAACTGATGGAGAACTTGTAGAAGATCAAAAAGGATAAGAAAAACTCCTTTAAATATGGTAGTCTAATACTATGTCTATTTTTCTATTATATGAATGAGCTTCCTAGATCAAATGGTTGTGTTTGGAAAAAAGATAAACCCATTGCAATTCAGATCAAAGATTACATGTATGGACTTGGTGATGCTCAAGCCCAAAACACAGCCCTCTAGGGTTACTTTAAGAATTTCCAAAGCATGATGCATGCCACAGAAAGAATACCACAAACAATAGTTGATAAATACAAAGATACAATATGCTTCATGGTTGACATTGATCAATGCCTAATGGAGGCAGTTGAGCCAAGAACTATATGGATAATGCCTTTGGGTTATGAGGTCGATGGAAAAATCTTGGAGCTGCATATTCACCACCTGCTGAGCCATTCTAAGGACACTGAAGTAGAAAGGTTTGGTAACTTTGAAGAGCTAAGAATAAAAATCCATGTTGAGTTAAGACAGCTGGAGATGAAGAGAAAAGTAAGAAAGGAAGTTGAATAAATTGCCAAAAGATTTGGCATATCAAAGGAGGCTGTAGATGCTAACAGAAAGAAAATAGAGAAGGAAGAGAAAGAAAGACAAGAAGAAAAGAAAGAAAGTGTTCCTATGCAAACCTCCTCTTAGACCAAATCCTCTGAGAGCTCTGCTCCTGTCACCTCTAAAAGCTCAAAGTCTACCAAACCAGAAGTCAAGTCATCCGAAAGGAGAAAAGAGGATGAAGACCAAAGCCACAAGGACATATACAAGCCATAAGGATGATGAAGAAACATAATCAGATGAGGAAATCAAGAAAATGAAGAAGAAGAGAACATCTGGGAAGTTCTTTGCTAGCAGAAATGAGGAAGAGAAGGCAAAGGAATTTGTTGAAAAGCCCACTCTTTCCATTGATGACATCATCAAGACAATTACTGTTGATGGGAACCTATAGCTGGTGACAGAGTTCTATGATGAATACAATGATGCTGACAAGAGAATTCTAGAGGAAGCTATTGTAAGGTATCTGAATATCTATAACAAAGCATTCATTGAAATAATTTCATTAATTCCAAAAAGCTTAGAAGAAGTATTGGAACAAAGAAAAGTGAATGCAAAGGCTAAATACTTAAAGATCTAGGAGCAAATAATGATACATCTATGTCCCTCTATCACTCCAAAACAAATGGACATGATTTTCAAGGATTGTAAAGTTGATTTCTAAACCAAAACCAGAATGAACAAACTCATGCTTCGTGAGACTGAACAAATAGCTAATGAAACAAAAGAAATCCTCTAGAATGCCTTGAAGACATTCAATCTTCCCATTATAGAGGAAACAAATGAAGAGCCTTCTAACATGGATGTTGAAGGATTAAAGAAAAATGATGAAGAATCATCTCAGGTATTAGATTACTCTATTCTGAAAGAGGAAGGATAGAAAGAAGAAACATTTTATGACAAGGATGTCAAAGGATTAAAGAAAAATGATGAAGAGCCATCTGAGGCACTAGACTCCTCTGCTCCAGAAAAGGAAGGACAGGTAGAAGAAACAAAGATCAATAAGCAAGTTAGTCTAGTTGTCCCCAAAAGGAAGGAAGTAGAGTCTGCAAGAAACACTGTAGAGATAGTACAAAATTTCCTAGACAAAGAAATAATGGAGCTGGATGAACTTGAGTTAATTCAAGGGCCACTAAACTTTGACTCTCTATCTCTGATTCAGATAATGAAGGTGGCATCTTTTGCTCAGGCCAAAGCAAAAGAGAAACTTCTAAAATCTCACATAGAGGATTGTGAGTTGTTGGAGATTGCATCTGGAATGCTGGAGAAGATTATGCCAACCTATCAAAAGGATCCCTCTACCTCCCCATCTGATAATCTAAAAAACTTAGTCAATTTTGTTAACTCTCATTTTGAATCCTTAGAGAAATCGATAGAAACTAAGGTTTTGAAGGAGTTCTTGGGAAAGAGGTTCAATGAAGTACAAGGGCTAATTACTATTGATAGAAGAACCTTAGGCATTGGCATAAAGAGGCTTGAAAATGCTCTTAAAGATGGTGAGGACTTATACAAATTTTGTTTAAGTTGGCCCAAAGTGACAAAGGACATTGAGAAGAAAGTGAAAGAACAAGAAGGAAAACTATCAATTTTATCTTAGAATTTTGATCCCCTTACTACCTCTCTGGTGAATCATGAATGTCAAGCTATTTCTATAATAAATGAAATTAAAGAACTGGTTAAGAGAAAAAAAACATAATGGATAGAATGGGTGAGCTTAGAGGGATAATCATCCCTAAGTTAGAGGCAATGCATGATGCCTTGACAGAGGCACAAAATACAATCCAGACCAGTGATCCAACTGACTTAAAGAGGGTAGAAGCATATGCATTTATGTTAAGTGGACACATCTTCATTTTGGATAGAATGAAGAGGAGTTGAGCCACATAAATCATGCAATTGAAGACAACCTTTGCGGAGATACTTAAGTATATGTAAGTATAACATATGATTTGTATATACTTATGCGGCCATGTATAGAATAATTTTTGCAAACTTTTGGTATGTGGATGTGGATTCCACCCTTTGCCATTGATGTCAAAGGGGGAGTGAAGAGTAATGAAAAATGTGGAATCTAGCAAAGGAGGAGCTCTGATAAAACAATGCAAGAGGCAGAGCACTAGCTAAGGGGGAGTTACTGTGACACTTAGCCATTTTTCACTAAGTGTTGCCATCAATGCCAAATGGTGAGATTGTTGGCAAGAGACACTATGAAGCTTCATAAGTGTTGTCATTGATGGAAACAAAGTCTATCCCATACATCCACAATACATAATATTCCTATACTAGAAGTCAAATTGAAGATTGTTTTGGTCTGGTGAACAAGAACAGAGTATGTAACAAGGTCTGACAATTAGCTCTGAATCTCTCAGATGGTGTAACTCAGTAAGTTGTGGACTTGGACAAGTCAAGAGGGGTATCATGACTATTATATTCCAGAGATTTAGCCTCTGGTGATAAAGCAAGAAAAGATATGAGCATCTAAGTGTTGGATTCCAGTCAGGCAGAGCAGACAAAGGAAGAACTAACTAGCAAAGTATCAGACTTCAATCTGGATGTGTAAAATGTGTTGATCAAGTAGTCTGTGATATTTAACATTGTTGGCTAACATGATTAATGACTTCTATGTCTAATTTTTTGATGCACATCACTAATCTAGCATGGATTCAGTTGACAGACCAATAGCTTGAAAATATCTCAAGTGTTCTTATTGCAGACTAAGAAGTTGTTGGAAATCCTTGTTGCGGATATATATATACCTGATGGATTCAACCTTGTAAGTGTGTGAAAGTGATAGTATGTATGGTTAAGTGCGAAGAAAATAAGAGACAAGAGTGAAGGTAGTAATTCAAGCCCAAAATGTGACAGGAAAGTAATATTGATCAAAGGAAGAATGAAATGTGCCAGATCAGTATATTGTACCTAACTGGAACTAAAACCCTAAATGCATAGATGTTGTTCATCAGTTCAAACACCTTGGTATCATCTGTAAGCATTTGTAGACTGTAAGTCTCTTGTAGGCAACGGGCCTTTTGTGAGCAATGTGCTCAGGCAGTGAGCCCTAATTGGCAAGTGCCAAATTTGTACTCTTTATTCTTTTAACAGAGAATACAATCTTGGGTTAGTCACCCCATTTTTTTTCCCTTAACAGGGTTTCCATGTAAAAATCCTTGTGTTATGTGTTAATTTCTTTTTTAGCTCTTATGATTGCCTTGCTTTGATAATAAGTTAAGAAAAGAAAAGAAAAATAGAAAAGTTATAAGATAACTGATTCATAGGTAAGTGCAAAAAGATGGGGGGCCAAAAAGGCATCTTAAAGTGGCCACTTTTTTTCTGAAATTAGGAAATGCTGGCCTTGGATGAGAAATTGAGCATAGTTACACTCAAAATTTGGAGATGCAACCAAAACAATGTTCATAGTACTCCGAGTCTACTTTCTAAACTACTAATTTTTTTTAAAAATGGTATAGATTAAGGGGTTCAAAAGAGGGAGCCACAGAAATTGGTGTTGTTTCTATCAAAAAAATATAACATAACATGTTTTGTGGCTCCCTCAAAAGGTCAACTTTTTTTGGTATTTTTAAAATCACTTTGGTGAGAAATTAGTTAACAACGTGTAGTTTATGCCCAATTTTTCTGATAATTTTTTGATGAATATTTGTTTTTTTACTAATTTTCAAAGTGGACACATCCTAAAAAATAGAATTTTAGCCGTGCTACCCCTATAAATTTTGAAAAGTAGTTGAAAATCATTTTTTTCTTTTTTAAATATGTGTAGAATGCAGTCTAGTTTCTAAATATGTAATTTTTTTGAAATTCCAATGAATAGTTAATTTACAATGAAAAAAAGACCAAATAGTGGGTTTTGCCCAAAAATGGACACAAAAACAAAAGAAATTAAAGAAGAAAGGCTTAACATTGTCAAAATGTGAAAAACATCATATCGTCAAATAGCTAAGAGAAAGCCTAACATTACCCAGGTATTTGATTTGTTCGACCTTGAAACACGTGCAAATTTGAGGGTTAGCACGAATGAAATTATGTGAAATCCTATAGAATATGGAAAAACACATCTCTAGACATTGGGAAGGCACTCCAAGCCTTTGGGTTGGAAATCCAAAGAAAATCCCAAGCCCAAGGCTTGGGATTCTCAAAGAAAAACATAACGCGAGCATGTTATAATGTGCTCGCATTATGTTCAACTTTGCATTTTTCCTTTTCCACAGAAGTTTGTGCAGTCATGTTTGCAATAACGCAAGTGCGTAATAATGCGCTCTCGTTATGTTCCCCTTGATTTTTTTATTTTCAAGGTTATTAATCATATGTATGTATGCCTATATGTATGTATGTATCTATGTATGCCTATATGTATGTATGTATAGTGTTGAGGGTAGAGGAGGGTAGAGATGGTGGTGAGCTAGATAGGGGAGGAGAGGGATGGATAAGGATTGACTAATTAAGGTTTAAGGTTGAGGGTTAAGGGTTTAGGGCTAGAATTTAGAGTTTAGGGATAAGGGATTAGAGTTTAGGACTTTGAGGGATTAGGGTTAAGGTACAGTGTTGAGGGTAGAGGGATTAGGGATAGGGTTTAGGGTTGAAAGTTTAGGGTTGAGGGATTAGGGTTTAAGGTATAGTTTTGAGGGTTGAGGGTTTAGGGATAGGGTTTAAGATTTAAGGTTTAAGTGTTGAGGGTTGATGATTTATGGATAGGGTTTATGGTTTAGGGATAAGGGATTAGAGTTTAGGGTTTAGGGATTAGGGTACCATAAATTATAATTAGGGATTAGGGTTTATGGTTTAGGGACTATGGATTAGGGTTTAGGGTTTAGGATGTACAATTAAGGGGTACCATAAATAAACTGGAATTTAGGAAGGGTTGGAAAAATTTTGTGAATCATCATGGGCTAGAGATTAGAGATTTTGTTGTGTTCAAGTACATATCCAAGTCATAATTTAAGGTTAAGATATTTCAAAGAACAGGGTGTGTGAAAAACATCAATGCTCTTCGGCTTATGAATACCAACATTGATACAAATAAAAAATACCCTTCTTCTAATAGAGTATGCAGTTCAAGTCAACTAATGGGCAACAAGTTGTTGAATAAGTTGGTTTAATGGGCATACCTCCTTCTTCAAGGCCCAGGTGTGTAGGAGTGGGATGTACAATTAAAGGGCACCATAAATAAACTAGAATTTAGGTAGGGTTGGGAAAATTTGTGAATCATCATGGGCTAGAGATTGGAGATTTTGCTGTGTTCAAGTACATATCCAAGTCATATTTTAAGGTTAAGATATTTCAAAGAAAAAGGTGTGTGAAAAATATCAATGCTCTTTAGCTTATGAATACCAACATTAATACAGATAAAAATGCCCTTCTTCTAACAGAGGATGCAATTTAAGTCAACCAATGGGTAGCAAGTTTCTAATCTTGAATTGGTTTCTGATGAAGAAAATAATGATGTTGAAGCAATGGAAGAAAATCAAAATTGTAAGTCTAATTTAATTTACTTCAACTTTCAAAGTAGGCATTTGAATTGTAGCTTTACCTAGAGGATTGGTATAACAAAAACTTAATTATGTTACAAGCCTTTCTTTGAAGAACCCTGGACATTATGGACCCTATCATCTAGAAAAGCACATGACAGTGAACTCTGCCCCACCTTTCAAATCAGATATTTACCTTTTTATTCAATGAAAATGAAGTCACAGAATGTAAACCAACCATGCATACTAGTAAGATCAAATTCTCTTCCTTCTATTCTTATTACTCTTACTTTATTAAGAGAAGAGTGTCAAAAATAATGGGTTTAATTGTAAGCTAACATAAGGCCAAGTAGTTTTGTTATTACATTTTTCTTAGGGATCTCTAATAGTCTAATATAATGCAGTCTTCTATAATATGAACATCTGCATTTGTGTGAATGCTAAGCTTTAATATAGTAGAGTATTAAATCAATGCAATCAATTATTTATTGGGTTAAAATAACTTAGTTTTTGTAATGGTTTGGGAATGTAGGAGTTGCCAAAAATAGGTGAATGTCCTCTACAATTACCAAGAGAAAAATGTTTAGTAGTTCTTGTGGATAGAGCCAGTAAATAATGAGAGATTATTTGCCTATTTCATAACAATATACCTCCCCTAAGTGTGGGGTGGACAGAAAGAAACATAGATGTACCCCAATGCAAAGATTTTCTCATAATGATCTGTTGCAAGTATGAGGTTAACCAGTGTTGTCATCAATGTCAACATACTCATATTGCATTGATAAGAAGGATTGGATGAGCTGTGTGCTGAGGTTATTGAGAAAATTAGTCTCAATCACGAACAGTGAAGAACAATGATGAGAAGAAGGCAAAAGTACTCAATAGGTTGAGGATCAAAGGATGCAGATTAAAGGGTTTGTAGATATGAGTCTTGAGATGATCCAGTTAAGATTTCAGAGGTCTGCATGAAGATCTGAAGAAGTTATGATCGATCAAGTAGAACTGGTTCCGAGAGATGCTCCGGAGTGACAGAGTGTTACAAAAAGGTCTGGTGAGATCCAGAAGTGCATTGTCCCATTCTGCGGATTGGAAGGAGTGTTTGGGATGTCCTTGTGATGTGTCATCTCGATTTGTACATAGTTTGGAGGTCCAGAAGCACCTCTTTCAGTATGACAGTGGCAATAGACTGTGTTCTTGAAGTTCTAGATGAAGAAGAAAAGAATTCTAGTAAGTGGAGGAAGTGCGGATGTACCTGGTCATTCAGGCAAGCCTACAAAGGTTCTTGGATCATGTTGAGGTTGTCTTGTCGGTCCCCATTAGTGTTAGAGCCCAGAATTGAAGATATTCTTTCGGATGAAGATGTTCTTATTCAGACTGGCTGACCGGATGAGTTATTCATCTTGGGAATGTTCTTGTGGATGATTGCCGACTTAGATGATTGTTCCTAAGTCGATGCCTTGTATAAATAAAGGTTTGTGAATTCATTTCGAAGTGTGTCATGCAGCAGATGAGTGTGGTATAGAGAAAGAGTGAAAGGCAGAGCAGGTGTGTCTCAGGCTTAAATGGAACTGATCCAGACATGGTAAAGATGTCAATCTCTAGTTCAAGTTTGTAATACTCGTTATCTTGTAGACAGTGTGTCTCTTGTAGGCAGTGTGCCTCCCTGTGAGTAGTGTGCTCGGGTAGTGAGCCCTAATTGGCATGTGCCATCCATTTTTTCTTATTCTTCTAACAGAGAATAATCCTTGGGTTAATCACCCCATGGTTTTCCCCTTAACTAGGTTTTCCACGTCAAAATCTTGGTGTCTAATGTGTTGATGTTTATCGGCTCCGGTGTTTATGCTTTATGCTTTCATGAATGGTTAATTGATATGCTATTAACTAATAAAGAAGAATAAAGTGTTTGAAGTAGAAGCAAGTTTTTGTACAACTGATTCTCCCCCCTCTCAGTTGTGTGCCCTAGATCTAACAATTGGTATCAGAGCCAAGTTCCTCTAAAAGGAGCTTAATTGCTTGAGGAGATCCAGGATGTCATCATACAAGAAGGATAGTCCGAAGTTTGATGGAACCAACTTCTCTCTCTGGAAAGGCCACATGAAATGTCAATTGGAGTGTATGGGCAAAGCATACTTGTCCATGGTCACAAAAGCATATGTACCTCCACAGGGTGGTCCAACAACTCTGAATGAAATCACAGATGCTGAAAATAATTTGCGAACAAAAGAAGCTCTTCTAAGTGCATTAACTGACTCAGAGCTCTCAAATGTTATTGATCTACCAACTGCCTCTGAGATCTGGATTAAACTGGAACTTCTGCATGAAGGAGATGAGTTTGTTAAGAATGTAAGGTTGCAAAGTCTCAAAGGGAAATTTGAAAGATTGAAGATGAGAGATGATGAAAATATCACTACCTTTATGCCAAGAGTAAATGAGCTGGTGTGTGGAATTAGGAATGCTGGTGGATTTCTAGATGAAATGAGATTGTTTGCAAAATTCTTAGATCCCTTCCTGCTGCTTACAAAATCAAGGTTGCTTCCATTGATGAATTTAGAGCCCATACAACTGTCATAAGAGAGCAATTGGCTGGCAAACTGGCTGCATTTGAAATGACCAAGTTTGGAGATGATCCCCCCAAGACTAAATCTACATTCAAAGCCAGTGCCTATGTGAAAGGCAAACAAGGATTTGATCCGGGAGAAAACTCTTCAAGGAAGCTGTCATGGTATGATCAAGCAAGGAAAGACATGGAAGAGAAAGAAGTAGAAATAGCTCAACTTGAAGCCCTCATTGCCAAGAGACAGCCAAGAGGATCTGGTAAGTATTAAGGAAAATTACCTTTTAAGTGCTTCAACTGCAATAAGATTGGTCACTTTGCTTCAAGATGTCTGGAAAGTTCTGCAAGGTCAAATTCTAACAGACAAAGGTTCCAAAAGAACTGTTATTATGTTCATGAAGAAGATGATAATGAAGGAGTAACAGATGATGAATCAGAGATAGGAGACAAATCTGGAAATGAATGGGTGTTTATTGCCATCAAGGAAGAAGAACCAATATCCTCTGAATCTATCAATCATAAGGTTGTAGAAAGAGCTTTGGCTGCCCAAGTTGAAAATGATGATTGGGTTATTGACAGTGGATGCTCTCACCATATGACAGGTGATAAGAACAAGTTCTTGGATTTGGAAAGGTATGAAGGAGGAATGGTAAAGTTTGGTGACAATTCTGCTGGTAGAATTAGAGGTAGGGGAACCATCTCTTTTGATGGAAAGAGCAAAACTAGTAATGTACTGTATGTTGAAGGATTGAAGCACAATCTTCTCAGTGTTGGACAGCTGGTAGACAAAGGTTATGATCTCCGGTTTAAAAATGGAAGATGCGGGATCTTTGAAAGCTCTGGAACTGAGATTGTATCTGGTACTCAAACAAAAGGTAATATCTTCCATCTAGTTGGTTCTAATAAAAGTTGTTTGTTTGTTCAAGTTGATCAGAGTTGGTTATGGCATAGAAGGAGGTGTCATGTAAACTTTGATAACATCATCAAGATAAGCAATACTTAGGCTGTAAGAGATCTTCCAAAATTGGTGAAACCTACAAATAGTTTGTGCAAAGAATGTCATCTAGGTAAATAGAGCAGAGTCTATTTCAAAAGCAAGGATCAGTCCTCTACCAAATTATTGGAATTAGTTCGTACTGATCTATGTGGTCTGACAAGAATCAAGAGTATGCAAGGTGATAGATATTTCATGTTACTGATTGATGACCATTCTCAGATGATGTGGGTTACCTTTCTAAAAGAGGAATCAGAAGCCTTTGAGAAGTTCAAAATCTTCAAGGCTATGGTAGAGAATCAAACTAGATTGAAACTGAAATGTCTGAAGTCTGATAGAGGTGGTGAATTCACATCCGGTGAATTCATAGACTTTTGTGAGAAGCATGGTATAAAGAGATAGTTGTCTGCCCCTAGGACTCCACAGCAGAATGGAGTAGTTTAGAGAAAGAACCTGACCATCCAGGAAGCATCCAGGACAATGATGATGGAAGCAAATGTTCCCCAGATGTTTTGGAGAGAAGCTGTCAGCACTGTAGTCTATACTCTCAATCGAGTTCAAATCAGAAACAATATCGGTAAGGCTCCTTATGAACTTTGGTTTGGTATAACTCCTACTGTGAGATATTTCAGAGTATTTGGTAGCAAATGTTACATTAAAAGAGATGAAGATCTAGGAAAGTTTGATGCTAGAAGTGATGAAGGAACCTTCTTGGGTTACTCCACTCAAAGCAAAGCATACCGGTGTTACAATAAGAGACTGAGAAAGATGATAGAAAGTACAAATGTGAAGGTTGATGAAGGAATTGAGAAGTCCTCAAGGTTTTATGAATATGATGAAGATGATCAGAATGATTCTCTGGTGCAAAGAGCTCAATCCTTCTCTGAAAGTTAGATTCAGACTGATCCAGTAAATCAGGAAGAAGAGGTTTGTCTGAATGAGCTTGATCAAGAAACAGTAGTGCAAGAAACTCCCAAAGTTCCAAGATATGTAACTCTAAACCACTCTGAAGATCAGATCATAGGTGACAAAAGCAAAGGGGTACAAACAAGGAGAAAAATTGCTCAAAATTCAGATGAATACTATCTAATTTCAAAGATTGAACCTAAGAAAATAAATGAAGCCTGCAATGATGAAAATTGGACCAAAGCAATGGAGGAAGAGTTGATGCAAATTGAGAAAAATCACACTTGGAATCTTATTCCCAGACCTAGAAACAAGAATGTGATTTGAACCAAATGGATCTTCCGGAACAAACTAAATGAAGTTGGTGAAGTAATCAGAAACAAAGCCAGATTGGTCTGCAAAGGCTACTCCCAAATAGAAGGAATTGATTTTGAAGAAACCTTTGCTCCGGTGGCAAGAATTGAAGCAATCAGATTATTTCTTGCATTTGTTGCCTTCAAAGACTTCAAGGTATATCGATGGATGTCAAGTCTGCCTTCCTAAATGGTGATTTGGAAGAAGTATACATTGAGCAGCTAGATGGATTTCAATTGTCTGAACACAGTGATATGGTCTACAAGTTGAAGAAAGTACTGTATGGATTGAAGCAAGCCCCAAGGGCTTGGTATGAAAGGTTGGATAAGCATCTTGTGCAGATTGGTTTCAACAAAGGTACTACTGATAGTAATCTATATTTCCAAATAGATAATGAAAACATCTTGATTATTGAAGTATTTGTTGATGATATCATCTTTGGAGGAAGAGACAGTATGTGTAAAACCTTTGCAAATCAAATGAAAAGTGAGTTTGAAATGTCAATGCTTGGTGAAATGAATTTCTTCTTGGGTCTGCAAATTACTCAGACAAAGAAAGGCATCTTTATCTCTCAGACCAAATATGTGAAAGAATTGTTGAGGAAATTTGGAATGGAAGATTCAAAGCCAATGAACACTCCTATGGCAACCGGATGTAAGTTGAGTAAAGATGATGACTCTCCTAAGATAGATTAGACCAAGTACAAATTTATGATTGGATGACTATTGTATCTCACTCAGACTAGACCAGATATAATCCAGGCTGTTGGTCTTGTGGCAAGATTTCCGGCTGATCCCAGAGAATCTCATGTCATGGCAATCAAAAGAATTTTTAGGTACTTAAAAGGAACAGTTGAGTATGGTCTATGGTACCCTAGAGATCATGATTTCTCTCTTCATGCATATACAGATGCAGACTGGGCAGGAGATGTGGATGACCGGAAGAGCACTAGTGGTGGAGCTTTTTTTTCGGAAAAAGGTTGGTTTCTTGGCTAAGAAAGAAACAAGAGGCAATATCCTTGTCTACAACTGAAGCAAAATACATTGCAGTAGCAGGTAGTTGCACTCAAATCTTATGGATGAAGCAGATGCTAAGAGACATTAAAGTAGAATATAAGGAGTGTATCACAATTTTCTGTGATAATTCAAGTGCAATAAATATTTCTAAGAATCTGATATTGCATTCTAAGACCAAGCACATATCTATCAAGTTTCACTTTCTAAGAGAACAAGTGAACAAGGATGAAGTTAGATTGGAGTATGTACCCTCCAAGGATCAGATTGTAGATATTTTTACTAAACCTATTCCCAAGGACTCTTTTGAGTATCTCAAGGAGAAATTAGGGGTCATGGCCCCTCCAGTGATGAACTAGGATGCACTATGTGCATCAGTCTGTGGATATCATAGTCATATCTTGTGATTTAGATTGATGATGGGGAGTTGCTACTAAGGGGGAGCAGGTGGTACGATTCTAATGTGTTAGAATTGAAAGTATGAGCCCTTTGCCATTGATGTCAAAGGGGGAGAGAAGACATGTGAAAAACAAGTTGTTGATCAAAGGCGAAGCAGTAAAAGAAAGAGAAGACATGTGAAGAGTTGTTGCTGATAGGGGGAACTGTGACAGAAAGGAGAAGTTCTTGTCTTGATGGTTTTTTACCTTAGATGTTGCCATCAATGACAAAGGGGGAGATTGTTGCAAGTATGAGGTTAACCAGTGTTGTCATTGATGTCAACATACTCATATTGTATTGATAAAAAGGATTGGATGAGCTGTGTGCTGAGGTTATTGCGAAAATTAGTCTCAATCAGGAACAGTGAAGAACAGTGATGAGAAGAAGGCAAAAGTACTCAATAGGTTGAGGATCAGAGGATGCGGATTAAAGGGTTTGTAGAAATGAGTCTTGAGATAATCCAGTTAAGATTTTAGAGATCCGCATGAAGATCTGAAGAAGTTATGATCAATCAAGTAGAACTGGTTCTGGGAGATGCTCCGGAGTGAGAGTGTTACAAAAAGGTCCGGTGAGATCTGGAAGTGCATTGTCCCATTCTATAGATTAGAAGGAGTGTTTGGGATGTCCTTGTGATGTGTCATCTTGATTTGTACATATTGTGGAGGTCCGAAAGCACCTCTTTCAGTATGAAAGTCACAATAGACTGTGTTCTTGAAGTTCTAGATGAAGAAGAAAAGAATTCTAGTCAGTGGGGGAAGTGCGGATGTACCTAGTCATTTAGGCAAGCCTGTGAAGGCTCTTGGATCATGTTGAGGTTGTGTTGTCAGTCCACATTAGTGTTAGAGCCCAGAATTGAAGATATTCTTTCAAATGAAGATGTTCTTATTCAGACTGGACGACTGGATGAGTTATTCATCTTGCGAATGTTCT
Source organism: Cunninghamia lanceolata (assembly GCA_027924645.1). Lineage (NCBI taxonomy): Eukaryota > Viridiplantae > Streptophyta > Pinopsida > Cupressales > Cupressaceae > Cunninghamia > Cunninghamia lanceolata. Next base: position 2,581,114 of record BSBN01000189.1, on the reverse strand, counting down.
TATGGATGATTGCCGACTTAGATGATTATTCCTAAGTTGATGCCTTGTATAATTAAAGGTTTGTGAATTCATTTCGAAGTGTGTCATGGAGCGGATGAGTGTGGTATAGTGGAAGAGTGAAAGGTAGAGCAGGTGTGTCTTGGGCTTAAATTGAACTAATCCAGACATGGTAAAGATGCCAATCTCTAGTTCAAGTTTGTAATACTTGTTATCTTGTAGATAGTGTGTCTCTTGTAGGCAGTGTGCCTCCCTATGAGCAATGTGCTTAGGTAGTGAGCCCTAATTGGCATGTACCATCCATTTTTTCTTATTCTTCTAAGAGAGAATAATCCTTGGGTTAATCACCCCGTGGTTTTTCCCTTAACCGAGTTTTCCACGTCAAAATCTTGGTGTTGAATGTGTTGATGTTTATCTACTCCAGTGTTTATGCTTTACGCTTTCATGAATGGTTAATTGATATGCTATTAACTAATAAAGAAGAATCAAGTGTTTGAAGTAGAAGCAAGTTTTTGTACAACTGATTCACCCCCCCTCTCAGTTGTGTGCCCTAGATCTAACATGATCATCCTTCTAATTTCAACTATTAATTATTCATTGTGGATGTACCATACGCAAAGCTTTTCTCATAGTGTGTACACCTATTAGCATAATGAACCCCAGATGGGCCTGAAAAAGATGCCATATAACATTACTAACATTAAAAAAGTTCATAGCCATTTTTCTGACATATTCTTGCAACTTAGATATCTTTAAGAGAAGAGTGTCAAAAATGATGGGTTTAACAACCTAACATAAGGTAAAGTAGTTTTATTGGGTTTAGAGATAGGGTTTAGGGTTTAGGGTTGAGGGATTAGGGTTTAGGGTTGATGGATTATGGTTTAAGGTATAGTGTTGAGGGTTGAGGGTTGAGGGATAGGGTTTAGGGTTGAGGGATTAGGGTTTAGGGTTGATGGATTAGGCTTTAGGGTTGACAGATTAGGGTTTAATGTTGCGAGTTGAGGGTTGAGGGTTGAAGGTTAAGGGTTTAGGGATAGGGTTGATGGTCAAGGGATTAGGGTTAAAGTAGAGTGTTGAGGGTAAAGGGATTAGGGATAGGGTTTAGGGTTGAACGTTTAACGATTGAGGGTTGAGGCTTTAGGGATGAGAGTTAAGGGATTGGGATTTAAAATATAGTGTTGAACGTTGAGGGTTTATGGATAGGTTTTACGGTTTAATTTTAATGGTTAAGGGTTGAGGGATAGGGTTTAGGGTTTAGGGATAAGGGATTAGGGTTTAAGGTATAGTGTCGAGGGTTGAGGGTTTAGGAATAGGTATAGCGGTTAGAGTTTAGGGATGAGGGATTAGGGTTGAGGGTTGAGGGATTAGGGTTTAAGGTATAGTGTCAAGGGTTGAGGGTTTATTAATAGTGTTTACGGTTGAGGGTTGAGGGATTAGGGTTTAAGGTATAGTGTTGATGGTTGAGGGTTTAGGGATAGGGTTTAGGGTTGACAGATTAGGGTTTAGGGTTGATGGATTAGCGTTTAATGTTGAGGTTAGGGTTAGAGTGTCAGGGGTAGAGGGATTAGGGATAGGGTTTAGGGTTGAAGGTTTAAGGATCAAGGGTTGAGGCTTTAGGGATGAGGGTTTAAGGCTTAAGATATATAGTGTAAAGTGTTGAGGGTGTAGGGATATGGTTTAAGTTTTAAGAGTTAAGGGTTGAGGGATAGGGATTAGGGTTTAATGTATAGTGTTGAGGGTTGATGGTTTAGGGATAGGGTTTAGGTTTGAGGGATTAGGGTTTAGGGTTGATGAATTAGGTTTTAATGTTGAGAGTTGAGGGTTGAGGGTTTAGGGATAGGGTTGATGGTCAAGGGATTAGGGTTAAAGAAGAGTGTCAAGGGTAGAGGGATTAGGGATATGTTTTAGGGTTGAAGGTTTAAGGACTTAGGGTTGAGGCTTTAGGGATGAGGGTTAAGGGATTAGGGTTTAAGATATAGTGTCGAGTGTCGAGCGTGTAGGGATAGGTTTTAGGGTTCAAGTTTTAAGGTTTAAGGGTTGAGGGATCAGAGTTAAGGGTTGATGAATTAGGGTTTGACGTTGAGGGTTGAGTACATTGAGGTTTTAGGGTTGAGGGTCGAGGGATAGGGTTGAGGGTCGAGGTATTAGGGTTAAAGTAGAGCGTTGAGGATATAAGGATTAGGGTTTAAGGTATAGTATTGAGCCCACTGAGGGTTTAGGAATAGGGATAGCATTTAGGGTTTAGGGATGAGGGATTAGAGTTGAGGGATGACAGATTAGGGTTGAGGGTTGAGGGATTAGGGTTTAGGGATAAGGTTTAGGGTTGAGGGTTGAGGGATTAGGATTTAAGGTATAGTGTTGAGGGTTTAGGGATAGGGTTTAGGGTTGAGGGATTAGAGTGAAGGGTTAAGGGATTAGGATTTGACGTTGAGGGTTGAGGATTGAGGCTTTAGGGTTTAGGGTTTAGGGATAGGGTTGAGGGTCGAGGGATTAGAGTTAAGGGTTGAGAGATTAGGGTTTGACGTTGAGGGTTGAGGGTCAAGGGTTTAGGGATAGTGTTGAGAGTCGAGAGATTAGGGTTAAAGTAGAGTGTCGAGGGTATAAGGATTAGGGATAGGGTTGGAGGGTTTAGGGATAAGGGATTAGGGTTTAAGGTATAGTATCAAGCTCATTGAGGGTTTAGGAATAGGGATAGTGTTTAGGGTTTAGGGATAGGGTTTAGGGTTGAGGGATTAGACTTAAGGGTTAAGGGATTAGGATTTGACATTGAGGGTTGAGGGTTGAGGCTTTAGGCTTTAGGGTCTAGGGATAGGGTTGAGGGTCGAGGGATCAGAGTTAAGGGTTGAGGGATTAGGGTTTGACATTGAGGGTTGAGTACATTAAGGTTCGAAGGTTAAGGGTTTTAGGATAGGGTTGAGGGTCGAGGGATTAGGGTTAAAATAGAGTGTCGAGGGTATAAGGATTAGGGATAGGGTTGGAGGGTTTAGGGATAACGGATTAGGGTTTAAGGTATAGTATCAAGCCCTTCGAGGGTTTAGGAATAGGGATAGTGTTTAGGGTTTAGGAATAGGATTTAGGGTTGAGGGATTAGAGTTAAGGGTTGAGGGATTAGGATTTGACATTGAGGGTTGAGGATTTAGGGTTTAGTGTTGAGGGTTGAGGGATCAGAGTTAAGGGTTGAGGGATTAGGGTTTGACGTTGAGGGTTGACTACATTGAGGTTTGAGGGTTAAGGGTTTCAGAATGAGGTTGAGGGTCAAGGGATTAGGGTTAAAGTAGAGTGTCGAGGGTATAAGGATTAGGGATAGGGTTGGAGGGTTTAGGGATAAGGGATTAGGGTTTAAGGTATAGTATCAAGCTTGTTGAGGGTTTAGGAATAGGGATAGTGTTTAGGGTTTAGGGATAGGGTTTAGGGTTGAGGGATTAGAGTTAAGGCTTGAGGGATTAGGATTTGATGTTGAGGGTTGAGGGTTGAGGCTTTAGGGTTTAGGGTTTAGGGATATGGTTGAGGGTCGAGGGATCAGAGTTACGGGTTGAGGGATTAGCTTTTAATGTTGAGGGTTGAGTACATTGAGGTTTGAGGGTTGAGGGTTTTGGAATGGGGTTGAGGGTGGAGGGATTAGGGTTAAAGTAGAGTGTAGAGGGTATAAGGATTAGGGATAGGGTTGGAGGGTTTAGGGATAAGGGATTAGGGTTTAAGGTATAGTATTGAGCCCATTGAGGGTTTAGGAATAGGGATAGTGTTTAGGGTTTAGGGATGAGGGATTAGAGTTGAGGGTTGAGGTAGACAAGGAGTGACTAAGAGACATAGAGAGGGGAGAGGTAGAGAGGTAGAGAGGTGAGGGGAGAGATAAGTGAGATATAGAATATGAGCTGATGGAACTAGAGGTGAGATATTGTAAAGGTGAGATAGGCACAAATATTTATGGATCAATCTATAGCAGGACAAAAGCAAGCACATTATAATGCGCTTGCATTTTGTCCTACTATAGAAATAGTAAAAAAGTGTTGACCCCTATGATCCAAGCCCACATGCTCTATTTTCATCCTGATTATGCACGTGCTCTAACAAAAAAGAAGTGCTTTCATGCTATTGGGAAGTTCACATGCACATTTTACACATTCTACCACCTTTGCATGATCTTTCCACCACCTTTTCTGCTTTGCCAACTTGAGAAGGAGGAAATAACATAGTTTTCACACCAAGTTTGATATATATCTATTCAAGTTTCAATTTTTGTAGTGTTGCAATGTTAATTGTGATTCAATTTTAGGAATTTAACATTATAGGTTGGTTAATAGTATTGTTGTTAGTAATTATATTTGAATGTTATTCAATTTAACATTGAAAAGGAAGCAAGTGGTGAAAAACTCAAATTGTTGAGGAGTTTGATGCAAGAAGAAAAAAATACTGCATAATTGGCTACTTTCTCCATTCGAATCTTCATTTTTTAGGTATGTCAAGTCTTTACATGCATGTTCTTTACATTTTCCTTAATTCTATTTGAATTACTTTATCATATTTTATCATACATGTTTAAAGCTCTTCACATTCCCAATCAAGAAAGTAGTCTACAATCTCACATGATGCCATGTATATTTTCTACACTTGGGCTCTTTAATAATTATGTGTAATAAATAGACCTTAACATACCATGATGTCAAACTATACAAGAATAAATCCTTACAACATAATAAAAATATAATCCCACCATTATCTTGTCATATTAACAAGTTAAAATACAAATGAATAGGTGCCAAGATCATACAAGTATGCACATGACATGATGATTTGTATGCACATATCTTGGGCTAGGACATTCCTTATGCACCTATTCATGATGATTTGTACATGCACATGACACAACAATTGTTGTCTATTCCTTCACAAGCCACCCAAATCCTAGTATCCCTAGTACCAACAAAACACCTTCTCAATTCCAAATCTTAGGAGCTAATATTGGTCTCTTTATCATGCTATAGACAAATTCTCCGTCATGCCGAGGAAACGATCAAGAATTAAACCAAAACAGGAAGAGATAGAAGCTAAGAATGTAAAGAAAGCAGTGGCTATGAGGGAACTTGTGAGAAGAGGAACTTGGACATGATAAATGAAGACATGCCAATTGAAGAGGAACCACAACCATCACAAAGAGATATGGTATTGGTGGCACAAAGAGATATGGTATTGGTGGCACAAAGAGAACAAATGCAAAAACTTCGTGCTATGAGAGATTTGAATACCATAGTTAGAGACACATCCTCTACCACAAGTCAACATGTAGGGACACCATCTACCACATCTCAAGTTGAGAGTATGTCATCACTGACATGTGATGAAGGAGGTACACCATTGTCCCCACCTCAGCCTCAAGGTATGTCATCTATTCCATCTTCGATCGGAGGTATGTCATATAGCCCATGTCATTTAAATATTGATAAAATTCCTAATGTTTAGATGAATTTATCTAACTTAACACCACCTAGAATTTTGCATAGAAAGCCAAAGTATTTGATTGATATTGATAAGAATATTTTGTAGCCAATGGAAGGTAAGATTCCAAAATGCACTTGTAGAAGATATGCTCATAAGATTTGGAGATTGTTCTTTGAAAAGTTGAATGAGACTGTAAGATGTCAATTATTCCTTGAAATGATGCGAAGTATAAAGTATAGGTCCATCATGAAGATTCTTGGGTTGAGAACATCAGAGGCTTCAAGTGAAAAATCTATTGTCAAGAATCTAATGAGTGCATATGAGAGTGTGGGTAACAGCTCATGCACAAAAGATAGTAATGCAACACAGCGTGTGATTACATCAACTATAGTAAGTAGTCAAACAAGGAAAGCTCATCTCATTAAAAAGATGAGTCAAGAATTGAGAATTAGGAAAACTTTATCAAGAGCCGTTGGAAGATGCCAAAGAATTGAGGACACTAATGCCAATGAATTATGGGCGTTCTCAGGTATACTACCACAAAAAGATAAACCAATTGTTGAAGCATTGAGATCACTAATTGAAGACTTTTGGAAGAACTACACAAGGGTATCTTTGAATCAAAGGGATGTGGTAAGAAGGAGAATCGGTAGTCAAAACTATGAGCCACATCCAAAGCATTTTTTGGATGAGACTCAAACACAGTTTCATGGTAAATTTCTAGAGAAGTATCCTCAAATTAAAATTTGTCAAAGATATTTTGAAATGCCAAAACCTTTCTATGTCAAGATAAATCACACATGTACTACTTGTTGTTGTAGATTACATATTAAATTTTCTAACCATTTTGATGTTTTTAGGTCTATATGTTTAGATATGCATACTAACAATGTTTTGCAGGGTTGTGTCATACGTGCCCCACCAACATCTTCAAGAGACTTCATATCAAGAATTTTATGTGGAAGAGAGGAAGGTCAAATATTCTACAAGAAATTATGCTTGGATGGCACATGTCATCATTGTGGTGGCTTGCAATATTTGCCAATATGTGAACATATGGAAAGAACACATGTGGTTGGAAACGAACTAGTAGAGTTTGGTAAGTATAAAATAGTGGCATACAATACAAAAGATGGTAAAGAAGTAAAGAGGTGTGAATCAGTTATTGAAAAGATTCCAGTGTATCAGTTTATGCCTATATTTCGTGACAACATAGTGTATGAGTATGCAAGACATGCCCATAGAGCTCGATGGTTGGACTTGCAATTCAAGTTATGCAAGGACACATTTTTGGTTGGTAGCATTGTTTTAGACATCAAATTTGTAGATAACTACAGTCTACAGCCACAACGTGAGGTGCAATCACAATATTACAACTCCACACAAGTTTCTATATTTGTGCACATTGCATTCATTCATGTGAATAATAGTACAGAGGATGACAGAAAGATCATAAGGGAGTATAATTTCTATATTAGTGATGATTGCATGCATTTTACAAAGTTCATGCAAGGTTGCTTTTAGGTGTACAATGATTTGGCTAGAAGGGGCATATCGTTTAGTTAGCATATCATATGGTCGGATAACTATTCATCACAATTCAAGAACTCATGAAATTTCTATTGGCTGAGTAGGAGGAATAATTTTATAGGTATTCAACATATGTGGAACTTTTGTGAGGCCGGGCATGGAAAGGGGGAGCATGATGGTGCAAGAGCATGTATCAAAAGAGGCATAGCACGAGAAGAGTTAAAGTATAAAGACAATGCAAAGTTGATAGATGCAAAATTGATTGTCGAGTGGTGTAATGCTTCCATGGGTCTAGGTAATGAAGGTAAGTCTTTAGTTCATAGATTTTTTTTGGTTGATAGATGATACTAACATTGCACCATATGAGGACTATTCTACACTGATAGAATCAAGTGAGATGCACTCTTTCAGAAGCTCAATTGTAGGTTCATGGAGTATCCATATGCAAAAGATGTCATGCTTTTGTTCTTCCTATACAATTCAAGCCTAGGATGAGTGTGAGTCAAAGGAGTGGGTTGACAAATGACAGTTATCTTAGCCCACTTGACACGTATCGACCCCCGAAGGCATTAGAACTAACACAGATGGAATCATCAATTGACTTTGACCACATATCAGATGTAGTTCAACCAGGTAATATATCTATTTGCATAGTCTTTGAAATTCCTAATGTCATCTTACTTTGTAGTGTTTTTGTAATGTTGACTAATTTCATCTAATTTGCTACACATATCAATGTAGGGAACGCCTATGAAGTTATTGCAGATGAAGATAATGAAGAGGGAATAGATTATTACTTATGTCATTGTGTTGAGGCCAAAAAGAAATTGGAAGCCCCAATTATAGATGGAGAAAACATCGAATACCCTTTAATCCAATGAATCATCTGGGTCTGCTCTACTCTTTATTGTGTGAAGTATGGCTTCATGGTCAGACTCATGCACCTTCCATAAGATTTTGTTCAAAGGTCTACCCTAATACTGTATCAAATAAACATTATTACTAGTTATTACTGGTTATTCATGTTCAGAGGCTCATTGGTTATTACTGGAACATGGCTTAGAAGGTACCCACATAAGAGTGTTAATGTTTGCTTGTTTCAAGACTTTGACACATATTGAAAGATTCTTCATTACTCGAACCTTGTCATGGCATCCAATGTTCATTTGATACAGTATTGGGGTAGACCTTTGAACAAAATCTTGTGGAATGTGTGTGAGTCTGAGCATGAAGAAATACTTGACACAATAAAGAGTAGAGTAGACACAGATGGTTCATTGGATTAATTTGTAAGTATTCACATTGATTTTGTAAAGTCATGTTACATTGAGTTGTAAGTATGCACATTAATTTGTAAGGTTTGTCTTTTTTTATTTCTTGCTACACTTTTACACATATACACATTTTTACATCATCATGTTATGCTTCATGGGGTTAGACCTAAGTGATGGATGAAGTTGATTCTGAGAATAATGTATAAAATCTAGGTAATGTATAAAATATAGGTGTCTCTAGGTGTCTTGGTTTCTAACTAGATAATAGGTGTCTCTAATTGTGATGTAGAGGCAATGGGATAGTTGGAGGATGGCAAACTAGACAAGGTTTCCTTATGCTCTAAAGCCCAAATTTCATGATCATTATATAAAAGTGGGAACATCAGTTAGAGACTCTAAATTCTTCATGGAAAAGGTGATTTTAGATGCTATGGGACCCATTCCAATCATTGTCAAAGGCATACCAAACTCAGGATTAACACTTCCTTCACAAACCCAAGAAATGGCTTGTAGCCCTAAAAAAGAAGAATAGTCCTAATAAATTTTGGTATAGATCTTCAAACATAGAACTTGGACAATTAGTAGATATCTATTTGGACTCCCTATCACATATCCAAAACTAGGTAGAGGTTGTTTTAGATGATATACCCTAACCTATAACTCCTCTCAATAACATAAAGCCCCAATTAGGCCTAAAATACAAAGAGAACCCCTTAAATTCACACATAGAACTCAACCAATGACTTGAGAACTTAGTATTCATACCAAAACTATGAATTTTGTGGGTTTTGTTCTCCTACAATCTGTTGTTCCCAAAAATGCCTCTATGGTTCCTTCTCTATGTCTCTAAACATCACCTAACACATGGTTTTGCTAGGTTTCCTCAAAGAAAACTTCTTCTCCTCAAATTTCCTACCAAAAACTCATCATAGCATACTAGAAAAGACCTACTACAACCCATTCCACTGATCAAAAGTGAATCAAATCAGTGGAATGGCCAAAAAATGCATGATTCTTACCAAAACCCTAGATAAGGGTTTCTTAAACTATTTTCAGGAAAATGAGTCTTACTCTACTCTAGAATTGTTTCAAGATGCCAAACTAGATGCAAATGAATTTCAACTCACTCTAGTTTCATGCCACCACCATTTTCCTTCACAACCTATCCGTACAGAAATAGGGTACAGATTGCTACAACGGAATTATACAAAAAATGCAGAATTTCTGAGTTTTTGTTACTATTTCTCCTCGAAAAGAGTTCTCCAAGACTTATCCAAGACTTCTCCAAGTCCAAAGTCTTAGAAAGTATATACAATGGATTGAGAGGTAGTTGGGTTCGATAGAGGGTGTATAACTATTCTTCCACCATCGAACTGCCCTATCAATTTCAAAACAACTACTTGCCATTGTTGCAACTGTCCTAATTAGGACTGCAGCGACTTGTTTAGGCTTAGTGAAGCCTTCAAAACACTTGACAATTGTATTAAACCTTTGACAAGACTTTACATGCCTTTCTAACAGTTTGACATGCCTTTGCAAGGCTTACAACATGAGTTTTTACATGACTGCCCCTTAAGACTTTATGATTGCCTCTTATACAATGTATGATTGTATGATGGCATATTATAAACATGGCATTATAGCCCTTATTGCAACATGAAAATGGCCTCCAAGACCTTATTTAATCCACAAAACAAAATGAACAACAAAAACAAGAGAACTCAAGACCTTAGTCTTCTTGGTGCTCCTGCACCAAATTGTGTCTTAGGTATATACGATATGTCAACTAGGTAGATAGAGACTAGAAAATAGGTGTCTTAGGTGTCTTGCGTCTACTAGACTGCATGTGTCTTAGGTGAGGCCACATAAATTTCCACCTTCACGTGGTTCACCTTGTCAGTATAGAATATTTATATTTCTTGAAGCTAAGGGAAGCACTTTTTATTAATAGGAAAACTTTATCGACTTCAGTTGCACCAATGGTGCAGGGGCACCTAGGTTGTCATGCCTCCAAGAGGGGTCAAAAGATGAAATTTTGTTTTGATTGAGTCAGTTGTATGTAACAAGGTCTTCTAAGACCATTTCATTTGTTTTTAAGTCACTTTGAGTCATTTGGGGTCAGTCTGAGTCTTTGAGTCCTATTGCAAAAAAGTGTCAATGTTGTTAAGTTGCACAAAATAACTTTTACATTTTTGGTGTTCTACTCCTTATGCGACCAAACTGATAGTCCTAATGCATCCGAATGGGTACATTTAGGCTAGGCATGGTTCTATTTTTCACCCAAACATGTCGAAACAGTCTGAGCTACATTGTACCGGTGATATCCCTGAAGAGTCCAAATTGTAAAAGGGAAGCAATCTTTGATGAGATATTACTCGAAAACCATGTCACTTATAAATATTTTGTCTAAGGTAACATGATCACATAGAGTGTCTCCACAATAACCTCTCTCAATTTTTTATATCTCTGAGGCATTTGTCTGTGGTGAAAGGTTTTCTGCTGCCCCAAAAATTGTCAGAAGGAGGTAGTGTAAAGTTGCAAAGGGGTGTAACTTTCATCCTGCTCTTAATGCGACCAAATTGACTATTCCAATGCATCCAGATGGGTACATTTATACTAGGTATGGTCCTTTTATTCACCCAAACATGTTGAAACAGTCTGAGCTACATTATACCGACAATATCCCTGAAGAGTCTAAAGTGCAAAAAGGCAGCAATCTTTGACGAGATGTTACTCAAAAATCGTGTCACTTAGAAACAATTTTTCTATGGTAACACAATCATGTAGAGTACCTCTACAATAACCTCTCTCATTTTTTTATATCTCTAAGGCATTTTCCCATGGTGAAAGGTTTTCTACTACCTCAAAAATCATCAGGAGGCAATGTAAAGTTATAAAGGGGTGTAACTTTTGTCCTACTCCTGATGCGACCAAATTGACTATTCCAATGTGTCCAAATGGGTAAATTTATGCTAGGCATGGTCCTATTTTTCACCCAAATATGTCGAAACAGTCTGAGCTACATTGTATCGACGATATCCCTGAAGAGTCCAAAGTGCAAAAAGGTAGAAATCTTTGACGAGATGTTACTCAAAAATTGTGTCACTTATAAACATTCTATCTAAGGCAACATGATCATGTAGAGTTCTTTACAAGAACCTCTCTCAGTTTTTTATATCTGTGAGGCATTTTCCCATGGTGAAAGGTTTTCTGCTGCCCCAAAAATCATCAGAAGGAGGCAGTGTAAAGTTGCAAAGGGGTGTAACTTTCATCCTGCTCTTGATGCGACCAAAATGACTATTCCAACACATCCAAATGGTACATTTACGCTAGGCACGGTCCTTTTTTTCACCCAAACATGTCAAAACAGTCCAAGCTACAGTGTACCGATGATATCCCTCAAGAGTCCAAAGTGTAAAAAGGTAGCAATCTTTGATGAGATGTTACTCAAAAAATGTCTCACTTAGAAACATTCTGTCTAAGGTAATGCGATCATGTAGAGTGCCTCTATAATAACCTCTCTCAGTTTTTTATATCTCTGAGGTGTTTGCCTGTGGTGAAAGGTTTTTTGCTGCCCCAAAAATCATGAGGAGGCAATGTAAAGTTGCAAAGGGGTGTAACTTTTTGCAAAGGGGTGTAACTTTTGTTCTTCTCCTCGTGTGGCCAAACTGACAATTCCAACATGTCTGAATGGGTACGTTTAGGCTAGGCATGGTCCTATTTTGCACCCAAACATGCCGAAACAGTCTGAGCTACATTATACTGGCATATTTAATTATTGATAAATATTGAATCATATAAACACATAGAAATCATTTTAAAGCATAAACTAACTCCTCCAAGTCAAGGTACAAATTAAGGTATGTGAAAAAACTAAATATTGAATGGGTGCCTAAGCTAGATGAAGACTTTTTACCCACCTCATCCTTCAATCATTATAATTGTTCTCAAAAAATATCATCAAAACATGAAAAAACTCTAAGACTTGTAGTTTTAAGTTGATTTCCTCCAATGTGCCAATGTGAGGTTGTTTTGATGGAAAAGGGTGCCTTGATTCATGATGTTGAAACTCCTTCCTCCTAGGTGCCAAAATGGATAGTTTAGACAAGAAAAGGCACCTTAGTATACTTAGCTCATTTCTTGGCAATTTGATGGCTTCAGTCACTTGTTCAAACCTATAGGAGACCATTTTACACTTAGGCGCTAGTTCTTAGGATTTAGAACATCTTCCTTCAAGGTACCAAAATGAGGTTATTTAGACACAAAAGTGCACCTCCATACAAGATGCTTATTCTCCTTCCACTTAGGTGCTCATTCATGATGATCCAAGTGACAATAGGCGCCTAGACTTCATTTGGTAAGATTTAGTCATTTTGAAGGTTCTAACACTAGGCACTACAATTGGAAGTGATTTGAAGTTCATTTTCCTCTAGGCACCCAAAATGGATGGTGGAGACAGGAAAAGGCACCTAGGCTTCTTTTGATGATTTTCAAAGTCTTCCTAAGTTATATTATGTTATATTGACCCTTAGGCACAAATGGATGATCTAGGATGACTCTAGGCGCATATCCAAGGTGATATCTTTCTAGACGCAATCTTCACTAAGTTTAGACTTCACTTTACATCAAGGCGCCAAAATGGATAGTTTAGATAGAGGCAAAAATGTGCCTAGAGGTATGATGCTCAGTTTGATGTGTTTGATCAACTTTGATAATCAAGATGAATTGCCTCCCTTAAGGTGTCCTCCTTTATACTTTGAAACATCCTTTAAATATCAAGGCACAATTTTGAGGTTGTTTGGATGATGAAAGGCACCTTGAGTTCTAGGTAGAGTTTTGAGGTTGTGCAAGTAGAGAAATGTGCCTAAGGTCTTAAAGAAAATTTGCACCTAAAACTGAAAATCCCTGAGGTATGACTTATGGAAGCCTATAGCCCCAATGTTATGTTGCATACTAAAATTAGGTAAGAGTCAATGTAATCTCATAACCTCACCTTATATGCAAGAGGAATTACATTTAATAACCACAATGGTCATCAGGTGCTCATAAGCATATGATTTTGACTATCTTATTCAAAACAAAAAACACACTCTTTGCATCCCAATGTGGTATAATAACAAGAAATTAAGAAATATTTTCAATTGAACAACTGATAAAGAATATGGATCAGCATACTCATTTGAATATTTTCAATTGAGCAACTCATAAAAAATATTAATATTTTCTATTCAACATGATGATTCATTTTTTTTTAAATACAATTTTTATCTTTTAGTTCCAAAATAAGGTTTAGGTGATACTTGAAGAACAATAGCTAGCTTATTGGATCAACAAACATCCTATGTAATACAATTAGACTTTAAATATTTGAAGTAGCCATATACAAATATCCATTGAAACATGGATTTATAATGCAAGTATGGATGCCATCAATAAAAAAGATTTGTATTAACCAAATATCCATATAGGCATACATCAATATCTATCGATATAAGTATAACATATATACAAAATAGCCATATAGGCTTACAAGAATGCCATATAGGCATACAATGTCAACTATATGCAATACAAAATATATCTCCATAAATGCCATATAGGCATACAACAAAGGAACAAAATAAAAAGGCATTCCCCTCTGGCTGGTGAAGAGAATAGATCATGGGCAGCCTTTGATCTTCTAGGCAATGGAGACACGTATGTGGGTGGTCTACTACGAACCTGAGGGCTGCTCCTCCTATTTAGTTCTTCATGTATCTTTAGCTGTTACAATAAAAAGTATAGACATTAATATATAGAAATTACATGTTATAAAAAATGAAACTTTTAACAAAATAATCACTTACCACTACCATATAATATGTCTCCTCACTTGCCTCAGTAGCAGGAATAGGCTGTGGTGATGTCATGTCCTATAGAAACCATCCAGATAGAAATTAAACTTCAAATCAATAATCTTTTGATTTTTCAAAGATAAACAACTATAACAATGAATGTAAATTGAAATTTACTAATCTGCCTCATACCCCTGTCAATGGCATGGAGCTATAGAAACCAGGAATAGGCCATGGTGATGTCATGTCCTATAGAAACCATCCAGATAGAAATTAAACTTCAAATCAATAATCTTTTGATTTTTCAAAAATAAACAACTATAACAATGAATGTAAATTGAAATTTACTAATCTGCCTCATACCCCTGTCAATGGCATGGAGCTATGAATCACAGAGGTCACACCATGCTCCATTGCCCTATGAACATCGGGAGGTGTCTCTATAGCATGCATCATCTGGAAATAAAACAATATTATTTAATTACGAAAACTATAATAGTGATGCAATTCATGGCTCCTAACATACACACATGTTCATCTAAACATGGAATTATACACAATAAAGCACACAAGTGACATACAAAAATCTAGTAAGTACAATTCATTCATTAAACTATTTATTTTATTACCTCTGTGAAGCTTTGAAGTCCACCACTGCTAGCAGGTGTTACTGTGAAATCTCCAATATTAACCTATTCAACATCCAAAATCAGATATTAGAATACCATTTATAAAACGATGCTATTCACATGTAATATTTATAATTGTTTACTAGTTACATACCCCGACAGTAGATGATCTAGTGTAATATGCAGGTGGAGAACCATTGAAAACTGCATCAACGCTATGACCCTGAAATTTCATTAAAATCATCAAACTAAATTAGTTAATCTTGCATTTCAAAAATGAAATTTAATAAATTAAATTCAATAAACTTGCTAATAATTACCTGAGTATCGAGGCTGAAAGTCTCACTCAGGAGGGTATCTATCATCACCATCTAATTAGCTGTAGATGTATCATGTGCACCTATGTGTTGACTATCCATGGGGTCATAACCACAGGATGACCTGCAAGTCCGACAAGCATGGGGTGGGACCCTACTCCTCGCACTATCTCCCAACCCACTCTGTGCTACAGGACTGGCATGCTCTATGATGCTCTAGGTCAAGGCACTAATGGACTGAAGTGTATCAACCTCAACACTCTCCTTCACAATGAAAGGGATAGAAACATGCTCATGGGCTGGTCTTCTAATTACTCATCTCACTGCCCACTGTGGGTCAACACGTGCCCCTGGTCTATCTTGTGCTGACCCCCCACCTCTACCCTAGAAGTCCCGTATATCAAAATAGTTTAGAACTTTATTAAGGACAAACTCACAATAGAGTTTCCTCAAAAAGTATTGCGGGACCTCATTATTATTGCATGGAGGATGGTCAAAAACCATCCACCACCTCTATCCAAAATTGTCCCTTATCACTTGGTTACTGCACCAATGGATAGGGATCCTCTTAGATGTAATGGGTGGAGGTTGATTTGTTTGTGGGTTTGTGAAAATGGAACACAAGTCTAATTTTGTAATTTGTAATTTTTTCACATCTTCATATGACAGCTTGTCTACATAATAGTCTCTAAACTCTCTCCTCATATCTGTCCAACTAGATATTTGCTTGCTAATTGAATCTACATTTGATAACATAGATTCAAGAAATTGAGCAAGAGTGGACCTATGCAAGGTTGAAGTGGAAGGATCTTTCAACCTTGCAATTATGTCTTCAATTTCTTTTTATTATTTTCAATTTGCCTTATTAGATTTTCTTGTGTTCTAGGGGCATGTCGAGGAATGGATGCAGGAGTTTGTTGTTTGGTTGGTATTTCCTCTTCATGATTTTGTGGATTTTGAGGAGGAGGAGGAGGAGAAGGTACATTAACATTTCCTAACAATTAACAAAATTTACATAAAAAATCAACTCAAACCTACCTATTTAGAAATAAATTCAAACAAAAAAAAAAAAAAACTTACTCCATTGGCCTGCTCGACGTCGTGGTAGCATTTTGGCAATGAATCGGTAAGATTTTCATGTTGAATCAACTTTTTCAAAATGCGAGCGCACTTCTTAGGGTTTGCAGGCCGCAGGTGTAGAGGAAAACAAAGAAATGAAATGAGCACAAATGTTCTTTTTTTATTTATAGTTAGTCTTGCATTATGGTTTGGTTTTGACGAGCCTTAGGCTCGTCATTACCAAACCATAATGGGATCGCATTATGTATTAATTTTTTTTGAAAAAAATTTGGCCACTTTTTGGCCCCCCAAATTTTTGCACTTACTCTCACCCCCCCTCTCAGTTATCTGCATTATTTCCAACATGTTGTACTCATTTTCATTGTACTCATTATTCCTTCAATTATTGAGTAGCAACTTTCCTTTGCATTTTGTCTAACTATTTGCAAGTTAATCTGATGATGCATTGTGATGAATGTTTGTCCTTTGCTTTGTCTTAGCTTGTGGTATTTTTGCAAAATATTTGTTTAATTCAGGTTGCATGTTGTGTCTACAAGACATTCTTGTCAAATATTTATGAGTTAAATGATCAGAGTGTTGTGAGGTTCAGAATTCAATAATCTGTTTGTGAGTAAGATGTGTTAGGTGATATAATCTTAAAGTTAATTAGAATCCATTTATTTCAGCATATCCTTCTATCCCTTTTCCCTAGAAAGTCAATTAGATTAGGAAATCATAAGGAGAACCAACTCACTCTGGAGATTCACCATCATTATAGGAAACCCACATCCTGAGAGTGATTCCATGTTTCAACAGGTAGCTAAGTTTCTGTGAGCTTAGCAGGGTGCATATCAGATTGACAATAGTAGAAATATGCTACAACGACTTGATACAAATGGAACATAAAATGATAAACACACACAAGAAAGAAAAAAATCATGCCTAAATGATTCAAAAAGTAAATAAGGTATTTCCCTTATCAAGTTGTAAATCGATGATTGATTGATTGATAAGGATAGTGTAGTTATTGTGGATAACAATATAATCATAAATCAACACAAGGATGAGGGAACAATATATCCCAATGATGATTGGATAAAGATTGATTGATTGGGTTAATAGTAAGGTTGGAAACAAAACCAAGGAATGCTTTTGGATGATGTGACTATAATTCTTTACTAGATTCGTATGGATTAAGGATGACTTGCATTAGGATTTATTGCTTGGATTTTTTGGATATTTTATTTTTTGGATTTTAGATTTTTTTGATTTTTTTGGGATTTTTGAAATGTTTTGATTTTTTTTGGATTTTGGATAGGTTATGGGATGGCATTGGATTATAATTTGATAGCCTAGATGCATTATATACCAATGACAAGGGAAAACTAAGTCGAAGGACAAGGATGAAAGAAGGAGTTCATAGATGGCAAAAAGTATTATGGATGGAAGATGGGAAGGATGGAGGATACACATGGAAGGATGAAGGGGGTTAGGATGTGATCTCCAAGGACTATGTCACATAGGAAGAACATGCCCCACTCTACATATTATACTTAGGACTTTACGTGACAATGCTTATAAGGATATATGATAGAATTGGTTGGAAAAGATTAGCTACATAAAGACGTCTCCAAAGCATTTTTCAACATTTTTCCCATCTCCTTATCAAGATCAAATGAAGGGAGAGAGGATATGTGGGTTGGGTAAATGGCATACATAGGTGGAGATAATGGATAAGAATGATAGGACGAGTAGATAAGACAACATGCCCCTAAGTCCAAGGTGTTGAGAATGTGTGTCTCAAACTCATTGTAAAACCCTAGCTCCATTGCCTTTAACCTAAGTGTTGCATTTGGCCTTTTACCGCAGTAATGTAGGGTGCAACCAAGAGAGGTGCAGGTTGGTGGTGTTTAACACCATCCCATGGGAGTCTAGAAGTTGGCCTACTATAGTACAGTGCTATCATCATCCCATGATGGTGACTGGAGAGACTAGTGGGTGTGTTGTGTTACCGCCACCCTACAACAGTTTGTAAGATTGCCTACAGCAATGTGGTATACATATCGCAGTCCCATGATGGTCTAAATATAATCTTGTGGTAATGTAGTGTTACTTGCACCCCATGATGATCTACCATGTTTCTTGCACTGTTAAGGTATACGTCCCATAGTCTTGCGAAGAATAGTGGAAATGCTGTGCAGTATAGCGATTACCTACAGCAATGTGGTATATATACTGCAGTCCCACGATGGTCTGAATATAATCTTGTGGTAATGCAGTGTTACTTCCACCCCATGATGATCTACCATGTTGCATGTGGTGTTAAGGTATATGTCCCATAGTCTAATGAAGAATAGTGGAAAGGCTGTGTGGTATAGCGACGGTTAGTGTTCCATAAACCGTAGTCCCGTAGCTAGTCAACAAGGGTCTAGTAGTATGGTAGTAAAGATAGGAAATAGTGGATAAAGATGGTTAAACTATTTGTGATGATTTGTCTGGTGTGGAAGTTGAAGCGATAGGCTTCCTGAAATGTTTGTGAAGTCTGTATTAATGCGATAGTGCATTGTAACCTAAAGGAAAAGGTGTGACTGGATGTAAGCAAATGCTGATGGATTTTTTAAGGAACAAGATGTAAATCTCTAGTAAAGGCTATAAGCCAGATATTGTAACTTGTACGCTTGTTGCAAAATAATATAATATCTCTATGTTTTGGAGTGTGGGGTTTTTTACCTGAAAGGGTTTTCCCCGTGTAAGTCTTTGTGTTCTTGTCTTTTGCTCTATCTTTCATGTTTAGTGATTTTGTTTATTGAATCTATTTAATGTATGTTGTTGAAACTAGTTTAAATTGTAATCACTTTCCTCTAAGGGTTAATGTGGGAAATGAACTATGTCTAATTCCACTTTATGGCATAGTAGTATGTGTTTTGAGGCAATTAGAGAGAATGATTGCTACTGTAGACACTTACTGATCTCAGATGCTCATTCTAGGATGAATCGTATTTTCCCTTCAATTGGTATCAGAGCCATGGTTTCTAGTTCTGGGTATTCCTTCTATGAGGATTTCTTAGTTTGGCAAGCTTGAAGAAATTTGAAGGAATCGAGTGAAGATTGATCATTTTTTGAGTGAAAGTTATTTGTTCTTTTTGTGTTAGTTTCAGGAGGAAACACATAGCTTGAAGGATGGTGAAGATGGAGAAAATGTAGTTGGTCACTTTGAAATGATGTTGATCAGGAGCTCCTAATAGGTAGTGGAATAATTCTAATGCATGGGGTGGGAATTTTTTCTTATGGTTGTGTTGTAGCAAAGCTTTCATATTGGGTGTCTATGTGAGAGGCTCCTTGGTGATATGGAGAAGCTTGTGTTGTTTTTTAGCTATGAAGTAATGTGCTTACACTAGGTGTTTATTCTTGGTATTGGAAGGCACTATTTTTGTTAACCCGATTGCATATAGGCTATGGATTTGATCATTAGATGATTTGGAAGCTTCTATAATAGCCTGTCTCCCTTGGATGCATGTGCATGTTGGTGGTTGTAGAGTTGGCCTGACATGGGCCTAGAGTTCTTGAACTACTTTTTCCTTTTAAGGATGCATTGTACTTGCATGGCTCAGATTCACGTTTCTTGGATCTGAGGGTTTTATAGATTTTTGTAAAAAATCTATGGTTAATGCTCACCTAGGATAATCCATTATTCTAGTTTAACTATTATGGTGTTTTGTTTGTAAGACTTTTGAGTCTTCCAGATGTGAAGTGGGTGTGGATGTGCATGGGTGTTTTTCTAAACACAGTGGTTTTGTAGGTTTTAGATGATCAAGAGAAAAAAACTTGTGGTTTTGTGGAGCTGTAGTTAAGCTATTTTCTAGAACTTGGCTTTTGGGGTGTTGCTGGATGATATAGTTGTAGTTTTGCATGTATGGTGTGAGGAGGTGAGATGCCTTCTCTCCATGGGAGTGTTGATACATGATCTATCACTCAGCATTTCTGTGGTGATGCTTGGTGGATTCCTAGACTATGGTGCTTGGGTTGTGGACCTGATTGGTGAATCAGATCTGAGCATGATCTAGTGCTTGAGTCTTGTTGTCTACATGGTAATTCTCTTTTGAATCTCAGTTTGCAAATTATTAGTACAACGATGGGTTTTCATGTTTTAGTATATTGGATCTATAAGTTATACAATTTTCTAGGTGTTTGTAGCCTATTGATTGCAATGGGATAACTCGAAAGTGGACTATTTATATCCAAAAGATTGATTTAGTGTTTATGCACACTTGTTAGCTAGCCTTATCTATGGTCACTTGTGCATTGGTTTGGTTACTTTGGGATGAGAGAATGGATGGTGTAGATTACCTGGTTAGCTGGTTAAGGGGACCTGTAGAATGTGTATCATGATGTCATGAATAGCTTGGATACATAATTTGTGTAAGGTTTTGATAGTGATGGTGTATTTCCTTGGTTTTGGAGATTTTGGTGCCACTTGGTATTACTATCAGATGGACATGTTCATGTGTGGACCTAGAAGAGTTTTAGATTAGGAGATGTTTGTTCATGATGCTTGGAGACCTCGATTGTCATGGTTCAGTGGGAACTTTAGCAATGACTGTGAATTCATCACTTGGTGATGGATGATCTTCTTTAGAGTTACAGATGTTACTAGGAGGATCTATTAGATCCTATTGCTTCAGAAGGGTTATTTCACATTTGCATGGACACTATTTGGAGATGGGACATCTTCATGATATTGAAGATATGTAACATCTTGGATCCATGGAGGACTCATAGAGTCTTTGGTTGAGGTGTCGGTGGTGCTTGATAGGTGATGTTGGTTTAGAGTTTGTTTGTTTTATGTCATGGTATACTCTTATTTATGCATTAGAGTTTTGGCATGATACATTGCTCTTGAGACCATGCTATGTTCACTTGGAGCATGGAATCTCCTAAGGGGGATGGTAAGATCATGGTGTCAAGACAAGTTCTTGATTTAGATGATTGGAGATTTGACAATGGTCTACTTATTCTCTGTGTTTTCAGTGCATTGGTCATATACTTGAGAACTTCATGATGGTGTAGTCATGCATTTGGAGTTTAGCATGAGATGATTGTTTGTAGGTGCTCATGGATACATGGAGAATGAGGTGAGGTTGTATTTCTCTTAGGATGAGATAAGTATTGTTGAGATGGTTACTCTTGATGAGATTTCAATAGAAATTTTGAAGAGCCTACACCTTGGTTGGACGTGAGTTCAATAGAGACCTATGAGGAGATTGCTTTTGGAGGAGTCATGATGGCTTGCATATCTTGGAGGAGCATTCTCATTCCCCACTCTTGGTCTATTTGGCAGTTTATTATTTGAGAGGTATTTTCCCATTATATCTTTTAGATGTGTTATGTTTTGTACTTTTGTTCTCAAGGGATTGACTTGATTCATGGTGATTGATTATGGAGACTCATTTGAGGGTGGTTTAGCATGAGTCTATATGCTTTATATTTCATAGATATGGATCTTGAGTTATGTAGTTAGTTTAAGAGGATTCATTTGAGGGATGTTTGGAATGGCTACCTCCTTGTTCATTTGAGTTTGAGATATTATTGATTGATGAGGACATTTAGGAGATGGTTTATGGGCTGATTTCTTCAGATGAGAAATGGAGTAGTTTGATCTTCCTTCAAGAAGCTTACATCCATGTAGTTACATGATACATATGTTGTGTTTGATCTCTTTAGATTGAACAATTTTGGGTGTTGTTATGCTATTCTCTTTGGGGTTTTATGGAGGAGATCATACTTGACACAGTTGGCACTTAGAGGTGTACATAGGAGGATTTTCTAGAGGTATATGATGTGCAGAGTTTCTCTCTTTGTCTCAGTTATCTTCTTGGATAATTGGTTTCACATTACAGTGGTTTGAGGTTTGGTTGGAGCTATTGTGATCACTAGCTTGTGGTCATGTGTTTTCACTTATGTTCTTGGGTGATGACATGAAGGTTCCTTTATCTTGTTCCTTTGCCGAGTGTGGAGAACTTAGGAGAGCTATGGAGACTTGTGGTGAGAGTTGTTCTTACAAGTTATTGATTTACAGGTTTTGCATATCATTGTGGATGGTTCCTTGGTACTACATGTTGTGGTTTACACTTTCTATATGATGCTATTGGTAGACTTGGTATGCCTTGATCTTTTTCAGATTTACATTACCCATGCGGTAGGAGCTCTTGGATGTGTATGTTATTCTTTGACAAGTTTGCACATGGAGTTTATGATTGTAGTTTATGGGTGTATATATATTTATGGCATGAGTTTACAATGTTTTGTATACCTTAGAGGCATGTGTGATTAGATGGATTAGCATTTGTTGTGTGTGCTATTTTTAGTCACATGGGTTAATTAGTAGGATGAGAAAAGTCAATTTCCTGGTTGTTGTTCTAGCTAATGTTCTATCATGTTTTCTGGAGGATGTCTTCATGATTGTGCTTAGGTTGAAGATTTGAAGTTGACATTGTTATGCTTTTGTATAGCTTGTGAGTACAGTGGAGTGGTGGCAGTATTTTGTAGCCTTTGCTATTAGGTGGATCTGATGCTTGTGTTCTTTAGAATGGTACATATATGCCTTGGCTCCTTCATTTTCCTTTGGTGGATGGCTATAACTATTTCCTGAAATGGTGGACATCTTTGATGTAGTTGCAAGTGTCTTGGTTGGAGCATGGAAGCATTGTTTAAGATTCTTGAGATTGCATGTATGGCTGTGATGATGTGATTTAGTGACTTCAAGCATTGGAAGGGTTTAGTGAGTTCTTCATCAAGTGGGAGAATATTGAGAATGTGTGTCTCAAACTCACTTTAAAACCCTAGCTCCATTGCCTTTAACCTAAGTGTTGTATTTGGCCTTTCACTATAGTACTGCAAGATGTAACCAAGAGAGGTGTGGGCTGGCAGTGTTTATCGCCATCCCACGGGAGTCTGGAAGTTGACCTGTAGTAGTGTGGTGCTACCACCATCCTACACTGGTGACTGGAGTGGCTGGCATGTGTGTGGTGTTACCACCACCCCACGATAGTCTATAAGATTGCCTGCGACAATGAAATATACATACTGCGGTCCCATGATGGTCTAAGTATAAGCTTGCAGTAATGTTGTGTTACTACCACCCCACGATGATCTAACATGTTACCTGCAGTGTTGTAGTATACATCCCATGGTCCCGCAAAGAACAGTGGAAAGGCTATGCGGTATAGTGGTGGTTAGTGAAGTAAACCACAATCCCACGGCTAGTCAATAAGGGTCCTACAGTATGGTGGTAAAGACTAGAAATGGTGGGTAAAGATAGTTAAATTGTTTGTAACCTAAAGAAAGAGGTGTGACTAGATGTAAGGAAATGTTGGCAGATTTTCTCCAGAGATGGAACAAGATGTAAATGTCCAGTAAAGGCTATGAGCCTGATATTGTATTGTAACTTGTATGCTTGTTGCTGAATAATACAATGGATCTATGTTTTGGAGTGTGGGGTTTTTTTATCCGAAAGGGTTTTCCTCACATAAGTCTTTCTATTCTTATCTTCTTCTCTATCTTTCATGTTTAGTGATTCTGTTTATTGAATCTATTTAATGTATGTTGTTGAAACTAATTTAAATTACAATCACTTTCCTCTAAGGGTTAATGTGGGAAATGAACTATGTTTGATTCTACTTTATGGCATAGTAGTATGTGTTTTGAGAGAATCAGAGAGAATGATTGTTATTGTAGACACTTACTGATCTCAGATGCTTATTCTGGGATGAACCATATTTTCCCTTCACAAGGTACATAGACAATTGATCTACACATGACACCTATTTTCTAGGTTTTCATCATGGTACTTATCCAAGGTGCCACTGAGGTGGTTTTCACCATTGGATAAATGATTTCTCTTTACAATTTGATTTTTTTGATCTTTTTTTAGATAGGAGAGGAGGATGGGGGGAAAGAGATAGATAGAGGATAGGGACTCAAGCATATGTTTCCATAGCAAGGTGATAGTGTCCCATTATAGATGGATGTCATACATGGACCATGTCAAGTGTCATTATGTGCATGAATGTTGGTAGATTATTGTAGAAGATGGAAATGGAGATAGTGGATTATGGATGGATGGAGGATAGTGCATTATGATGTGGATTATGGATGGATGGGGGATAGTGCATTACGATATGTATTATGGATGGATGGGGGATAGTGGATAAATAGATAATGGATAAAAGGATTATGTAAAAGAATTGACCATAGGGATATGATGGGGGATATATATGGGATAGCAGATATAGGATGGAAAGATGGAGGTATGTGGGAATGTCATGGGGTGGAGGGGAACCAAGACCAATGGTTGCACACACTGTGATGGATGTTGAAGCTTTTGATTAGGAGGAGGTGTAGGAAGCAATTGAGATTTGGAATTTCATTATGGATTTAGTAACCTAAATGGACTTAGGATTCTTATGATTTTTGCATTGGGTGTGGGAGGAAGGGATTTGGGATTTTTGGATAAAGTGGGATTGGGATGGTCCATTTGGATTAGTTGTTTTTTTCTTGGGGACCCATACCATATTTATTTTGGATGGTACTTGTCGAGGTGTGGGTTTTTTCTTTGATATTAAGGATTACTACCTTGTGGCATTACTATTCTTAGGATTTGATGTAGTTTTTGCTTTATGTAACCTGAGGCATCCAAAATTTGAGTTTTGAATCACTTGATAGCTTCAGTGCATTCATTGGCAATGATTAGGGATTTTAGGGGATTTAAGGTAACACGATTTATGGATGGAGGAATTAATGGACTTGTGGATGAAGAAATTAGGGGATTTGAGGATGAGAATATTAGGCATTGAGAGAAGTGGAGGTAGAGTGGATGGAGGAGGATGTATGGTCACATGCTTTTGAGAATGGTATGACAATGGAGGAGGGATAGTGACACATGATTTGGAGGTGTGATGGGATGCACCAAGTTTGGGATTGAAACAAGTGGATTTAGGAAGTGCAGAGGTGATAGAAATATTTTTGGATTGTTTTCCTTAGGATGTATAGCCAAGGCCATGTGATTGTACGTACATTTGGAAATGGATGGGCTCCAACATACCTTGTTCATGAAGGCCTAAAACTTTTCCTTGATAGTTCATGGTTTGAAGTATGTGATGTGTGATGGGATGTTTTTTATTTAGGACACAAGACATGAGTCCACCATTAGATGGGGAAGGTGGGTGGTGGATAGAAGTTGTTCCTCTTTTACAAGAGAGCCACCATAGATTAAGGTGTTGGGTCCAAGAGGATAGGATGGTGGATTTGGAATGGGATTAATAGAGGATGGGGTGAGTGCTCAAGTTAATCAACAAGACTTTCATGCTCACTCTTATTGCTAGGATAATCATGAGGAGAAGTATTTAGTTCTTGGGTAGCTTGGGTAATGTGATTTTGAGGAGACTAGATGGTTTGATCTTGACTTAGTGAGGAACAAGGTTGGTCATACTTTGGATTTGACTCTTGACATAGCTCTTGAGTTTGGATAGGAATAGAAGTGGAAGACTCTTGGATAGTCATGCTAGGCATTAGATGTTCAACAACATAGGTGGATGATGGAGTTTAACTTTAATTGATGTTAGAAGGTTCTTCAATAAGCTCAATAGATAGTGTTGGAGGAATAGACATGATGCTTGGAGGCTCTTTGGTGGGTTCAAGGGTAGGCATGGGATTGCATGATGGGGTTTGATTCTTTATTAATAGCCATTGGATCACATCCTTCATAAGTTTAGTGGTGGATGGATTAGTAGAGGTAGGAAATGTATAATGGAATGGATGTACAATAAGGATAGATGTTGTAAGATTAGGATTAGGATCAGGTGGATGGATGATAGGAGGAGATCGATTAGGGTTGAGATTTCATGGTGGTTTTGATATAGGACTAGGAGGCTCTTGAGTAAGCATTTGATTGGATGATGATGGAGGATACACATAGGATACATAAGCGGGAGTAATGTTTCCCTTGTCAAAGCTAGCATGAGGA
The DNA here is from genome assembly GCA_027924645.1 of Cunninghamia lanceolata. Taxonomy (NCBI): domain Eukaryota; kingdom Viridiplantae; phylum Streptophyta; class Pinopsida; order Cupressales; family Cupressaceae; genus Cunninghamia; species Cunninghamia lanceolata. The sequence goes on along the minus strand of BSBN01000189.1, from coordinate 2,555,017 downwards.
TGAGGAGGACTCATAGACATTTTATTTTGGCTCAAGGGATAGCTAGTACTAGGATGTTATTATTGTAGGGGATCTTCATATGGATATTGGATTATATGAGATGAAAGAGTAGGTTGTTTTAATATGTATTTTAGGGTATATTCATGGGATGGTTTGATGTAGGATGGATTTGATATAGGGATGGACTAGAATGATATAGATTAGAAGATGAGGGGGGATATGAAGTGTTTGAATAAATGGGTTGCGAATGGTTGTGATAAGAAATTGGCCGGGATTACATATCCATATAAGAGGATGAAGGTTGATATGAAGTTGATGGTGATGACATATGGGATTGTGGTGTTGATGTGATAGGATTATAAGAATGGTCTTGAAAATATCCAAATATGAGAGGTGCTAAAGGTTCATGACTAAAGTTATTTCTAAAGTATACTTTAGCAAGAGGATCCATTTTTCCATATATTTTTTAAGTACTTGTAGCCGAGCCTTTTATTGGTATGGGGTTTGAGGAATGGGGTTTGACATAGGCGCTTTAATTATCACAACCATTTTGGACAAAGGAAATGGATGAAGAGGATGATGAAGGATTTGTCTTAAGCTTGAGAATTGTATTATGACATGGATTTAAGAATTATTAGGATGATTAGGTTTGATATTAATTGGATTGGATGAATGGGTGGATGAAAATGAATGATTAGAAGGTGATTATAGGTGGTTTGAAACTTGACCTTAAGAAACTTTTGTTCTTAGATGCATTCTATTTTTGTGTTTTGTTTTTTCATGGAATGAGTTTGATCTATAGATGTTAGTTCTCGAGGACTTATTTGATGAGTACACGTCATAGTGTCTTTTTCCTTCAAGTTTTCATATGCATAAGTTTGTTTAGGAAGACATTTTTTAGGAGTGCAGGGGATGATTTTGGGCTCAATCCCTAATAATGGGAATGGTTATTTGTTTGATCTATCTTCATTTGAGAATCTTAGATCCTCATTTATTTATTGATTTATTGATGATATGTCCAACCTTGGTGTTGAACTATTGGATGTTGGTAAGGCCTTCTTGTTTTGGGTTTTGGAAGTGAGTATCTTACTTGTAATAACTTTAGATATTAGTAGTGTTGGTAGAAGGACACAATATGTGATATGGTTTTCATTGTTTTCTTTGTGGTCTTATTTTTATTCCTAGAGGTTTGTATTTATATAAGTTTGGTGTTGAGGGTAGTATGGGGCTTGTTTTGTCACTATGCTTGTAGTAATTTACTATTATTGTACTGCATTATTTTTCTTTAGCAATAGTATGGGGGATCTCTAATCTCTACCATTTATGGTGTGGAGAACTTGAGAGAGATAGGAGAGATCAAAGGTGGCAGATTTTTTTTGAGGAAGTATGTTCCATTTTGCAACATGTTGGTTGTAATTTCTAGATCATTGTGTTTTCTTCAATATAGGTTTTAATGACATGATCTAGATCATTTATGTTAGTGCTAATTGGTAGACTTTTTGTTGCTTTGATTAGTACCAAACTAGACATTACTTTTCCAGTGGGAGTTATACGAGGTATATTTTTCATTAGACTAGAATATTGAGGGTCTTCAAGTTTTTTACACATTGGTGTATTTGTTACAATGGGAGATAGTAACTATGAGTAGGACAATTAGGGACAAGAGTAATAATGTGGGTTGGATATGTCATGAGCCAAAGGTCTATCAATGCTTGGGGTTAGTTGGATGTGAGTGACTAGCTATGGATGTTGTTTCAGCTACTTTGGAGTATGTGGTACATAATCTTTTTTTGAGGAGATTGAGCTTTTAGGTTATGTTCTTGTAATAGATTGAGGCTAGATATGTTTGTTGTGTCTATGTGATATTGAGTGTGTTGAATCTTGGATTGGTGTTCTTATCTTTTGTACTTGGTCATAATGGAGGAAGAGACCATTTTTGTCAAGATGGTGATCACTTGGAAGATGTTGTAGACGCCTCTATGAAGCTTGTGAGCATTCTAGAGTTTAGTTAGGATAGCATGCTGGTAACCTTGGTGGTTCATAGATTTGTTGGAGTTTCCCTTTTTCTCTTGCAAGGTGTTCAACAAGTGGGAGAATGTTTAGAAAATACGTTAAACCTTGAGTTTGTAATGTTCACATTTAATTATTTTATTGTATTTATTTATTATTTTTTCTCACATGGCAAGTAGGGCATCCCATGTTGAGGTAGCACTCCTTTCCACATGTCAAAATCATATGAAGTGTGTAGAAGTTATAAAAGCATCTAATTTTATTATAACATTGTAAGATGTGGGAGTTATGATGAATTCTACGATGCATGTAAGAGCATGATTATAGGGAGTTAATAAATGTGGATGAAGAATATTGACCCACTTTTGACAAATGCTATGAAACATCATAAAGAATCTTTCTAAAGGAAGTAATTTATAAATAATGAGTCATAATTAGGTGTGGATCATGAGAATTCTTAAAATGATAATTTTCAAACCTTTTTTAGGCCTAAGGTAATTTTTCTAGTGGTTTTCAAGGACTTCTTGAGTCTATATATTGAGAGAATGAGATATTGAGTCATTGAGAAGTTTTCAATGTAGGGTTATGTTCTGAGATTTCCTTCAAATGAGTGATATGTAGATCTCCATGTTAAGGCTTTGAGCTTACAAGTGTATTGTAAAATGTTTATTGTCACAAATTAATACATTGGTTTGGTGCTTTGGATTGTGCAGTTTTTTTATTTGAAAGGGTTTTTCCCATGTGTATTGGTGTCTTTTCTCTTCAGTATATTCTTTTTCTATTCTTCTTCTTTCTTATACTTCCTCTAAGGGTTAATGTGGGAAACTAATTGTTCATTGATTCTGCTTTATGGGTATAGTTGTGTGCACTTGTATCAAGCATTCTATCTAGAAAATCATACAATACTAGAGGTGAATACTGAGTATTTTTCTTTACAAAACCCTCACTACACAAAGCTTCAATACTAAAATGTAAACTTTTAAGCCCTCACCATGAAAAATCGATAAATTACCCTCTAGAACAACTACCAATACTACTCTATAGGAAAACAAAATATGCACTCCACACCAACCATGCACAACATTTAAAAAAAGTATAAATAGACAGGAAAAAAATATCACAAGGAGTAAAAAAAGATAACTCAAAAGTACACTCAACATAAACACTTTTAGGTATAGTCATAGATCTTAAAAAAATGCATATTCTACTTGCAATTCTAGCCTCCTACACACTATTTCAGCCTCCTATAGGTGTCCACAATTTGCATTAATGTATACTGGGATAATGCAAACTATGACACACACAACAAAAGTAGAACTTAAAAAAACATTAATTTTATGAGTTGACCTTGTCATACCCACCCTTGTGATTACCATAAGAATGGATGTGAACACAAATGACTAATATTTTCTTTTCTAAAAACTAACTAATTGAGTAAATTAAACTTAATAAACAAGTTACAAATGACAAGATTACCTATTAGCTTATGAAAACTCCTAGAAGATAAAGAGGTGCCTCAAGGTTTTTCTCCTGTTTACACAACTAGAGAAAGAAAAGAACTTAATTTAATCATAACATTTCTGATCAAGATGATTTACTAGATTATAGTCAATCAAAGTATATTAATGAAAAGGTAAATTAATCAAACAAATGTAACAATTTGACTTGAAATAAAACACTTAATTTTCTACTAATAATATAACTACTTAAAAAATTAAACAAAAGTCATCAACTTACTTATTGTCATTAGGCTAATGTAATCTCAAAACACTTAATTCCAAATATTAAATTTAGCTAAAAATAAAATTCATTAAAAATATAAATACAATGAATTAAGAATCAAATCAATAATCACAAGGAAATTTATTCTAGTCTCACTCTATCAAACTAAATTAATTCTGGCATTATGATCAATTTTTTAAATAAAAGAAGAAAATTATATTTAACTACTTAATATACTAACTTATTTACAACTTTCATACCATTGGAATTTCCAAGTAGAATAATTATCAACATAGGTATATTCACTGAATATATATATATATATATATATATATATATATATATATATATAATACCATATACTTATTTCCAAATGATATTAAAGGACATAATACATATCACATACAATAATAGTTTGATATCAAAAAGACTATATATATATATATATATATATATATATATATATATATATATATATATATATATATATAGGATAGATCCACGGTGTTGTGGAGGAAAGACAGAACCTTTGGTCAGCTCGGCCTTGGCCGAAGCCTTGCCAAGGCCGCCGCCCATGGGAGCCGTGGCTCCCATGGTTCCCACAATTCCTAAGGGAGACATGGTAGCCATGGAAGCTCCATGGATTCCATTCTATGGAAGCCTTTAAGGCTTACACCATAAAAGTTATTTTACATATATCTTTTTTTTATGAAAATCATTAAAAATTGAACTATGAAACATCAATAACAGTAAGGCGAATAAATATATTTTTTGAACAACACATTGATTTAACAACCAACATTTCAGTAACTGAGATCTTATAATTCTATTCAACCCAAATAAATATTTATATCTATGAATTTACATCCATTTTGTAACATACAATAGCATTTCTTAAGCCCCAAAATATGAAAATTTCTTCAAAACTTAGAGGTATTCTTCCAGCCACAAAACACACAGGATAAAATAGAAATTGTAATTAATAGGTTTAGAAGAGATTTCATAATCACAGAGATTATTTTATTCCAATAAAATTATAAAAGAGACAACAATTATAGATGCAAAATGGGTTTAATTTTTCCATTGTTAAAGAGAATGCAAGCTCATAATATCTCTACTGGCTGGAAATGAATACTTGCAACAGAATGAACAACCCATTCCTACTCTCTGCCCAACCATAGGGTTTGATTTACAAACCCACCCCCGAGTAGGAGACATTCTCAAGACCCAAACAAATAGACATTGCAACCAAAAGCAAAATTCAAATTTAAACATAGAACAAAACAAATTTCCCAAATGGTTGACTCACTAACAAAGAATCCATTCTGGATTCTACGAAGGGGTAGAGAGTGGATACTCATCCCTCTTGGGGAATGCCAATATATATCACAAGAAAACATATTTTCTCTTACTCAATTCATATCCATAGCCAGCATCTCCTTATTCCTTGAAACCCCCATACCACTGCATACCCACAACACCACAACCATTCCATCCATACCACAACACACCCAAAACACCACAACCATCCCATCCACCATTATTTACATTATCCATCAAAATTTCCCCAAGAGAGGCTCCATGCCTCTCTCAACCCCACATAAGGGAAGCTCTTGCCCCTTAGGCAAGATCCACTCCCTGCACTACCCAAACACAAAAGGAGGCATGAACTAGAGATTTACCCTTCATCTCTAATTTTCATCTACCAACTTTTTAACAATTGAGATTAGATTCTTGTTACTCGATTCGGCTTGTCCATTCCCTTGCGAGTAGTAATCAGATGAGTGAGCAAGACTAATTCCATAATCATAGCAAAATAAGGAAAATTCAAATGAAGAGAAGCTACTAGCATTATCTGAAATAATCTTCTTAGGGATGCCAAATCTGACCAAGATGTTCTCCTTCAGATTGTTACAGACAACTTCAAAAGTGGTGTTTTTCATAGGAATCACCTCCACCCATTTAGTGAAGTAATCAGTTGCAGTTAATATGTGAGTATGGCAAACACTAGGGTTAGTATTGATAGGTCCAATAAAATTGAGCCGCATTGTTGAAAAGGTTCATCAATTACTATAGTCCTTTAGGGAAATGTAGGAAAGTGAGGTCTACTAGTAAATCATAGACACTTTTCACATTTTGAAACTCATTCATAAGCATATTTAAAGATACCTGGCTAGTAGAAACATTGTTGCAAGATTTTGAAAGCTGTTACAGAAGTAGAAAAGTGTCCTCCACAGGCTTCATTGTGAAAAGTCTCCAATAGCTTCTTCTATTGCTCCTTGTCCACACATCTTAAGAAGGTTCCATCCACTCCTTTCTTATATAAATTCCTTTCCTAGAGAACATATTTTCTAGCCTTATGTTTCAAGTTCCTTTTCTCCTCATATTTCAGCAGATAAGAAATATTCAAAAACCACTCATTAGTAGTACTTCCAAACAACACCAGAGGTAGCTCTTCATCCTCAATTGATTTACTTTCAACAATCATTTTGCATAATCCTCTACCTAACCAAGTTGGCAAGCTTGGGATTGATGTCATACCCTTGCACCCTTACCACCCAATCTCCTCTTTTATTATAGCCAATCTCCTGTTAGGTAAGAATGCTCTTGACAACAAGGTCAGGAACAAATACAATAGCATGGGAATGCAAAATATAGAACCTAAAAAATTTCAATGCCTCCACTATTGTATAAGCATGCTTTTCTAAGGGAGAGTATTTCGACTCATTTTTCTTTAAGGGAACACTCATAAAAGCAATTGGATCTTCAATCCCTTGTTCATTTTTCTATAATAGAATGGATGACAGAGTATGCTCAGATGCATAACAGTAGATTATGAAATCTTTCTTAAAATCAAGATGCACTAAGGTGGGAGCATTAGCAATGGAAATATTAATATCTTCAAAAGATTGCTTACTTGATTCATTCCACTTGAAGACTAGATCATTTTTCATCATTTATGCAATGTGTCTTGTTAATTTAGCAAAGTCCAGAATGAATCTCCTTAGAAAGTTGACCTGATCGAAGAATGATTTGGTATTGCTCTTTGTTGTAGGAAGACTCAGGTGCTAAATCAATTTAACCCTCTCAGTGTCAATCTTTATACCATCCTTGGAAACAATATGACCTAACAATTTTCCTTTAGTTACTGCAAATATTGAATTTTTAGGGTTCAAAGAGATACCATAATCTTTGCAGCGCTGCAACACCACTTCAAGATCATGAAAATGATCTTCTCTTTTCTTGGAGAAGACAGCTAGGTCATCGAGGTAAACAACAATAATCTTGTTCTTCAAATCTTTGAAGGTTAAGTCCATTCCTCTTTAGAAGGATGCCCCTGCATTGATGAGGCTGAATGACATCCTATTATAATCAAATACACCACCCAAAGTAGTAAACATTGTTTTGTGTTGATCTTTAGAGGCTACCTCTATCTTATTATACCCTGAAAAGCCATCTAGCATGGACATCATGTCTGAACCCGATATAGTCTACAAGATGTGATCCATTACTGGTAGAGGATAGTTGTCCTTTAGGGATGCTTGGTTTAAGTTGCAAAAATCAACACAAATTCTAATCTCTACATTCGTCTTCCTGACCGACACAATATTTCCAACCCACATAGACTGGTGAATGGGATAGATGATCTTTTCTTTCAACATTTTATTAATTTCACTAAATATAGGCTCAGCCACTTTAGGATTATATGTCCTTTGTTTTTGTCAGAATGGAAAAGTATCGAGCTTTAGTGGGATGTGGTGTTGTAGTTCTCCATTCTTGAACTTTTTCAAGTCTCCATAACACCACACAAAGACATCTCTATAACAAATCACTAAAGAAATCAAACACTATCTTTCCTTGGGAGAGCAGCATTTTCCAATACAGACAATCTTGGGGTCTTCTTCAGTGCCTAGTTGACATGATCATATTCAACTAATGATCTGATAGATACCTTAATCTTTTGTTTTATATATTGATCATGTCTGTTAAAAAGATCCTCAATGGAGACCAAACCCTTAGGAATCTTGTTCCCCTTTAACTATATTACCTTAGTCCCTTGGCATTTTGAGAATTGGCCTCTACCTCAAGAATGTCTTTACTTTCATTAGAACTTCCTTCAAAGAATATATTAGCAAATGACTCATACTTTTCTAGAAAATAAATAATTTGCTGGTCATTATTGAACACCTGCTAGTGGTTGACATTATCAAGCCCTAGTATTCTAATCTCTAGGTACAACTTCTATCGAGAAGGCATCAAAATCCTTAATACAATCCCATACCTTGTTTTGGTAATGTTTTAGCCTCCCATTTTTAACTAAATATAATTTCCTCACCTACTTCACTATCAGTTTAGCATCACCCTTTGCCTTTAATTATTTAATGCCCTTTTCTTTGGCCACCACTATGCCCAGTAGCAAGGTCTCATATTCAGCTATACTATTGGTGTTATCAAACTCCAACTAATAAGAAAAAGGAAACTTGTAATCATCAAGATAAATTAAAAATAATACCAACACCTGATCTGATAGTGGAACAACTTCTATCAAACTCTAAATTCCATATTCCATTAGCCAAGTCAGGACTGATTATGTTGGGATTCTCTTCAATAGTTGAGGTAAACATATAAGTGTCTAGTCTGGTATCTACATACACTCTAAATTTTAGCACTGTAAACTTTGCTTTGGGCTCAGGGTTCAAACAGACCTTTTTACCATCCATAGGTATTAGGGCATGAGACCAATCCATTTGTATCTTCCCTACTAAATATTTGCAGAAACTTCTACTTAGAAGTATTCTATAACTTGTGGGGATCTCAACCACTAGAATGGTTATCTTTAACCTCTTCTTTAGGTGTGTTGCTACAACAACCTATGCATGCTTGATCTAGCTGAGGATAAGCACTTGTGAGGAATCCATAGAATATAACCTACCACGGAAAGGTGATTGACATACCAAGAGCTTTAGCTACTTGAGAAGGCATGACATTGTCAGAGGCCCCAGAGTCTATAACACAGTTACTTAGCTTGTAACCGACAATATACAATGACATAGAAAGGCTCAGGATTTTCAAAAGGGTTCTTAGGATGGGAATATTTGGAGTGGGAGTTTGAACAATTTTGAGTTTTAGCATGGGCAGTGGTTTCATTAGACACTTGTGCAATAAGATGGGAAGGAGAGGGTGTTGGAAAGAGACACATTGTAGCTTCATGAGTGTTGTCACTGATGGCAACAAAGCTCATCCCACCCATCCGCAGGACATGGTGTGCTTATACCAGAAGTTAGATTGAAGAGTGTTATGGTCTGGTGACCAAGAATAGAGTATGCAGCAAGGTTCGACAATCAGGTCCGGATCTCTCAAAGGGCATATCTATGTAAAGTGTGGACTTGGGGAAGTCAAGAGGAGTACCTTAACTGATAGATTCCAGGGATTGAGCCTCTGATAATGAAAGAGTAAAGAGATATGAGCACCTAAGTATTGGGTTCCTGTTTAGCAGAGTAAACTAAGGAAGAACTGACTGGTAGAGCATCAGACCTTAATCCAGATGAGATATTGATGGTGATCAAGCTTACTAAGGTATCATTCATGATTGACCAACATGATTGATGACTTCTATGAGAATCTCTGTGATTCACATCACTTGATAAGCAAGGATTCAGCTGACAGACCAAGAGTTTGGGAAAATAGTAAGTATTCTGGATGCCGACTAGAAAGTGGATGAAATCCTTGGTGCAGATATATATACCAGACTAATTTTGGTATGAAGAGGAGTTGTGTGTGTTGTGGTGTGTGAAGAAAAGTAGAAGTGCAGTGTGGAAGTAGTAAGGCAGGTCCGGTATGTGACAGGACAATAGCACCAAAGAAGAGAAAGAATGAAGTGTAGTAGATCAGTATACTGAGCCTAACTAGAACTGAACCCCAGCATATGTGGATGCTTCTCATTAGTTCAAGTATCTTGTTACTCTCTTTATTACTTGTAGGAAGTGAGTCTCTTGCAGGCAGTGAGCCTCTTGTGAGCAGTGTGCTCTGGCAGTGAGCCCTAACTAGCAAGTGCCATTTTATATTTCTATTCTTCTAATAGAGAATACATTCTTTGGTTAGTCACCTCATGGTTTTTCCCTTAACAAGGTTTTCCACGTCAAAACCATTGTGTTATGTGTTTTGACTTTGTTTTTGCTTTCATGATTATGGATGCTTATTTGCTTTGATGCTACACTAGTTGTTAAAGAAGAACAGAAAGTTAAAATAATTAAGATAACTGATTTACCCCCCCTCTCAGTTATCAACAATTGGTATTAGAGCTAAGTTCCTCCAAACAGAGCCTAACAGCTTGAGGAAGATCTAGGAATTCAAATGGATGTGTATGGTATGAGGGAACAACTTCAGTCTACCCTAGATGATCTTGAGGAATCTAACTCTGAAGTTAATGAATTGAAGGAAAGACTCAAATAGGCTGATGATTTCATGAATGAACTAAAAGGGAAACTGAGTATCTCTATGAAAAAGAGAAAGGATCTACTTCAGCAATTGGCAAGTCAAGGTGAAGCCAATGATACAAATGAAGATCTGAAGGAGAAAACCTAGTTATGTGAAAAGTTATCAAAAGAGGTCATTATGGTAAGACATGAAATGGAATCAAGAGTTATGAAATTCACCCAAGAAATTGAAGATGATCTAAGACAATCTCTCAAGGAGAAATTAGAAGACTATCACAAAATGGATAGAATAATTAGGCATCTAGAATCTGATCTTGAAGAAGATAGAGATAATGAAGAACAACTTGAGAATCAGATTGACACTCTTAAAAGGGATCTTCAAAAAGAAAATGAATATAAAGAGAAATTCAAGATAAGCTCTACTCAACTTGAAGTTCTTCTTCAAATCCAAAAGAGGGTAGATGACAAGCAAGGCTTGGGGTATGAAAAAAGGTGAAAGCTCCAGATCCGGTCAGATAAACTCCAGATCAAAAAATCTAAGAAACAGGCTTAGAAGACCTTTGATAAGGCAACTAAATGCTCAAAGATATCCTTCCTTCAATGGATACTGCCACAATTGCAATAACGTTGGTCATAAAGCAAATCAGTGTAGAAGAAGAATGAATCAGACTAATTCATCCTTCTCCAGACAGTGCTTTAATTGCAAAAGGTATGGTCACAAAACTCATGAATGCAGACATATGCAAATGAACAATTCATTCAATAGTAGATGTTTTGCATGCAATAGAATGGGACATATGGCTAATCAGTGTGGATCAAGAGTATATCAGTCAAGTATGCAAAGAAATGTTGTCTGTTACAATTGCAATAGATTTGGTCATATTGCCAAATTCTATAGAAGTAAGAAACAGGACAAAAAGGGTCTGGTGCATCATAATCAAAACCAAGACAAAGGAAAAGGAAAAGTGAATGTAGATAAAATTCAAAGAGAGATGAACAAGATATGGGTAAAGAGAAGAACAAAAAATGATGGGGATGGATCTGCAACAGAATCTAGTGCTAATATTCCTTCTAGAAACTAAATAGAAGAGCTCTGGCTCAGGGGGAGTAACAAAAGAAAAACATTTTCCCCTAGCCAGTCAATAGGTGCCTGAAAGTGGCACATGAAAGGTTGCAGACTAAAAGGGCTCTCAGAGAAACATCTAAATAACCCTTTGGGAAGATATGGAAGATCCAAAATGAATTTGAAGAGGTTAATCATCTAAGATTAATCTGGTTTAACAGTCATCCGGTAAGAACAGGTTTTTTATAGTTAGATCCGGTATGATTCAAATTTGAGGTATCTTGATCTGCGGATAGATCAAATGTTTGGAGAAAGGAAGATAGATTGTCATCAATCACCAAGAATAACTCTAAATGTATCTCAGTGATCCAGAAAAGATCCTTCTCAGAACAAGGAGAACAAGGCAACTGGAATAACTTAAGTTGCGCATTTAATGCAATATGGAATTAGTGTTTGCTCAGAGATAAAAGGGTTTATTTGCTCATCACATGTACATTTGAACTCAAGAAGAAGAGAAAAAGAGCTCTGTAAATAAATTATCTCAAGCCTCTTAAAGATCAACCACAAAAGACAATTCTTCTAGCAATCTGATCTAGCTCATTCTGTGAAACCTAGAAGTGTAAACAGGTATTCTTCGCTCTTGATCAAACTCTCTCTAAATCTTTAAGATGGCTACTCTAAATGCTATAAAGATTTTTGATAGGCCTCACCCCAAATCTAAGAAACATCCCTACAAATCTCTAGAAGTAGATCCCTCAGGGGCATTTTCCAGCATTCTGCATGGCGTTTTGCATGTTGAATATGTTAGGGCATATGTTCATGTGAACATTGAAGATTTTGGGGAATCCCAGATGATAGATATCTCTCACAATCAGTTAATAGATGAATCATTTGAACTCAAACCAAAGTATAAGGCTATCTAAGACAAACATTTTGCACAATGCATTCATTTCCCCTATTTTACAGAAGATGAATGGGTCCGGTATGTTCTAAGTAGAATGCATGATAACTTTATATGGTTGACAAGGCCATTCAAGATAACCAAGGATGCCATTAGGGCAATTACTAGATTGCACTCATCCGGTGGGATACCTGCTCTCAAATCTGTCAAGAATCAGACTATGAGTGAGGCAACCAGATCAAAATTTGATAAGAGAGCAATGACAATTGAAGATATCACTGATTCGGATATCAAATTGGCATCCATGATAATTGGTTACAAGATATATCACTCCAACAGGGAAAATTCAGTACCCAGAACTATAATTTATATAGCTTATCAGATGCTAAAAGAAAATGATGACTATGATCTTTATGAACTTCTTCTAAACCAACTGTTGGAGAACCTACAAAAGATCAAAAAGGACAAGAAGAACTCATTTAAGTATGGTGGGCTGATATTATGTTTATTCTTCTACTTCATGAATGAGCTTCCTAGATCCAGTGGTTGGGTATGGCAGAATGATAGACCTGTAGCCATTCAAATAAGAGATTATATACATGGGCTTGGTGATGCCAAGGCATAAAATACAACACTCTGGGGCTATTTCAAGAACATTCAGAGTATGATGAAAGCAAGAGAGAATTCCCCAATCTCTAGTTGAAAAGTATAAGGATATAGTATGCTTTATGGTAGAAACTGATCAATGCCTAATGGAGGCAGTAGAGCCAAGGACAGTCTAGATCATGCCAATGGGGTATGAAGTAGATGAGAAAATTGTAGAGCTATATGTTCAACACATGCTTAGTCAACCCAAGGATCCTAAGGTAGAAAGGTTTGGAACCTTTGAAGAGCTAAGTGTGAAGATCCATGTGGAGCTTAGACAACTGGAGATGAAGAGAAAAGTGAGAAAAGAAGTAGAGAATGTTGACAAAAGGTATGGCATATCAAAAGAGGCAATTGATGCAAACAAAGAGAAGATGGAAAGGGCAGAGAAAGAAAAGGAAGAAGTAGAAAAGGAGAGTAGTCCGGTAGAAGCCCCCTTATGAACCAGATCCTCTAAGAGCTCTACAATTGCCACTGCTAAGAGCTCAAAGGCATCAAAACTAGAAGCAAAATCATCCGGTAAAGGAGAAAAGAGAACTAAGACAAAGGCTACAAGATCATACACAAGCCTCAAACATGATGAAGAGATAGAATCTGATGAAGAGATCAAGAAGATGAAGAGAAGAAGAAAGTATCTGGAGAATACTCTACTGATCTAGACAAGGAAGAAGAAAAGACAGATAAAAGTGTTGAGAAGCCTACTCTTGATGATTTCATCAAGGCAATTACTGTGGATGGAAACCTGAAAACATTAATAGAATTCAATGATGAATGTAGTGAAGCTAACCAGAAGATCCTGCAAGATGCCACAGTCAAGTATCTGAATATCTACAACAAAGCTTTCATCGAAATCATATCTCTAATTCCTAAAACCTTGAGAAGGAACTTGAAATTAGAAAGAATAATGTTAAAGAAAAGGATATGGAGATCCGTGAATAGATAGCCATTCAACTCTATCCTTCCATCACTCCTAAGCAAAAGAATATGATCTTCAAAGATTGCAAGGATGAGTTTCGGAGCAAAGCTAGGATGAATCAGCTTATGCTTGGAGAAACTGACAAGGTGGCAAAAGAAACAGAAGACATCCTTCGGAATGCATACAAAAGATTCAATATTCCTATTATAGAGGACCTGGGTGATGATCCCTCTGCCATGGATGACAAAGAAGAATCTACTAAGACAATGGCAAAAGAGGCAAAGGAGACAAGTGAAGAGAAAGCTAAAGACTTAGATTCCTCTGCTTCGGAAGAGGAAGTTCATGAAGAAGAAGACACCTCTCTTCCAGATCCTCCTACTTACTTTGGAATTGAAGGAGAAGAAAGAAAAGAAGAGAGCATCAGTCAAGAAGAACAAGTAAAGGGAAGCGAAGAAGGTCAAACAGAAAAGACCATAGATGACAGTGCTAAGGCTACAGAAAGGGAGAAAACTCTGTCTCCAGAAAGAGACACAACATAAGTAGTTAAAGATTTCTTGACCAAAGAGATGATGGAACTTGATGAACCGGAACTGCTTCTAGGTCCATTCAATTTTGACTCCCTCTCCCCAGTTCAAACCATGAAGCTAGCATCCTTTACTCAAGCAAAGGCAAAGGGTATGTGCAGGATCATGATGGGCCAAACTATACCTCTAAGTGGCAATGAAAATACAAAAAATCAGACTTTATCAAGTTCATGTGAAGTTTTGAATGGATTATCTATACAATTTGAAAAAGATGTAAGAATGAAATTTGTAGAGAATTGAATCTAGTTTATAGGCTACTATTTTTAAGAAAAAATAAATAAATTTACTTAGTGAAAATTGAATATTTCAATGAACAGCTATTAAATTTTTCAGAAAAAAATAAAAAGTGGGCGTCTGTCTAGCCAACCTAACTATGAGTAAAAATATATATATTTTTTTGAAACTTTCAAAATAAGTAGAGGACTCATGTCCGGATGTGATGCATATTTATTTGAAATTTTTTTCTAATAAAATAATTAGTTATGATTTTTTTACTGTGACTTTTTTTTAAAATAAAAAGTAATTTTCTAGCCAACCTAACTCGATAAAAAAAAATCAAAATTCAAATTTTTTTCTTTTTAACCTATAGCCAGAAAAGCATAGAGTGTGACACAGGTTTCAAATCTCAAAAAGGTGAAATGGTTTGAAAATTATGGATGTTTTTCAATCAGTGTGTCCATCAGGATTTCAGAGACACGGTATATTGAAAATTATTAATAATTATTTAATAAAATGATAACCAAATAAATCTTATATTTTTAGAAAGCTAACAATTTTTTCTATAAACCCTTTTGTTTTATCAATTTTGCATAAAAAAAAAGTTGTCAGCACGAAGGGTGAAGTTCGAAGAAGAGACTAAAACATTAAAACACATTACAATCCATAAAAAGTCAACAATCAAAATAGATATCCGTCTTGCTTTGTACCAAAGCAAGATAGATATCTATTTTGCTTTAGTAAAAGCAATTAGAATGGATATCCATTCTGGAAATGGATATCCGTGCTGAAAACGGATATCAGTTCTAGAAACGAATATCCGTTTTCAGAACGGATATCTATTTTGTTGATCTATGAAAAATTTTGTGCCATTGGTTTTGGATGAAGAGAAGCAACATATTTTGTACCATTGGTATTGTTTCACTGAAGATACAATCCATGGGTATATCATTTATGTATGCGTGGACATTTCATGTATATCCTGCTATCGTTTATTGTGGTTGTAAATGGTGAATGTACATGTCAAAGGATACAAAGGTTGACCGGCCATATCAGGAAAATTGGGAAAAGATATGTTAGTTGACCGTTGATAACAAGTCATGTTATGTATAGGCTAAATCAAGGACATCAGACTTACAATAGTTATCGGAGAGACAAAGTTCCATTGAGTTGACAACATTGATCTCACAGATCAAGTCATATCATGGTGACAATCATTAAGTGTCACCGATGGGTTATTTATCGGCACATTGGAAGAATGGTTGAGAATTACACCGATGAGAGGGAGTCACACCGATAGAAGGAACATCAAAAAGAGATGGACTCTCGGAGGTGAGAAGAAAAGTATCACCGATAGAGGCGGTCTGGCCAATGGTGTAGTTCGGTGTTTATTGTTTCGGTGTGAGATACGATATCAGAAATCGAAGAGAATGTCTGACCAATGTAGAAGTCTTACCGATGACTAATGGACAGTAAACACATCGGGGAGAGTTATAACGTCAGAATGCAAGTAAAAAGTCTCACCGAGGGTATTGGTCTTATCGATAGACAAGGGTGGTGAATCTCACATCGATGTAAGTGTGTATATATCCTACAATCATCTTATTCCATGAGACCACATTTCTTTAAGGCATTTTTTCAAACAGTTCATGTGTCTTGTCTATGCTTCCACACTTTCCGTACATGTCTACCAGAGCATTTCCAACTAGAATATCTACAAAAATCCCACTTCCATTATGCTTTGATGAATGTCCATACCCTATTCCAAAGCTCCTATTTTGGTAGAGGTAGAGAGGATGCTGACAAAGGTTGCAGAATCTAGCTTTACACTTGCCAATTGCATTTGCTTGAAAATTTCTAAAGCCTTTTCAACAAACCCGTTTATGCATATCCTACAATAATAGTAGTCAAGGAGATCACATTTCTCCAACTAGACTTCTACCAATTCAGAAAATGTGTGCTTCTGGACCAGTGTTTGGTACAAGAAACATACCAATAGAGTGGTGGCCATAATTCTCCCTCAATTGGAATGAAAAGGTACCCTTTTTCCATCTGAAGGAGGTCTCTCCTTGTTATGCACTTTAAATCTCTCTTTTAGTTCTTTCAAGGGAAGGATTCCACCTTGGTTTGAGTAGTTGAAAGCGTTGAAGATACTTGACTTAAGAAGAAATGGACTAGAGGGTTCTATTCCCAAATCTCTTGCCAATTACTCACAACTTCACTGGAAAAGAATTTCACACAACAACTTGAAGGGGAGTATACTTGCAGAATTTGGTGGTCTGGGGAAGTTAGAACATCTTTGTTTGTCCTACAATCGCCTAAGTGGAAGCATTCCAAATTCTCTAGGAAACTGCATGTCTCTAATTGATTTGTCCCTTTACAATAACCATCTCACAAGTGCTCTACTCTCATGTCTTTACTTTGAAGGGAGCATGCTAATTACTTTGATCCATCCTCTTATACATATCATAGAACAACGGAGGAGTCACACCGACAGCATAAGCCTGAGCGATGGATTCTACACATCGGCGAGAGGTCCCACATTGGGCTAACAAATTTGAAGGTTACCGATAATGATAAGTCTAGCCGACAATAGAGAAAGGAAGAACATATGAAGCATAGTTCGATGAGACATTAGAAATGTCTTGCCGATAGTAAAGAAAGAGTGTATTTTGGTCTCGTTTGGACCTTGGGAAGGATATTTTAAAAGCTATTTGAGCAATTGGTGGGTTAATGGGTATTTTACACCTTGTTTGTAAGCTTTTGCTGTGTTGCTCTGCATCACTTGTCTACAACATGCAAAGTTTACCTTTCTCACCCATACCTTCAGTATATAAAGGACATTAATAGGGAATTTGTAATTTCCACTTTGTCAGTGCAATCTAGGAGAGGATAGATTGTCTAAAGTTGTGATCTATTTCCATTTACACTTGCCATAACTACAAATGCTTAGTGTTTATTCTCAACCTCGGTATATGAATAAAATGTGACCTATTGTTCTAATAGGCCTATAGGGACAAAGAGGTGATAAAGCCTTTAATTTTAAACATAATAACTTCCCATATTGGTAAGGTCCTGGATGACAATCCTTTGATGCACCTAATTATAATAGGTGTTATGATAGTCCTTGGTATCTTTTCATTTCTTTCTTGAATGGCCTGCAAATAAGACATAAGACATATTAGATCCTTCATAAATAAGAATTCTCATACATTACATTTAAACTTAAACTCCTTAAACATCCATCAATCCATCCATTAATATCAAAATGCCATGAATATCCTATGATCAACCATTCTAATTCCTAGGATAGTCATATATTGCAATTTTTCTTCTCTATACTAAAATAGCCCAAGGAATATCTAACCTCGAATTTGTATTTTAACAATCTAATGTCTTTACAAATAACATTGAGTCTTCTTTTGGGACAACATTTTTGCCTTTAGAAGCTCCTCATTTGATGATAGCCTAAAATCAAATAATGGCTTATATCCAGAGCTTTATTAAGTTGATACCTAGGTGGATTAGTGTGTAAACATTGAAATTAGATGGTAATTCACAAGTTTATTGAATAATACAATGAATCTCTAGTATAGAATCCAAATGTACATAATAAACCAGATATCTATTTTGTAGTACGCATATGGACGTTGCAAGTGTCTGTTGCAAAGAATTGGGTTTTCCAAAATGGATATCCATTTTGGAAAAGCAAAAAAAAGACAAAAGGAATATTTCTGGGCCCGATTTCTGCAACCAGAGACCCTCTGCTGTCGAAATACTCGTGATTTCTGGCTATGATAGTGAAAGGAATATTTTTATGCACTTTTGGAGACACAATTTTCTTGTTACAATCATAAGAGTGATATTTTTGTTCCCCTAATGGGGAGCAATAGTCGTCATAAAGCAAAAAGGAGGAGGAAAGTTACATTGGAGGAAATTGAAGCAATTAGGAAAAAAGATAGGGAAAGGAAGAGGATTGGAAGGGTGGGTTTGGCAGATGCTCATCAAGGTGAATCTTCTTCTTTACCATCTAATGACATGCAAATTGAAGATGTTAATTTTGATTATAATGAAATGTTAGATAAGAATGAAATTCACCATGATATTGCAAATGAAAATATTGAAAAATGTTATGAAACACCTATTCATAATAGCAATACCATGGACAAAGAAGAAGAAGAAAAATGAAGACGTACACTTGAAGAAAG
This sequence comes from Cunninghamia lanceolata, assembly GCA_027924645.1. Classification (NCBI taxonomy): domain Eukaryota; kingdom Viridiplantae; phylum Streptophyta; class Pinopsida; order Cupressales; family Cupressaceae; genus Cunninghamia; species Cunninghamia lanceolata. The sequence goes on along the minus strand of BSBN01000189.1, from coordinate 2,536,315 downwards.
TGGATATGAACATTATGATATTGAAATTGCACTCCATAATCCATTTGTTGATAAAATTGATGAGGTTGAAAACATGGATGAAATAAGAACAATCAATGTATCTCCAAATTTCATAAGAAGAGAGGACATTTGTCAAGAAGAGAATAACCGTGATGAAATTGGAAAACACCCAAAAACCCCAAAATGGTTACTTGAAATTGATGAGAACATAATGGAAAAACTTGAAGGCAAGAGGTCATCACGAACGGTTCGATTGTGGGCTACAAAACTCTTCAATGAATACTTTGAGAAGAAAACATTAACCGAACAATGCCAACTTTTTGTGCAATTATTAAAGATGTACAAAATGAGACCTTTACTAAAAGAAATTAAAGATTCGGTTAAACAAAGTGTCCGATCAGAATAAAATTATTGTAAGAAGCCTTTTCAATGCACTCAATTCTACTGGAAAGACTAGCAAGGAGAAAGATAAAAGAGCTGCCCATAGAGTAATAACAACCTCAATAGTAAGTAAACAATTAAGAAATGCACGATTAATGAGGCAAACTTGTGTTGACTTAAGATTGAATCGTAAAACATTGTCAAAAGCACTAGCATTAAGATTAAGGCTAGATAGTCCTGTTGCCAATGATACTTGGGCTTTCAGTGGTAGGCTTCCACGAGTTGACAAGAAGCTAATTGATAGCACAAAGGAAGAAATTGAATGATTTTGGCACACTAACTCTAGGGTATCACTGAATGCAAAAGATGTTGTAAAGTTAAGAACTAGTGATAAAGACCGCACACCACATCCTAAACATTACTTGGAATGTAGACAAACAACATTGTACAAACAATATTGTGAAACTCACCCAGGTATGACAATCTCACAAAGAGCATTTGAATCTCTTAAGCCATTTTATTGTGTTCCTCTTAAAGTTCGTTATACATGTTGTTGCGAATACCATGTAGAATTTTCTATGTACCATGAATTATTATGCAATATTCATTCTACTTTGCACACTAACGAAATGTTACAGGAGTGTGGTGCAATTCAACTACCAAAGTCATCTAGGGACTTATTGGATTTATTTCTATGTATTAGAGATGATGGTTGCATGTTCTACAAGAATGATTGTTTAAATGAAAAGTGTTTACAATGTGGTGGGTTATCAAAGTTTGTATCATTTTTTCATGAGGGCAACAAGCATGATTTTGGAAAGAGAATGGTTGAGAAAAAGAGATATGAGACAATGAAATACAATTTGAAAAATGGAGGTGAAGGTTCTAGATGTGAGTTGATTGTAAGAGAGGTAAGTATTGCTGATTTTATTGATGATTTTAAGAAAAATCTTTTCTACAAGTATGTCAGACATAGCCATAGGTCTCGATGGTTAGATCAATAGTTCAGGATGTGTAAATACTCTTTCTCGATTGGAACTATTGTCTCTGTAGTTGATTTTACAGAAAACTATACATTGCAACCCCAAAATGAAGTTCAATCCCAGTACTACAATTCTATTCAGATTGCTATTTTTGTTCACATCACATACAGACATGCCCCCGAGAATATAGAAGAGAATAGGAAGATTGTCAGAGAATACCATTTTTACATGAGTGATGATCGGTCTCATTCAGCAGAGTTTGTGTAATATTGTTTTCAACAATTTTATGGGTTCTTACAAGAAAAAGATATTAGAATAGATCAACATCTCATTTGGTCAGATAATTGCACTGGTCAATTCAAGAATGCTCATAATTTCTATTGGTTGAGCAAAATGCATGTAGAGAAGGGTATACCTCATATTTAAAATTTTTTTGAAGTCGGGCATAGAAAAGGTGAACATGATGGAGCAGGTGCATGCGTGAAGAGAGCTCTTTTTAAAGAACAACTAAAGATTAGAGGTGGTGCTACATTCAGTAATGCAGATTCCATTGTTAAGTGGTGTAACTATGCATTGTCACGAGGAGTGGCTCTTGATTCTGAAGTGCGCAGGTTCTTTTGGTTGGTTGATGATGGGATAGCGATAGAGAAATTGGAATGTTAGAGAATCAGTGAATCATCAAAGATGCATTCATTTCAATGCTCAAATGCAAGTACATGGACTATTTGGACATGAGAATTAGCTTGTTTTTGTCAGAGTTGTATTAAATGTAATTGGAACAATTGTGAGTCAAGTGAGTGGGTAGATGCATGGATTCCACAATATTTAGTCCCTTTATATGAAGGTTAATCATCTTCCGTCAATGACATGGAGAGCTCATTTGACTATGAACATCTTTTAGACCTTGTACAGCCAGGTCATGTTTATGCAATTGTTGCACCGCATGGAAATGAAGAGAAGTCAGACTATTGGTTGGCACGATGTGTACAAGGAAAACAAAAGCTAACACAACCTATGATAGATGATGATGGGTTCACATATCCTACAGGATCAGTTGTTATTGCTGGGACTTGGTTATGAACATATATTGTTAAAAAAAATTGGCATCTCAGCCTTTGAAGACTTTGAGAAGCATAAAACCATATTGATGTATTCTCGCCTAGTTGTAGCAACAAATGTCGAGTTACTAAAGCATTGTGGAAGACCAAAATCAAAAGAACTATGGACAATTAGTAATGCTGATTATGAAGCAATATTGGATACTTTGAAGGTAAGAGATGACCCCTCAGGTACGCTTGACTAGCACTTAAACTTCCAGATGGACAGGTATGACATTTTTATCTTAAATTGTTCTTGTTTTTTCTATTTTTTAGAATTGTTTTATAAAAAATCTTGTTACTTTAATAACTATAATGCATGCTTTTGACTATACAGGACAGCGAATAAAGTTATTTTAGATGGCATCGTAGATTATTTTGCATGGCATTGTAAATTATTTTGTATGGCATCGTAGGTTATTTTGACTATACTCGAGGTATGATTTTTAGTTCTCATTTGTATTTCTTAATACTACACATTTGTACCTTTTTCTACATAAGGCATTCCATGAGGTGACATGTATTTGATTGCTTTTGCCAAATAGTTCATGTGCCTTGTCTATGCTTTCACATATTACGTACATGTGTCACATGGCAATTGCAACTACAACATCTGACAAAATTCTCATTTCTTTAAGGTATTCCACCAAACAGTTCATGTGCCTTGCCTATGCTTCCTTACTTTGCATTCTTATAAAAGTCCTATAACAGTCATAATTAATCTTCATACTAATCATGATAGTAATCTTGCCATCATTGTATTCCATGAGATGACAGTCCTATAACAGTCCTATACATGTCTACTAGGATAGTTTTAACTACAACAGTCCTACAACAGTCCTAAAATAGTACTAGAACAGTCCTATAATAAGCACAGCATTTAATGTACATATTTATGATATTCATGTTTACTTTTAAATCTGCTTGTTCATGCTTCTCATAGGACGTCACCTCCCCTACCCATCCAGCTCTATAGAAGAAGAGAGACAACAAATGATCAAAAGGGATCACCAATTAGTGGTAAGTGATTGATTACTTATGTCATGTCATATATTTTGAATATTAAGTTCTATATTAATGTGCACATTGTTTGATTGTATTAATAGGTGGAAATTCAAAACTCTCTATCGAGGAGGTCTAGTCGATGAGCGATGGAAGATGAGTCATTGACTGGTTCACTATCTTCATGGCCTAGCAAGAGCCATATATTATTTGATAGCAATCCATAGGAGATTTGATTTTGGGACATTTTGTTACATATGTGTATTTGGCTTTGTAAACATACTTTTGTATGTTATCAATGTATATCATTGTATATACCCATATGGTTTTATTTGTACATGCCTATATGGCTTGATATATGCACTATACATTATTTTCATGACATTATGTGCATATATGTATATATAAGATCCTAATTTGGCACAAGTAGGGAGAATGCTTGCACAGGTTATGGAATTTGGTTTTAAACATTCCAATTGTATTTGCTTCAAAGTTTCTAAAGCCTTTTCAAAAAATCCATTTTGTGCATATCTTGCAATCATTGCATTCCATGAGATAGCATCTCTTTGAGGTGTCATGCCAAACTATTCACATGCCTTGTCTATGCTTCCACACTTTGGATTTACACCCGCCAATTGCATTTTCTTAACATTTCCTTTCAATCCTTATCAAAAATTCTATTTTGTGCACATATTGCAATCATTGCATTCCTTCATTTACAACACATGATTAAATAAGAAGATGCATATTTACAACACTTAAGACCTTCATGAAATGATACATTGGTTTCTTGATATTGAATCATGCATTGGAGATCTTCAAAGTATTAAATATGTTTGAAGTGATGAAGAAACTTGTTATTTTGATGTATTTCAACTCCAAACTTCCATCTAGAAATGAAGGTGCTAATCCTTTATCAAACTAATCTAAAAGTGCACCTTGGTACTTAGGGCACTAGATTATGATTGATCAACCTAAAATGTGCGCCTAAGGCTAGATAGTGAATAGGAAGGATAAAATGCATCATCAAAGGAGTTTATAGTTATTGAAGGCATCAAATGATGACTTGGGCGCACATCTACCTCTCTACACCATATGTGACTAGTGCCAATTATTGAATAAACAACCTAGAATGAGTGCCTTACTATTTGAGGTGCTAGTTCATGTTTCTAGAACACCAAAAGTGTGCCTCGATGTTGAGGTGCTAGCTCTTGCTCAAGCAACCTTGAAAGTGCGCTTTCACAAGGAGGTTAAAATGTATTATCAAAGGATTAAGTTGAATCAAGGAATCATCATTGAAGACAAGTAAAACATGACTGTGAATGAGGCACACTTTTCATCATCTTAACCTCACAATTGCGCCTTCCATTGGAAGCTCATATTGTGCCTAAAAAGGAATAGTACTGAGATATCATCCATGTCAATGATTGAGAATGTGTCAATTGGAACAATATTTTTTGTTCAGCTCATCGTGGGGTCAAACGGACTGCGCCAACGCGTCAGGGTGGGGGGGTAAATGCTAGGGGAGGTCTCGTTTCATGCGCCAAGCATCCCAGTCATTCCGGGCAAGAGGCTACCGGCAAAGTCCCTTAAGATCCCTGAGACCAAAAAATTACCAAACTTTGACCGGGCAGTTCTCAGAATTCATGAAAGTTGGGAATGTTCTGTTTGGACCTACAGGTGCACGTGACATCCTTCCACAATAACCTCTCTCATTTTTGGTCAACTCCATTCCGTTTGACCGTACCAAAATCAAACGCATTGTTGCAAAATGCTTCAATTTGATGTAGTGGAAAGGTGCTAGGTGCGACATTTTTCATTCCATAGCTCGTTCAGTCAAACGGACTACCCCAACGCGTCGGGGTGGGGGGGTAAATGCTAGGGGAGGTCTCGTTTCATGCGCCAAGTGTCCCAGTCATTCCAGGCAAGAGGCTACCAGTAAAGTCCCTTAAGATCCCTGAGACCAAACAACTGCCAAACTTTGACCGGGCAGTTCTCGAAATTCATGATAGTTGGGAATGCTCTGTTTGGACCTACAGGTGCACGTGACATCCTTCCACAATAACCTCTCTCATTTTTGGTCAACTCCATTTCGTTTGACCGTGCCAAAATCAAATGCATTAGTGCAAAATGCTTCAATTTGATGTAGTGGAAAGGTGCTAGGTGCGACATTTTTCATTCCATAGCTCGTGCAGTTGAACAGGATATGCCAACGCATCAGATTGGGGGGCTAAATGATAGGGGAGGTCTCGTTTCATACGCCAAGCGTCCCAGTCATTCCGGGCAAGAGGCTACCGGCAAAGTCCCTTAAGATCCCTGAGACCAAAAAACTACCAAACTTTGACCGGGCAGTTCTCAAAATTTGTGACAGTTGGGAATGCTCTATTTGGACCTACAGGTGCACGTGACATCCTTCCACAATAACCTCTCTCATTTTTGGTCAACTCCATTCTGTTTGACCGTGTTGAAATCAAATGCATTGGCGCAAAATGCTTCAATTTGATACAGTGGAAAGGTGCTAGGTGCGACATTTTTCATTCCATAGCTCGTGGGGTCGAATGGACTCTGCCAACGTGTCAGGGTGGGCAGGTAAATGCTAGTGGATGTCTTGTTTCATGCGCCAAGCGTCCCAGTCATTCTAGGCAAGAGGCTACCGGCAAAGTCCCTTAAGATCCCTGAGACCAAAAAACTACCAAACTTTGACCGGGCAGTTCTCAGAATTCATGATAGTTGGGAATGCTCTGTTTGGACCTACAAGTGCACATGGCATCCTTCCACAATAACCTCTCTCATTTTTGGTCAACTCCATTCTATTTGACCGTGTTGAAATCAAATGCATTGGCACAAAATGCTTCAATTTGATGTAGTGGAAAGGTGCTAGGTGCGACATTTTTCATTCCATAGCTCGTGGGGTCGAACGGACTCTGCCAACGCGTCGGGGTGGATGGGTAAATGCTAGTGGAGGTCTCGTTTCATGCGCCAAGCGTCCCAGTCATTCCGGGCAAGAGGCTACCGGCAAAGTCCCTTAAAATCCCTGAGACCAAAAAACTGCCAAACTTTGACTAGGTAGTTCTCAGAATTCATGATAGTTGGGAATGCTCTATTTGGACCTACAGGTGCATGTGGCATCCTTCCACAATAACCTCTCTCATTTTTGGTCAACTCCATTCCGTTTGACTGTGTTGAAATCAAACGCATTAGTGCAAAATGCTTCAATTTGATGTAGTGGAAAGGTACTAGGTGTGACATTTTTCATTCCATAGCTTGTGGGGCTGAACGGTTTGCTCCAACACGTCGGGGTGGGTGAGTAAATGCTAGGGGAGGTCTTGTTTTGTGTGCAAAGCATCCCAGTCGTTCTGAGCTGTAAGCTACCGACAAAGTCAAAAGTTGCTAGGAGTGAAATTTTGCATTCCATAGGTCTTGGGGCAGAATGGTTTGCTCCAACACGTCGGGGTGGGCAAGTAAATGCTAGGGGAGGTCTTGTTTTGTGTGCAAAGAATCCTAGTCGTTCCGAGCTGTAAGCTACCATCAAAGTCAAAAGTTGCTAGGATTGAAATTTTGCATTCCACAGGTCTTGGGGCTGAACGGTTTGCGCCAACGCATCAGGGTGGGTGGGTAAATGCTAGTGGAGGTCTTGTTTCGTGCGCCAAGTGTCCCAGTCATTCCAAACTGTAAGCTACTGACAAAGTCAAAAGTTGCTAGGATTGAAATTTTGCATTCCACAGGTCCTGGGGCTGAACAGTTTGCGCCAACATGTCGGGGTGGGTGAGTAAATGCTAGGGGAGGTCTCATTTTGTGTGCAAAGCATCCCAGTCATTCCGAGCTGTAAGCTATTGGCAAAGTCAAAATTTGCTAGGATTGAAATTTTGCATTCCACAGGTCTTGGGGCCGAACGGTTTGCGCCAACGCATTAGGGTGGGCAGGTAAATGCTAGTGGAGGTCTTGTTTCGTGCGCCAACCGTCCCAGTCGTTCCAAGCTGTAAGCTACCGACAAATCAAAAGGTGCTAGGATTGAAATTTTGCATTCCACAGGTCCTGGGCCCGAACGGTTTCTGCCAACACGTCGGGGTGGGTGGGTAAATGCTAGGGGAGGTCTCATTTAGTGTGCAAAGCATCCCAGTCGTTTTGAACTGTAAGCTACCGGCAAAGTCAAAAGTTGCAAGAATTGAAATTTTGCATTCCACAGGTCCTGGGGCCGAACAGTTTGCGCTAATGCATCAGGGTGGGTGGGTAAATGCTAGTGGAGGTCTTGTTTCGTGCGCCAAGCGTCCCAGTTGTTCTGAGATGTAAGCTACCGGCAAAGTCAAAAGTTGCTAGGATTGAAATTTGCATTCCACTGGTCCTGGGGCCGAACGGTTTGGGCCAACACGTCGGGGTGGGCGAGTAAATGCTAGGGGAGGACGCTTGGCGCACGAAATGAGACCTCCCCTAAAATTTACCCCGCCACCCTGACGCGTTGGCGCAGTCCGTTTGACCGCACGAGTTATGGAATGAAAAATGTCGCACCTAGCACCTTTCCACTACATGAAATTGAAGCATTTTGCAACAATGCGTTTGATTTCGGCACGGTCAAACGGAATGGAGTTGACCAAAAATGAGAGAGGTTATTGTGGAAGGATGCACATGCACCTGTAGGTCCAAACAGAACATTCCCAACTTTCACGAATTTTGAGAACTGCCCAGTCAAAGTTTGGCAATTTTTTGGTCTCAGGGATCTTAAGGGACTTTGCCGGTAGCCTCTTGCCCGGAATGACTGGGACACTTGGTGCATGAAACGAGACCTCCCCTAGCATTTACACCCCCACCCCGATGCGTTGGCGTAATCCGTTCGACCGCACGAGCTATGGAATGAAAAATATCGCACCTAGCACCTTTCCACTACATTAAATTGAAGCATTTTGTGCCAATGCGTTTGATTTCGGCAGGGTCAAACAGAATGGAGTTGACCAAAAATGAGAGAGGTTATTGTGGAAGGATGTCACATGCACCTGTAGGTCCAAATAGAGCATTCCCAACTGTCACGAATTTTGAGAACTACCTGGTCAAAGTTTGGCAGTTTTTTGGTCTCAGGGATCTTAAGGGACTTTGCCGATAGCCTCTTTCCTGGAATGACTGGGATGCTTGGCACATGAAATGAGAGCTCTCCTAGCATTTACCCCCCCACCCCGATGCGTTGGCGTAGTCCATTCGACCGCACAAGCTATGGAATGAAAAATGTCGCACCTAGCACCTTTCCACTACATCAAATTGAAGCATTTTGTGCCAATGCGTTTGATTTTGGCACGGTCAAACGGAATGGAGTTGACCAAAAATAAGAGAGGTTATTGTGGAAGGATGTCACATGCACTTGTAGGTCCAAACAGAGCATTCCCAATTTCACAAATTTTGAGAACTGTCCAGTCAAAGTTTGACAGTTTTTTGGTCTCAGGGATCTTAAGGGACTTTGCCGATAGCCTCTTACCCGGAATGATTGGGATGCTTGGTGCACAAAATGAGACCTCCCCTAGCATTTATCCCCCCACCCTGACGCGTTGGCGTAGTCTGTTCGACCCCACGATGAGCAGAACAAAAAATATGGTACTGGCAAGGTTTTTTCTCTTAGGATCTTAAGTGACTTTGCTCTTACAGAATAATGTATCGGCAAAGACCCTAGTTTTCATAAGAGGAGACATGTGATTTTAAGAGGTTTTTGGGAATGTGACTTTAGTCTTCCACTCCTTATCTAATGATGAGTTTATTCTCAGAGTTTGATGGCTTTTATGAGCATATACACGATGTTGTTTTAGGATAGTCATACTCTGATGTGTAAATAATAGTAAATAGAGAGCTTCTCAGCCATAAATGGGATTTGCATACACACACACACCCAACTGAAATAGTATCCTTATTGGTCTTATTGGCACCTCCCCCCAAGATGTAAGTTTTTTATGTTTGTAATGTGCCCCCAGTGTCCTTGACATAGAGTTTCTTGACATTAATTTCATTCAAACATGTCTTCAATTCATCTTCAAAATGTTTTCAATACATCTCCAATGCCTTTTCAATGAAGGTTTATGCATATTTATACATGATTTGAGGGAAACCAATAGTCTCCAACTGACTCTTGAGTACTTGACTATTCATCTTCCATACTTTTGCATTCTTTTTACATTTTTCATATGACAACTTTGACATATTTACAAAATTTGACAAGATGAAGACTAAATACATGATGAAATGGTTTATCATGACCTTATTTGATTAGGGCATATATAAGGAATTTTTTCATATTGATTCTATTGATCTAAAACCATTCTCTTGATCTAAAACCATTCTCAATGCTAAACATATCATCAATGGACTAAAGAACTATCATCATAATGTATGGCATCATGGGAAGTATCATGACTTGCACATAAGGAATTTAAATTATATTGTATATTAACGTATATATACATTAAAATCTAGTCCATAATGGTAGATATATACAAAAATTTGGCAAATATGCCAACTCAAAATATTTTTTACAAAATGTGGCATATGCCATGTCTCAAAATCTATATACAATCTACATGCCAAATAGCTACATCAAATACTACAAGTCCACTTGACCCTCAATCTGTGATGGATCCACAATCTTTGATGGATCCACAATCTGTGATGGATCCTGAAAAAGTGTCCTCTTTGTACCAAAATGTCTAGTAATTGATGGAGGTGAAGTTTCCTGCATTAACAAGTCAAAACACAAGTTAAAGTTAGTAAATAGATTCTTATCTACTACAATTAAGAACTTTCATTTATTAACATACATCTAAATCACTACAATTAACTATAAGACCGCTAGATAAACTATCAATTATTTAGAAAAATTCAATTCAATTACCTCGACTCTATGTTGTTGTTCAGACAATCATTCTGCAAATGATTTTCTCTTAAGACGATCAAGTGTCATAGTGAAGCATGATGGCAAAGGTGGCACATCACTCACATTCTCAACAGACTACATAAAAGCAAAGTAACATTGAAATAAATTAATATATAATTATTAAACAAAATAGGAAATGCATACATTTAAAATAGGAAATGCACTACACAAAAACTTATCTACTAGAAAACAAGTACATACCACCATCGAGGCCTCCTGCATCAATTAAAAAGGACAAGAATGTAAGACTCTAAATTACTATAATCAAATATTTAAGTTTTCTAAATTATCAATTAAAGTACAATTCAATCAAATTACCTCCACCCTTTGTTGGCGTTGAGAAAGCCATTCTGCAAATGATAGTCCCTTGGGTCGATCAGGAGTTCAAGAAAAGACTATTGGCAAAGATGCCACATCATTCACATTTTTGATTGGCTATAAAATAAAATTAACATCAAGATATAAATTAATATATAATTACTCACAAAGAAATAAATGCATAAAAAAAAAGTTAATGTGTACAACAAATTATACCGGCAAGTCCAAGCCAAATTGGATGGCAGACAAAGTTGCATGATGAACTTCTGTCAACTCCTCCTCTGTCATCAATTGTTACCCCCACTTAGATACATTGGTACTAATAAAGTTGTTTATTTATTCAAATGGAATAGACCATAAAATTTAACTTTAAATTTTACCTACACAAAAGATTGCTCATGCATTTCTCCTTCTCTAATGTTTACTGATCCGGTAGCTTCTACTCTTGTCCCTAACCCCTCACCTTGAGTTCTGGACCCCATTGCCTCATCTCGTGAATGGAGATCATACTCTGATGTGTTCAACGGTGGCTCACTACTCTCCATAATAGGACCCAAGCATAAATGATTGCAAGAAATGCAATGATGGGGCACACATATATGTCTGGACGACAACGGTCTAGTGGTACCAGGTGATCCAATATCATCACCTTCATCATGTGCTTGTGCAAACTAAGATGTCTGTATAATCAAATGCTCAGTCAAAGAGTGTATGGCACTAAGGCCCTGTTGTGTTGCACTTGCAACAACGTCTGGGTGCTGCATTGGGGGTGGAGAAGGGATAGCTGGAGGGGGAATATAGGGACCTTGTACTTGTCTAATTGCCCTAGGTCTATCTTGAGGCATTCCTCTGCCCACTCCTTGAAACTCTCTAAAATCAAAAGAATTAACATGTTGACCCATGACGAACTCTGCATAGAGTTTACAAAGGAAATACAAAGGCACATCTAAATTGTTGTTGGGTGGTTTATAAAAAACCATCCACCAACAATCCCAAAAGTTTTGACTAATGCCCTCATGAATACACCATTTGATTGAAAATTTGGGCTTACAGACATCAACGTGCAATCCAGTTTTAGGATTGAAAAAGTGTTGGGCCAACATAGTTTTTGTAATCTCTAAATCTTTGACTTCCTCATATGACAAACCATTAGTATATTCAGCCTTCTTGGCTTCTTACCATTGTTGAAATGATTTGTGTTGGGTGGAGAAGGTTTGAATATGATTAATGATTCCCTCTAAATTCGATGTCATTATAGACAATCGAGGGTGGCGGCGATACATTTCTATGATCCTACTTATATGATCAATATTTCTTTGAATATTCTCTTCTACTATTGGAGGGGGAGGGTTTGGTGGTGGAGGGTTTGGGTTTTCATTTTGTGTATCCATTTTACCTAATTAAATTATAAAACATACCCACTTAGCATAAAAACCAAAAAAATTGCTTGAAAATACAAAACAAACAAAAAAAATGCATGAAATCTTACCTCTTTGGATCAGATATCCATTCCTCAGCTCTGATATCCATTTTTTTGAAGATGAGACTGCATTTTTGCAAGCCATGGGTTTGCAAAAATGTAGTCTTTTTTGCTTTTTATGATCTTCAAAATGGATATCAAAACGGATATCCGTTTCCAAAACGGATATCCGTTTTCCTTTTCCTTATTGTATTCATTTTTTTTATTTTATTATTTTAGCATTGCATACATTTTAAGTATTTAGGCATTTTAGTTATAAGATACAAGCAAATTTATAAAGGATTATGATGATATTTAGGCATTTTAGCTATAAAATACTATCAAAATTTATATAGGATTATGATGATATATATATTTGATTTTTATATGATTTACTTATACTAAGGTATCTCATAGTATTTTAAAGGCACTTTTGAATAGATACAGGAGAGAGGTAGATGTGGGTTAGGGGTTAGGGATTAGGCCCATTATTTAGGGTTTACAGATTTAGAGAGAGAGAGAGACTACTTTTGACATGCAACTGTAAACCCTAAATAATGCCCCTAAACCCTAAACCCAAGTAACCCTAAATAATTCTTCCAAATACTAAACCCTAACCCCTAAACCATAAACCCTAAATAATTCCCCTAAGCCCTAAACCCTAAACCTAAGAAAGGGAGTCCTAGTTTTCTTGTTTCTGTTTGCTTCGTCGATAAGGGAGAGGGAAAGATAGAGGGGAGAGATAGGATATATAGGAATGATAGGGGAATGACTGGGATGCATGATTAAACCTAACCCCTAACCCCTAACCCCTATTTCCTAACTCCTAAACCCTAAACTTGAGAAACCATAAACCCCTAAATCCTAAACACTAAACCCAAGAAACCCTAAACCTCTATCAAGCTCTATCTACCTATCTCACTATCTCCCCATCACTATCATTCCTCTACCTCTCAATCTCTCTCCCTATGCTTTAGCCATGTCCCTCACTCTATATCTCCCTATTGGTCCTCTCTCTCTAAACACTAAACCCTAAACCTCTAAACCTTAACCCCTAAACCCTAAACATGAGCAACCCTAAACTCTATCTCCTATCTCTCCCTTATCTCCCTATCTTTATCATCCTTCTACCTCTCAATCCTTCTCCCTATTTCTCTAGACATATCGCTCACTCTCTATCTCCCTATCTCTCCCCTTTGTCACCTCTATCTCTCCCTATCTGTCTCCTCTCTCTTTCTATCTAGCTATCTCCAAAACTGAGAAACCCTAAACCTAGGTACACCCTAAATCCAATCAACTCTAAACCTATATCTCCCTATCTCTCCCCTATCTCCCTATCTCTATCATCCCTCTACCTCTCTTGATCTCTCTCCCTGTGTCCCTGGCCATGTGCCTCACTCTCTATCTCCTTATCTCTCTCCTCCATCTCCTCTCTCTATCTCCCTATAATTCCTCTCTCTATAAACCCTAAATCCAAAACCCTAAACCTCTAAACCTAACCCCTAACCCCTAAACAATTTAAATCCTAAACCCTAAATAATGCCGCTAAACCTTAACCCCTGACCCCTAAACCTGAGAAACCCTAAACCCCTAAACCTTAAACCCCAAACCCCTAAACCCTAAACCCAAGTAACCCTAAACCACTATCTACCAATCTCTCCCCTATCTCCCTACCACCTGTGTCCCTCTACCTCTCAATCTCTCTCCCTATGTCTCTAGCCATGTCCCTCACTCTCTATCTCGCTATCCCTCCCCTCAGACTCCTCTATATCTCCCTATCATTCCTCTCTCTCTATAAACCCTAAATCCAAAACCCTAAACCTCTAAACCTAACCCCTAACCCCTAAACAATAAATCCTAAACCCTAAATTATAATGCCCCTAAACCCTAACCCCTAACCCCTAAACGTGAGAAACCCTAAACCCCAAACCCCTAAACCCAAGTAACCATAAACCACTATCTCCCTATCTCTCCCCTATCTCCCTATCACCTTTGTCCCTCTACCTCTCAATCTCTCTTGGCCACTCTCTATCTCCTTATCTCTCCCCTTTATCACCTCTATCTCTCCCTATCTGTCTCCTCTCTCTTTCTATCTAGCTATCTCCAAAACTGAGAAACCCTAAACCTAGGTGCACCCTAAATCCAATCAACTCTAAACCTATATCTCCCTATCTCTCCCCTATCTCCCTATCTCTATCATCCCTCTACCTCTCTTGATCTCTCTCCCTATGTCCCTGGCCATGTGCCTCACTCTCTATCTCCTTATCTCTCTCCTCGGTCTCCTCTCTCTATCTCCCTATCATTCCTCTCACTCTATAAAACCTAAATCCAAAACCCTAAACCTCTAAACCTAACCCCTAAACAATTTAAATCCTAAACCCTAAATAATGCCCCTAAACCTAACCCCTAACCCCTAAACCTGAAAAACCCTAATCCCCTAAACCGTAAACCCCAAACCCCTAAACGCTAAATCCAAGTAACCATAAACCACTATCTCCCTATCTCCCTATCACCTTTGTCCCTCTACCTCTCAATCTCTCTCTCTCTATGTCTTTGCCATGTCCCTCACTCTTTATCTCCCTATCACTCCCCTCGGACTCCTCTATATCTCTCTATTGGTCTGATGCAGAGCACACAGTGGAAGCTCTCAAAACATGGTGAAATACCCATCAAAACCCATAGTTCAAATAGATTAAAGCTTAATCAGCTTTAAGAAACCTTCTCAAAGTCCCAAATAACATCAAATCATATACATTCTTCCTATCGGCAAGATAAACACTATTGGCCAACTCAAAAATTCTTATACCAACGCTCCAATCACTCCACCTTTGACAAGCCTTTGAACCTTTCATTGTGACATATATCCATCGGCCCAACTTTAAACTAGTCTTTCGATCTCCCATACCACCCATTTCTCACTCCACAACCTGTATTAACACATGATTAAACCTAACGCCTAACCCCTAACCCCTAAACCCTAAACTTGAGAAACCATAAACCCCTAAATCCTAAACACTAAACCCAAGAAACCCTGAACCTCTATCTCTCTATCTCCCTATCTCACTATCTCCCCATCACTATCATTCCTCTACCTCTCAATCTCTCTCCCTATGCTTTGTCCATGTCCCTCACTCTATATCTCCCTAATTGTCCTCTCTCTCTAAACACTAAACCCTAAACCTCTAAACCTTAACCCCTAAACCATCCTAAACCCTAAATAATGCCCCTAAACCTTAACCCCGAACCCCTAAACCCTAAACCCTAAATGCAAGCAACCCTAAACCCTATCTCCTATCTCTCCCTTATCTCCCTATCTCTATCATCGAGCTCTACCTCTCAATCCTTCTCCCTATTTCTCTGGACATCTCACTCACTCTCTATCTCCTTATCTCTCCCCTTTGTCACCTCCATCTCTCCCTATCTGTCTCCGCTCTCTTTCTATCTAGCTATCTACAAAACAGAGAAACCCTAAACCCAAGTACACCCTAAATCCAATCAACTCTAAACATATATCTCCCTATCTCTCCCCTATCTCCCTATCTCTATCATCCCTCTACCTCTCTTGATCTCTCTCCCTATGTCCCTGGCCATGTGCCTCACTCTCTATCTCCTTATCTCTCTCCTCGATCTCCTCTCTCTATCTCTCCCCTATCATCCCTCTCTCTCTATAAACCCTAAATCCAAAGCCCTAAACCTCTAAACGTAACCCCTAACCCCTAAACAATTTAAATCCTAAACCCTAACCCCTAACCCCTAAACCTGAGAAACCCTAAACCCCTAAACCCTAAACCCAAGTAACCCTAAACCACTATCTCCCTATCTCTCCCCTATTTCCCTACCACCTTTGTCACTCTACCTCTCAATCTCTCTCCCTATGTCTCTGGCCATGTCCCTCACTCTTTTTCTCCCTATCTCTCCCCTCAGACTCCTCTATATCTCCCTATCATTCCTCTCTCTCTATAAACCCTAAACCTCTAAGCCTAACCCCTAACCCCTAAACAATAAATCCTAAACCCTAACCCCTAAACCCTAAACCCAAGTAACCATAAACCACTATCTCCCTATCTCTCCCCTATCTCCCTATCACCTTTGTCTCTCTACCTCTCAATCTCTCTCGCTATGTCTCTTGCCATGTCCCTCACTCTTTATCTCCCTATCTCTCCCCTCGGACTCCTCTATATCTCCCTATTGGTCCTTTATCTCTCTCTAAACCCTAAACCCTAGACCTCTAAACCTTAACCCCTAACCCCAAGACCCTAAACCCTAAACCCTAAATAATGCCCCTAAACCCAAGCAATCCTAAACCTCTATCTCCCTATCTCTAACATCCCTCTACCTCTCAATCTCTCTCTCTCTCTCTATGTCTTTGGACATGCCTCTCACTCTCTATCTCCCTATCTCTCCCCTCTATCTCCTCTATCTCTCCCAAACTCTTTTAGTCCCCTCTCTCTATCTCTCTTTAAATTGTAAACCCTAAACCCCTAAACCTGAGCAACCCTAAACCTCTAAACCCTAAATAATTCCCCTAACCAACCTCTAAACCACTTCTCTATATAGGTGCAACTAATACGACTTTTTCATTGTTCAACTTGATGTTCATCTTGTTGGTTCTATGTCATATAATGTTCCACATCGAGGTCTTTATCTCAGTCATCCAGTTGTTCTTTATCTTGCTCTTTATTCTCATCAACTGGATGTTCCTCTATTTCTTGATCTTTTCCAAGATCCAAATACACTTCCTATTGTTCTTCTTGATGCTGGTCATAAGGATGTGTCACTTCACCTTGTTGCTTTTTAAAATAACCAAGAAGAGGCAACAAGAGGCAACAAATTGTTACTTTTCTTAGGCAAATTTAAGTTTTCTAATTACTACTGAAATCTTTTTAAAATAATGTAAAGAACATGCGAAGCTTCAAGGAATCTTTTTATGGCACCTGTGCTAGCTTTTGTCCTCAAGGATCCAACATTTTGGTATCCTCCTTTGTAGAAATTAGAACATCCTCTTGATGACAATGGGAAGAATAAGGATGCCTTGAGAACTTGGAGATTTTATGGAGAGTGTAAGAACCTTCAAATCCTTAAAATTGAAATGGAAAAGGCTCACAAAGTTAGGACTGTAAAAGTATAATAATTATTGTGGGGGTTGTAATGAAAATATGGCTTAACTCTTTTGAGGTGACTCACTATCCATGATGTGTTGGGATAAATGGAAAATGGAATAAGAGATATTAACAAGAATTTGACATAAATGGAAGAAATGGATAGTCTCCCCTAAAAATGATGGTGAGAGATGTATTAATAGTAGAAGAAGCAACATGAATGGTGGGGTTGGTTGGGAGTGGACTAAAGAATTGATTGAGAGATTATAGAAGACTAATTGGGAGTGGACTAAATAATTGATTGAGAGATTATAGAAGACTTATTGGGAGTGGACTAAAGAATTGATTGAGAGTCAAGAGGATAGGAGAATTAGTTAGGGGAAGTAATGGTTCAATCAGAGGTGGAGAGAACTCTCAATTACAAGAATAAATGAAGCCAAAATGGTTGGAACTAAAAGAAATCATGCATTCCAAAAGATGACCAGGTTGCCCCTTTCATATGATACAGTCTTTCTAAAATTTAGATTGTATTTTATAGCTAAAATGCCTAAATAGTAAAATGCTAAAAATGCTAAAATAATAAAATAAAAAACAATGAAAACAATAGAGAAAAAGAAAACGGATCCGTTTTGATAACGGATATCCGTTTTGATAACGGATATCCGTTTTGATTTGGTATCCAAAACGGATATCTGTTTTCAAAACGGATATCTGTTTTGGTTTGGTATCCAAACCAAAACAGATATCCATTTCAAAGTCAAACTTTGCCAAGTCACGAATTTGGCTAAGTAAAAACGTGATTTTTTCCTATTGCCACTGTTTGGCCTGCGATGATCTTGCACATACCCCAAAAGAAAAACTCCTAAAATCTCACATAGAAGATTGTAGCTCATAGAAGTTGCATCGGGTGTATTGGAGAAGATCATGCCATCCTTCCAAAAGAATTCTTTAGCCTCCATATTTGGTAATCTAAAGTCTCTTGTAAATTCTGTTCATACACATTTTGATTCCTTAGAGAAGTCAACAAAAGAAAAGGTTCAGAAGGAGTTTTTGGGAAAAAGATTCTCCAAAGTGCAGGGTCTAATAACAAATGATAGGAGAGTTATGGCTATTGAAATAAAGAGCTTGGAAAATTCTCTTAAAGATGGCAGAGATATCTTTAAATTTTGTTTATCTTGGCCTAAAGTGACCAAGGATATTGAGAAGAAAGTAAAAGAGCAAAAGGATAAACTGTTAAGTTTATCTCAAAGTTTTGATCCTCTCTCCTCCTCCATAGTAAATCAAGAGTGTAAGACTATTGCAGTTATAGATGAATTAAAGAAGTTTGAGAAGGAGAAGAAAAATAGAATAAATAGGTTGAGTGAACTTAGAGGGATCATTATCCCTAAGTTAGAGGCCATGCATGAGGCCCTAACTGATGCTCAGGCCACAGCCCGGACCAATGATCCGACAGATCTTAAGAAGGTAGAAGTGTTTACATTCCTGTTGAGTGGTCACATCTCAATTTTGGATAGGATGAAGTAGAGTTGGGCTACAGAAGTTATACAGTTGAAAAATACTTTTGTAGACATACTTAAGTACATGTAAGTACAACTTGTATATACACTTATGCAGATATGTATAGATTGTTTTTTGAAAATTTTGGTGTATGGACCCTACCCTTTGCCATTGATGTCAAAGGGGGAGTGAGGAGCAGTAAAAAATGTGGAATCCAGCTAAGGGGGAGCTCTGGTAAAGTGTACATTAGAATAGAGCATCAACTAAGGGGGAGTGTAGTGTGACACTTAGTCATTTTTCACTAAGTGTTGCCATCAATGCCAAAAGGGGAGATTGTTGGCAAGAGACACATTGTAGCTTCATAAGTGTTGTCATTGATGGAAACATAGCTCATCCCACCCATCTGCAGGACATGGTGTTCTTATACTGGAAGTCAGATTGAAGAGTGTTATGGTCTAGTGACCAAGAACAGAGTATGCAACAAGGTCTAACAATCAAGTCCAGATCTCTCAGAGGGAGTATCTATGTAAAGTGCAAACTTGGGAAAGTCAAGAGGAGTACCTTGACTAATAGATTCTAGAGATTGAGCCTCCGGTAATGAAAGAGTAAAGAGATATGAGCACCTAAGTATTGGGTTCCTGTTTAGCAGAGTAAATTGAGGAAGAACTGACCGGCAGAGCATCAGACCTTAATCCGGATGAGATATTGATGGTGATCAAACTTACTAAGGTATCATTCATGATTGACCAACATGATTGATGACTTTTATGAGCATCTCTTTGATTCACATCACTTGATAAGCAAGGATTCAACCGATAGACCAAGTGTTTGGGAAAATAGTAAGTATTCTAGATGTCGACTAGAAAGTGGATGAAATCCTTGGTGCGGATATATATACTAGATTGATTTCAGTATGAAGAGGAGTTGTGTGTGTTGTAGTGTGTGAAGAAAAGTAGAAGTGCAGTGTGGAATCAATAAGGCAAGTCTGATATGTGACAAGATAACAACACCAAAGAAGAGAAAGAATGAAGTGCAGTAGATCAATATACTGAGCCTAACCGGAACTGAACCCCAACATATGTGTATGCTTCTCATTAGTTAAAGTATCTTGTTACTCTCTTTATTACTTGTAGACAGTGAGTCTCTTGTAGGTAGTGAGCCTCTTGTGAGCAGTGTGCTCAGGCAGTGAGCCCTAACTGGCAAGTGCCATTTTGTATTTCTATTCTTCTAATAGAGAATACATTCTTGGGTTAGTCATCCCATGGTTTTTGCCTTAACAGGGTTTTCCACATCAAAATCATTGTGTTATGTGTTTTGACTTTGTTTCTGCTTTCATGATTATGGATGCTTATTTTCTTTGATGCTACACTAGTTGTTAAAGAAGAACATAAAGTTAAATTAATTAAGATAACTGATTCACCGCCCCCTCTCAGTTATCAATAAAGGGTTCTTGTTTGAAATATCTAGAAAGCCTATCCAACTCAGAAGGGTTGAGTCTAAGATACTCATCTTGAGAGATCTAGATTTTAGTGTTTTTACACAATTCTACAATGTCAAAAGAATTAGAAACAAAATCTTCAAAGAAAGAAGTTGAAGGTACCTCTACAAATGCATTCTTGGGAATAGAAGGTTCTATCTTTGTAGAACCAATACTGGCATGCCTTGACAGTACTTTGGGGTAGAGGAGGTATTACCAGATTAGGCCTTAGGATCCTGTCTCTTTTGTGTTTGTTGTCCTTTGGTGAACACCACACAATTAGTATTATCCAATTCAATATACACATTCTCTCTAACTCTGAATCTGATTCATATTCAATGAAGTTGACACTAGCGTCCCCGAATTGAATAGGATCTTCCTCCACAAATGGTTCTTCAGGGTGCTCATTCATTGAAAGCATCTACATAAACCTTGCCATCTCAAGAGAAGATCCACCATCATCATCTATGGGAAGATGGAAATGGCACACTATATGATTGCTTCTACTAGTGGAAGGACCATTTTCAATACCTAGGATTTGAGTAGGCCCAGTTAAAGGTAAAGGTCTATTATAGTTCCATTAATGGCCATGATCATTTCTAGGTATATCCTGATAGAAAGGTTGTTGAGGACCTTTTGGCATCTACCTTTTCAAGGTGATAGTATCATTAGGCAGTCTTTGGATCACTGGATCAATTGAATTAGAAGCCAAAGGCGTGCCAGTCTGTAATTCCTTATTCCACTTGCTAGCAATTATTAGATCATCTTCTATAGATATGGCTATTGTTTGAGTTGCGGCAATATTAGCAGCACCTTCTCTTTTAATGGGGAAACTGACATCAGGGGGGAGAGTATTAATAAAGAAACAATTTAGTAGAGCATCACCAGGTCTCACATTAGCAGGGATTCTATCCACAACTTTATTGAATTTAGCTACAAATTCTTTCATTTGTTCATGCACCACCTTCATGGAAGATAACTGAGCTACCAAAGTGTGCCCATTATTAGCTATTTTAAATCTAGCCATTGTTTGAGTTGCGGCAATATTAGCAGCACCTTCTCTTTTAATGGGGAAACTAACATCAAGGGGGAGAGCATTAATAAAGAAACAATTTAGTAGAGCATCACCAAGTCTCACATTAGCAGGGATTCTATTCACAACTTTATTAAATTTAGCTACAAATTCTTTCATTTGTTCATGCACCACCTTCATGGAGGATAACTGAGCTACCAAAGTGTGCCCATTATTAGCTATTTTAAATCTATCCTCAAATTGTTGTCTCATATTTGTCCAATTCCTAATAGAACCATTAGGTAAGTGATAGATCCATTTTTCTATAGCATCAGTAAGAGACTCAACAAATAACCTCACAAATAAATCCTCATGTTGCAACCCCAGAATGGAGCATGCAACAAAGAAGGCGTTAATGTACTCATATGTGGTAACTTTCCCATCTCCCCTGAACTTAGGTATTATCTTACTTGACCCCCTAGGCAAATCATTTAATTGCAACGCTAGTCTCAGAGGACCTATAGTTGCTACCCATGGAACATGAAGTTGTTGATCCATATTGGCTAGGTTATGCACTAGGAAGTTAACTTGCAAGGGTAAGATAGAGTTGTCAAGGACAAGAGCTTGGAAAGAGGAACTAGAGGTATCTCTCTATGGAGGAGGAGAAGATATTCTACTATAAGACTTAACTTTGCAGGTAGGAGGAAAAACAACGAAGTTTAAGGATTGCAATAAATCCAAATCTAAATCAGTAAGCCCCTTCTTTCTATCACTCCTATTATATCTTCTCGAAGCCATTTTTCACAAATGTAGAAAATTTAAAAACAAAGTCTCCAACCACTTACTGGTTATTACGAGGATGGTTTTGTTGATTATGCACTTGAGTTCTTGATCCTTTTGCTTGGTTTCTTGGCTTGTTTGTGGGGATTGTGTGTATCTGAAGGGGTCTTTCTCTTCTAGGCACTACAACTATGCCCTCCACAAATTTTTTTTTCTGAGCTTCACCAAAACGTTTAGCATCCTCCCTTATAATATCTCCAAGTTCTTCTTCTTCTTCAAGAACTCCGTTCACTTGGTGATACTATAGGTTTGTTCTCCTATTCTGCCAAGCTAAATTTCATAGCCAAGTAATGATATCCTCTTGTTTACTGGTAAGCTAATCTATGATAGGCTGAAGGACTGGCATAATTCTTCCTTAGAGAACCATAAAAACCAATGATAAAGAAACTCAAAATATATATATGTAAAGAAATATATCCCCAATGAAGTCACCAAAAATCTGTTGGTGTACAGATTTTGTCACCTAACTCTATATTCTCACACGCAAACAAGTGACAACTAGACCAATAGTTGAACCAATTACAATATTGTTTTGTAATGATTCTTTTCTTATTTTACAAGGCACTACTACCTTCAAAAGATATACAAAGAATGGGAAGATTGTATGCTTTTCATGAGAAAGCAGAAAATGTGGTGCTTTTAACCACAAAGAAAAAAAGGTAATTGTTAGTGTATATATATTTTATGCATACACTTAGGCTTCTTGAGCCTACTTAGTTGTCCATTTACACTTGAAACTTGTTCATATGAGTTGTCAAGTTGTTTAGGAGTTTCATATAAGTGTCATCTTTGTTAAATGACACCTCACGCTATTTTAGTGGAGGGCAACTTGCCACCACTCTACTTCTAAAGAGTCCTATCCTTATTTTGTGGGTGACTAGTTGCCTATCTTCACCTATTTATGTATGCCTCCTTTTCGTAATACAATAGGTCAACTTTATGCATTCCTGGTTAAGTGTACTTGTTTCTAATCTATCAAGATCTGCAGGATTTCACACGGTATCAAAGTAGTTTGAGATTGTTTTAGGTCATAATCACACTTTGATGCAAGGTTTCAAAGTCTTCAACGACCACACACAGATTCACTAAGGTTGAAATGCCTATGAAATGCCAAAGCTCTATCCAACAAGTAAAAGACATCTCACAGAAATCAAAACACACCATCCAAGATGTTGTAAATTGGTAGTTTGTTTATTTTTTATTTTTCTAAAACATACGTTTGATTGTTTTGAATGCATCGGATCTGGGCATTAGAAGTGAAAAGAAGTGCTTGATTTGGAGGTACGAGCAAGGGCAAGAGCACTTGGCAGCAATGAGGGAAGGAGCACCTAGCAGCAGTGAGGCTGGGGAGAGGCACTTGGAATGCCTCGAAACATGGACTTTGCGTATGGAATCTAGACACAGTAGTAGGGCTCCAGGAATGCCAAAATTCAGTGGTGGAATGCCATAAAATTTGTGTTTGGATTTTTGGAGGGAGGCACCTCTAGTTCCCACGCTCCTACACCTTGCAACCTTGTCTCCATCACATTTTAAGCTTTTGATCAGTTTGTGAAATGTTATGATGCATTTTTTCATAGTCCTATTTTGGTGCACATATCTGACTCTTGCTCAATGCCTTTCCACTAGTTGAATGCTTTTCAGAGGGTTTCAAAGGGTATTCAAATCTAAATCAACCTCAACATCTTCACTTTCTATGTGCCAAACTAGGCCCTAATGTGTTTGCATTTTTTCCTACTTAGAAGGTGTTTTCTCTTTACAACATTTTTCCCTAATTTGGGTACTAGAAAATCTTGCCACAACAACCCCTTTTTTTACCTTCTGCCATAAATTTAGGCTTGACCTCTCATCAAAAATTTTCCCTAATTTTGTTTTCAAGCATTTAACATTATGCTTTGCAAAATATTATCAAAATAGGCATTTTTTTAGTGTTAAAATTAGGGGTACCTAAAAAATTGGGGCAAAATTGCTTTGTGAGTAGGATTATTGGTTTTTAAAACCTTGTATCTTTGCCTATCAAAGATGAAGGGTGAGGCCTAGGTTGGCAGGAGGCCAATTCCCCCTCACGTATAAAACTATTGTAATCTTCATATATTTCTGACTTGAATGACTGGTTGGATGGCTAGGTCAACTCAAGGCATAGGCATTTTTTTCAAATTTGTAGTGTGCATGCAATAAAATGGGTTTTTTTGCGGGAAATTAATCATGTAATAACTTTGTTCAATAGCTCAAATTTAGCACCATGTTTTACAAATTATTGTTTTCATATTCCCCATCTCATGAACCTACTTGCATTGTAAAACACACTAAGTTATAAAGTGTCAAAACTGGGGGGGTCACCTAATCTAGGGATATGAAACTCACTCTTCTATAATCAACCTAAACAAGGGAAACTATAAGTCCTAGTGTGAAGGCATCCTAAAACATCTCAGGATCCATAATCTCATACCCCATCTATATGGACTTGTCCTTGAACATAGTAAACAATCTCAAAAGACTAAGTGGTATAATCATCATGATCACATTGTTGGATTGATCAGTTTACATATACTAGATGTCACTTTGTATGCCATCGTGGATATTGACTATCCACATACATTATGGATCAAAATTTGGGAGATATGTGGAGACTCCAATGTTTCTCCATTCTTACATGATCCTGCCTTGATCAAAACTCACATCCCTAATCATGATACAGAAACAGAATGTTTCGATGACAAAAAAGAAGTCATCACTCCTACTGTTGCTTCATCAGATTCTAGAGTCACTTCTTCAAAATCTTCTAATGATTCTTTGTAACATGATATCAGTCTTCCTAGCATTACTGATTGGCACAGATTTCTACCTAACATCACTTGTCTATTTGTAGAGTCCCACATTGCTAACATGGAAGTACACATTAAGGACATCCGTCTTCTCTTTGATGACAGTTTCAATGAAACTGCATCTCCATTGTACTCTTCAGATATTCATCTCTACATCATTCTACACATGGTTCTGGATCGTCATCATCCTCATATATTGGGCATGCACCTGATTTGATTATGGAATCCTTCGACATCAACATGGGGACACCTAAGCATTCTTTGAATGGATTGACATGGGCATCATCATCCTTGTATCAACTTCATCATAATTCAAGATCATACATACATCTTCTCGGATGGGAAGATATCCTGCATCTTCAAGTGGTTTAATTTCTTCCCAAGGGAAGGAACATTGTTCAACGTTCTTGGATGTACATCTACATCCTTTGTGGACTATACAACATCATTGCAGTAGGACATGTACTATGGGGGGAATCTTATATTGTACTTAGTTAAAGAACTAGTACTTATTCACCTGTATAATTTCTCTCTTTTGGAGGATAGTTTTTTTCCCACTAGGTTTTCTATCTTACCCCATTTTTAGAGAGATTACACTATACATGAGTACCTTATTAGGCTTCATGGCCAAGACTCATAATCTTTTGCATTGTACATGGGTACCTCACTAGGCTAGTAGCTGGGACCCATTTCATCCATGCCCACCTAAGCAATGCTTAAGGGGGAGTGTTAGTGTATATATATTTTATGTATACACTTAGGCTTCTTAAGCCTACTTAGTTGTCCATTTACACTTGAGACTTGTTCATATGAGTTGTCAAGTTGGTTAGGAGTTTCATAGATGTGTCATCCTTGTTTTGACACCTCACACTATTTTAGTGGGAGGCAACTTGCCACTTCTCTACTTGTGAGGAGTCCTATCCTCATTTTGTGGGTGACTGGTTGCCTATCTTCACCTATGTATGTATGCCTCCTTTTCCTAATATAGCATGTCAACTTTATGCATTCTTGGTTTATTGTGCTTGTTTTTAATCTTTGAAGATCTGTAGGATTTCACAACAATAAATCTCAATATAATCTAAATTCAAAGAAGCACAAAGACTTTGATAGTTATAAACTTAATCATATTGTTAAAGAATTGCATTAATTATCATACAATCACCACTACAAACCATTCATTGAAAGATAAACATCCATAACAATCAAGCAAGAATAGAATTATCCAATTACTTCAACCCAAAATTGATAATCAATAAACCAGTAGCACATTCAACATAAGAAGAATAAGCATCCAAAAACCATAACAAAAAGTTCACGATCACTGAATTTCCACTACACCAACTTTAATTCATATATTAAAGTAACTGAAAGTCACAATACTTCAAAACTGATCTCCTATCAAAATAAAGTTTGCCAAAAGATTCTAAACATCAACAGGATCATAGAATATATAGCCTTGTCAATCATAACTGTCTTTAAAAAATAATGGCTTCTTGGGGATAGCCGATTTAAAGATGATTAAAATAAACATTAACTTAAAAGAAAGCTCTCTAGAGCCAATAGTTCTTTTTTGTAGGGAATAAATATCAAAGCCTGCACCAATATGGGAAACCCCACAAAAGTGGGACATGGCTTGTGAGATGACCTCCAAGATTTTAGAAGCAGGCTCTTCGTAGCATTTTCAATTAAATTATTTTTAGATTTTTAGAGAAAGGAGAAGGAAAAACCTAAAAATGGAAACTAACTAATATGGCGATGCACCAATCGCAAACTTTCCAACTTACAAATGATTCATTGTGCACAGGATTAGAAATCAAGAGACAAAAGTAAACACAAATATGATAATGAGAAGTGATAATCACATAATCATTTAGCTGCATTAGGTTTGATAATCTCATATTTACAAATGAAGGCCACAAATTTGAGATAAGAAAGCAAGAAACATTCTAACAGAAAAGATGGCACAAAATGACCATTTTCCCTTCATGGGTGAATTAAAATAAAGACACAAAAGTCTCCAAAGCACCGTGCATCAGATTCATTTAATTTGGAGAAAACTTAATAGCAAAGGCCTGTAAAAAATCTTCTGTTGTTCATGAATCTTCTCCTCTGTCTCTACACACCTATGTTGATTCCTTGCTATTGTGTTAATAATCTCTTCTTTCTATGTTTTTAAAACTCTGATCATAAAAGAAAAGAAATTCCTTCAAATCGGACTCCTTTTGTTGTTGCATGTTAACCTTTCCCAAATAACTCTATTTTCACTGCCTCTAATTCCTCTTCCACATGCCAAAAATATGTTTATATGGTTGCATGCTTTACCACTATCCTTTTTGTTGTTGTAGCTCTTTTTATGGCGTGAGAAAATAAAACTTCTGCTTTATTTTTCTTTACCTATAGATGCATGTTTTAATAAAGTTTCTTTTTAAGTGAAACTTTATCTTTTACTTCTCCTGTGAGTCTTTGCATGTGATTATTTAATGAAGATGAATCTTTATTAATCCATGGGACATCTTTATTTAAAGACCCACTTTACAATAATGACTCAATTTTTAATAATCTTTTAAGATTAAATAAAATATTAAAATGAGACTTTTAAATCTCCCATGAGCTTTTATTTTTCCAGCAGCCACATGGAGGACTAGTGCTTGTTTTAAAACTATCTTTTTTGACAACTCTTTTTTGATGTGTTATTGGTTCTAAAGAATGATGTGGAGCTAAGGCACTCCTTCCCTTTTTGAGATCTCTATTTTTCTCTCTTGAAATGTGCCCTTTGTTGATTTGATTTTCATATAATGGTGGTTGTGACGTTGCATCAAATTTTTGGAGCTTTCTCTCAATAGTTGCATTGGATGCTCCCTTTTCTTAATATCCCTATGCTTTGTTTTGAACTACACCTTCAATTTGACCTTGGTTGCATTTCATTTGAAATGGCACCTTCAGTTTGACCTAAGCTTCTATTTGAATGGCTTGTGCAATTATTTTGAAATGGCGTGCCATACTTTGTTTACATAGCGCCTCTATTGCCTTATTTTGTGCCTTTGAATTATATTTGGCATCTTTGTTTTGACCATATCCTACACGATTATAATAATGGCTTCACCTCACTTGACAAGGTCGTGCCACTATGAATGCTTGCACATTCATTTAAAATGCATGTGTATTGATCTTTTGGCAGCTAAGACTCATTTAGTGGCTCTAATGATGCTCTTTGATTGTGCCAAATTTATAGTGGTTACGCCACTGTTAGGTAATGTCATACTTCATTAATATGTGCCTCTATTTTATAGTTGGTGCATTGTATTTCATAGAGATTGTGCCTTAATTTCACTAGGTTGTGCCATCCATACGAAGGATGCCTTGTGTTTAGAATGTTGATGCTTTGCTATTTACTATGTCCCTCTTTTTCAATAGGTTTTGCCTTCCATATCATCGCAATGTTTTTTGTTTCTTAGAGCTGGTGCACCATTACTATAAGTGGGATGTGCCTTTGATGGAAACAAACTTGCATTATGTTTTATAATGCAGTGTTATATTACATAACATGCACCATTATTATAATGGACGATCCATGCTTATAATATAGGTCAAACCTTGTATTAATAGGTTGTGCCCTTCTTTTGAAGTGGCCTCCTAAAGGGTCGACACATCTGAAGGAACTTACGCTTTCCAATTATGAATCATCCTACAAATTAGTTTGGCCAAATCATCTTAAACCAACTTAGAAACTACATGCTTTATGGCCTGATGTTGCTTGATGGCTTGAGACTTGCTAAAGATCTCACCATATATTGGACAAGCATAAATTGAAGTTCTTAGAAAGGAATCCCTCAACATTAAAAATTCCTCAGCAAAAACATTACATATTTGGAAACTAGAAACAAAATCCTACATTTCAGATTTTTACATCATATTAATATTTTATGTGTAAGTGCTTCAAATTTTCACTCCAAGTATGACAAAATTTAAAAAACAGGAAAAACAGTTCCACTTTTTGGCCAAAAAGTGGACTCATCTTCTTTCACTTACCCTGTTCATACTCAGACATCTTGTGTGGACATATCATTTAGGAATGAGTAGTGAAGTCATATGACATGCACTGAGATGCCATTTTCATCTCTTGTTGCTCCATCTAAATCTAGTGTTGCTTCATCCATGACTTCTAACAATTCCTTCCAATAGGTTCATATCAAACTTACATATACAAATTTATGGGATGAGTACTTGGTAGATATATCTTGCAATGCCTTCCTGTAGCTTGACTTTTCCCAAAATTTTTACATATAACCTATAGACAAGATGACAAGAGAGGGGTTTGAGGGTTGTGGCATTTAGGGATTTGCCTCAGTCAAATCTTGAGATAGCATTCAATCTTTCCCAACACCATTGTTAATGAGGGAGTAAGATAATACAAATGATGAAATGATTCAAATAGAAATGATGTCACCTTGGAGGTGAAGTCCTTAGGAGGATGAAAGCTCTTCAACTCATGAGGAGATAGATGATGATGTCATATCTGCAACAAACATACAAATACAAACACAAGTTTGCAATAATAACATAATGAATGCCTTGAATTCTCTTTTCTCTAATATCACAAGTTTGCATTATCCATCTAGGTTTAAAATTAAGTCACAAACTCACTTATATATGCTTTCCTGCTAACATTTATGAATTTAAATCACAAATGTCGACAAGGAGAAATATTTTGGAAGGGCCCAAGTCAACATGCCATTAATTAGCCCCAACCAATCATGGGATACTTGGGCAGCTGGAGCCCAAGTCCAGGGGTCCAAATTAGGTTAGGGTTAAGCTAAGGGAGGTCCCAAGGGTCTAAAATGTCATGGGTGTCAGGTAGTTTCCTTTGGGGTGATAAAATAATATGTATAATGAAGCAAATAGGACCTAGGAGCTAAACTAGGAGGTAAAAAGACGTGTGCACTTTTTACTCCATAACATTTAGCCCCCACTTTAATGTGTGTATGACCTTATGATCCATACATGCATTAAAGTATGATCAAAGCACATCAAACACATCAGACACACCCTAAGTCTGAAGACTATCGCTAGCCCCCAAGATTAGACAAACATAAGAAAATACTTAACAGTCACATAAGACACAATGAATACAATAAAGAAGCACACAATACATGGACAAGACAGTGAAAGAATACAATACGTAGAGAAGACATGAGCATAGTCATGCAATACACAAAGAATACATGAAGAGAAGACATGATTAAGCAATTACATGTCCACTTATATATATAATGCAAACTAAAGTAAACAAAACACACAACATGGGGAGGGACTCATCGCCACACAACTTTAGACCATGTGCAAGCACACAAAAGACATACAGAATGGGGAGGGACTTATCACAACACAACTTTAGACCATTCCACAAACACACAAGGCACACAAGGAAGACATGTAAAACACATGGAAGACACACAGAATACATCAACGCCATATAGTATGTCATCGACACCCTATACATCTTATACATGACAAACACATGTGATAGGGAGGAGCTCATGACTACTCCACTATATAAAACACACCAAACACACCTAACGATTAAGCTATGCTACCACAATCACCAAAGACATGCTTAAGGGTGAATGACTCAAAATCAAACCCCACCTCATGATAAGGACTTTGTATAAAAGGATGTGCACTTGCTCAAGAGATACACCATCCCACCTCACAATGAGGTCATTATATAAAAGGATATGCACTAACTTAAGAGATACGTCATCCTACCGCACGATGAGGGATTTCTTGCTTTAAAAGGATGTGCACTAGCTCAAGAGATACACCATTCTACCTCGTGATGAGGGATTTCAAACATGCTTTGTTAGTGTCAAAATAATCAAGCAGATACCATTATATCTTCCCCCACCTTAATGTGGTTGATCCCACTTGCTAGTATCAAGCACAGTAAGGTAGAGTGAAAACATGCAAGGGAACAAGAGCATTCACAAAGCCCATGCCCCAAAAGTGACATGTGCCACGGTCACTGAATGTTCCCACAAACACATCGATATGATTTTGCTAAGATAATCATCACAATATAAGCTTTGGTTAGAAAATCTTACTCTACTTGATAACAACCAAATCAATTCATGAAAGATATGCACAAATCACATACATCAAAGACCAAGGCTACACTTGCGGGTTTAGAACTGAGTATAGTTGTTGGGGTATACTGTAGGTATCTCAGAACTGAGTGTAATAATAAGGTGAGATACAAAACAATCCAAAGTTCATTGAGGCAAATTTCGACTATTGAAAATGTTGGTTACAATGAATATCACAATACAATACATCACACAGAGTGATTCTACAAGTAAAGCATTGGATATATATATATATATTGGTCTATAACATTTAATCCTAGGCATATACACTTGCTTTAACCATAGTTAGGCATATTTTCCACATGTACTTTGAAGTTGTCAAAGTAGATAGCCATTTTAGAGAGGTGTCGATTTGCATTGACACCTCACGCTATCTTCGTGGGTGGTTACTCACCACTACTTCATGTAGAGGAGTCCTATCCTTATTTGGTGGATAATTGAGTACTCACACTCACCTATTTATATCTGCCTCATTTGTGAATACAATTGATTGATTTCATTTGCAATCTTGTGCTTGTTTGTCTACTCCATGATCTTGGTGTTTTTATATAGTATCAGAGAGTTGTGGATAGCCTCGATCCATTTGATCTCTACTGTGCATTTCATCCCCCATCTGGCTAGAATCTTGTTTCATATTTGTGAGGCATTTTCTTTGATTCAATTGTTTGGTTTTGTGGTTATTAAACCTTGCTTGTTTTTTGCTTTGTTGACGAGTTTGAAAGACATTACAAAGGCCTACATTATGGAGATCAAAACACTAAAAAAGGGCTTTATTTTGCTAAGTATAGATAGCGTAGGCATCCTTCGATGGCCAGAGCAAGGCACCACCATAGGCGGCCTCCATCATGCCTCCAAACACATTCAAAGGTGTCTTCATAGGCACCTGTCACCCTCTGTGGTCTGCCTCAAATCACCCTCAAGAGGATTGCAACAAACTCACCCTCAACAGGCCTTCAATAGAATTCACCCCACTTTCAGCCCTTCTTGGTAGCATAGACTCTGCTCACATAGGCATGACCTCTCTATCCACAAATTCACCCTCTGTCATGTTCGTTTGACACTCAAAGTGGTAGTTTAGCCACATTTTTCCATAGTAAGGAAAGCTCTAATGGGCATCTCAAAAAAGTGTCAAAAATATTGATGTAAGAAACTAGGGGGGGTGATATAAGTAGGCGAAGGGGGGAACCAATTTAAAATTTAAGCCCTTGGTCACATGGGGTTTCAGCCCCTGGTCGTGCACAACCCAAGGGGGCTTATTTTCCTCCTCTTTTCATTTTTTTTTCCCAAACAAATTTGCATGCAAATTTTATTTCTCAAAAAATGGAATTTCTTTTTGGCTGTGGAAGGATTTTTTGTGAATGCAAAAAATATTGTAAGTCCTATCACTTTTGCAAATCAACTCAAAATTGGGTGATTCCTTTTGTAAAAGTGAATGTTTTTTTGTTATCAATCTAACTAACCTAAAATCACACTAAAAATACAAAGTACCTGTTTATGCCATTTTAGAGTGACTTAATGCAATTCTTCTATAAAGTGCCAAATTTGGGGGGAAAACACATAATTAAGGGGGGTCTTGTGTTTTCATTTTTCACAAGGCAATAACATTATCAAGTGTCACTTTAAGGGGGAAAATAAGAAAAATCATGCACTCAACTTATAAAGTGCCACTTTACACAAAGTTCAATTAGGGATCTAACTAATCTAGGTTGCCTAATTGTGTTTTATAATCATGGGATATGAAACTCACTCTTCTATAATCAACCTAAACAAGGGAAACTATAACTGTTGGTGTGAAGGCATCCTAAAACATCTCAAGATCCACAATCTCATACCCCATCTATATGGACTTCTCCTTGAACCTGGTCAACAATCTTAGAAGGCTAAATGGTTTAGTCATCGTGATCACATTATTGGATTGATCAGTTTACATATTCTATATGTCGCTTTGTTTGTCGTCATGGATATTGATTGTCCACATGCATTATGGATCAAAATTTGGGAGATATATGGAGACTCGAATGTTTCTCCATTTCCACATGATCCTGCTTTGATCACAACTCACATCCCTAATCATGACACAGAAATAGAATGTTCCAGTGACATAGCAGAAGTCATCACTCCTACTATTGCTTCATCAGATTCCAAAGTTGCTTCTTCAAAAGCTTTCGATGCTTCTTTGCAACAGGATATCATTCTTCCTAGCATTTCTGATTGGGACAAATTTCTA
Organism: Cunninghamia lanceolata; assembly: GCA_027924645.1. Taxonomy (NCBI): domain Eukaryota; kingdom Viridiplantae; phylum Streptophyta; class Pinopsida; order Cupressales; family Cupressaceae; genus Cunninghamia; species Cunninghamia lanceolata. The sequence goes on along the minus strand of BSBN01000189.1, from coordinate 2,503,054 downwards.
CCTGACATCACTTGTCTGTTTGTAGAGTCTCGCATTGTTGACATGGAAGCACACATTGAGGACATCAATCTTCTCTTTGATGACAGTTTCAATGACGCTGAATCAACATTGTCAACTTCAGATATTCATGCTCTACATTGTCCAACACATGGTTCTAGATTGTCATCATCCTCATCTATTATGCATGCACTTAATTTGATTATGGCATCCTTCGGCATCGACATTGGGACAACTGAGCACTCTTCAAAGGCATCAGGATAGGCACCATCATCCTTGGATCAAGTTCAACATGATTCAAGATCATACATACATCTCACATGGGGAGATGTCCTACATCTTCAGGTGGTTTCTTTACTTCCCAAGGGAATGTAAAAGCACCAAGATCATGGAGTAGACAAACAAGCATGAGATTGCAAATGAAATTGACCAATTATATTCACAAATGAGTTGGATATAAATAGGCAAGTGTGAGTACTCGATTCTCCACCAAACAAGGATATGACTCCACTACATGAAGTGGTGGTGAGTAACCACCCACAAAGATAGCGTGAGGTGTCGATACTCTCCAAAATGGGTAACTACTTTGCCAAGTTCAAAGTACATGTGGAAAATATGCCTAACTATGGTTAAAGCAAGCATATATGCCTAGGATTAAATGTTATACACCAAGAATATATATATATATATATATCAACCCCATCTTCATATATGGACTAGGTCCATTTTTACTTTCTTGCTGAAGGTACACATGGTCCTTATCAGTATTTATTTGTTTTTGTCATCTATCGACTAGGTAGAGTTACTGAAGAATCTAAACAATAAAAATGAGAGAGGAGACTATAGTGACTTGGGTTTGCAACACGAGAAGATGCCCCCAAGACATCCTCCACAATGCTATGCCCCCAAGGCACAACACACAACAATAAAAGAGAGAAGAGGAAAATAGAAGAATGTAGAGACAAATAGAAGAATGGTCACAATAGGGGTGGTCTCCTTGTATCCTTGACCTTACAAGAGTATCAAGGGTCATCCAAAGAGACCTAAACACCATATGACACAATACGGGGGAACACAATACAACATAAGAGGAGGCCACATAACCTGGAGCAACTGAGAGAGATGCTACAACAAAGGTGGCTAAAAAGGGTTAGAGATACTTACCTATTATCTTTGATCTTGATCTTTATATTTATTATTAATGCTTTGTCCTTTGGTCTTTCTTCCCTTTGTATAATGTCATTTGCATCTTCTAGTATTTGTTAAGAGGAGACTATATGATTTGGAAATGGAAAGCTTCTCTCTTTAAATTCTCCTCCTACTATATGCCACGATGGTGGGGAAGGAGCGAGATAGATTCCCATTTCATTCGGTTGAGGTGGTGTTGAGGTACCTTGATCTATAGGAACAATATGTTCATTTATGTTTGCCTTATCATTAGAGATATCCAAGGTGTTTGATTGCTCAAGGAATGGTAGGTGATCTATTTCTTCATTTAAGATGTGGTTAAGAAGAGTTTTAAGATTAGTAGAGGAACTTCTGTTATCAATAGGTTGAATAAGTTGTTCAAAAAGAGAGTCTTCATCATCCAATCACTAGTAGAATTTGTCAAATAAATGACTACGTGACTAAAACTTTTAGTTGCGACAACTAAAAATGACTAAATTTTACTAATTTTTTGCAACACAGCTATAAATGACTAAATTAATGACTAATTAATGACTAATTTGATCATCAGGTAAAAAACACATCTAAATAATTAGTCACACAAATAAAAATAACTAAATAATTAGTCACAGAAATTAAAATTAGAAAATATGATATTAAAGTGGGTAATTAAAAAAAATATTTCCAATTGGGAAGAGAGGGAAATTTAGAGGGAAAATTTTTCAATGAAAAAATATTCAAACAAAAGAAACCCCTGTATCATCATGTGATAAAGAAGAGTATTTGAAATATTGTAAGGTAGAGTTATGCTCTGAAAAGGGTTTTCCAGTTGAAATCAGTGGTCAATGGTTCTAATGGAGGCAACGATGGATGTGATGTGAAGAATGCTACCTGTGCAATCACAAAATGTGCTTAATAACTTGTTGGGTATCCTTCCCAAGCACTCTGTCGAGTTTCTCACGCGTGTTGATTAGCCCCTCCAAGTAACCCCCCATTTTCTCCTTTTATTTATCCTCTCATTTTGCCTCATTTACCCAATGCTCATCGCTTTCTAAAGAGTATTCAATATGCTCCATCATTAAAATGCGGTTTGATTTTTCTTAATTGGGGTCATCTTAAGTGGTTCAACTTGGATTAAAATGCCTAAGTGACGAGCTTACAAATCAATCTAGAGGTTCTAGCTTTTTTTCTGTGATATGGAAGTCACCCTTTCAGATGTTTCTCTCCTTAATGATTGTCTAACTAAAATGTCCTTTTAGCATGATGATTTTATTCTCATGGGTAAATTCATGGGAAGAAGACTAGATTTCTTTCTTCTTCAAGTATGTTGAGGATAAAGAGTTTTCTCAAACAAGGGTCATGATATTTTTGTCAAATCTAGGTTGTTTTTATGTCCTTTGGCAACCATTTTTAGACCTAGATCATCTCTTTTTCAAAGGTTCCCTTTTGGATCCCACTTCTACAACCTCCCTCTAGTTTGTAGAGTAGTGAAGATAATTTAGTTGCTTGCAAAGATCTATACCTCTAGACCAATGCTAGTCACAAGTTGCATAGTGCATCGTAACAATTGCCTTACACCCTTTGTAGTTGTTAGTAGCTAGAAGACACAACCAATTTTAATCATCAATATCAACGCTATAAAATTATATGCTTTTGTGCACCATGTAAATGATACGCATGCTTCCTAGCACTCGAAAACACTCATTGCCACATGTTTACTTGCATTCAACACATCTAAAAAACTAAACATAAAATAAAGGGCACTTGATAGCAAGGTTTCTCTTCAAATTTAACTCTAAAATCCAACATACAATTCAGAAAAATTACCCCTCAGATTTTAGATCTATTATCTAATTAATTTACCCTCAAAATTATCTAGCCTAACAATTCAGCAATATGACTTCTCAAATTTCAACTCTAAAATCTATCAATTTACTGTGCAAGATAACAATTCTTTGGGTTCTCCAGTCTTTATCTTTCTACTTCCTTTCATTTAGAATCATATGGTCATTGTCTTCTCAAGTCTTTATCTTTCTACTTCATCACATACTTACATTATCATGTAATAAGATCTCTAACACAATACCATGGAAGCATCAATGCATCTCTTATAAAGCCAAATAGTTAAAAAAACAACAACAAAGTAAGAAACATACTCAGCAAAAGTGATGACAAATTGGTACATTATCTTCTCATTTTTTTGTATAGTTGAGAACATTCAAAATGCTTTCAAATGTCAAATTCTTTGATACATCAAATGACTCCTCCAAATTATTGTTTTTTAAAAAAAAGAAAGTTCATAGTTTATAATACTAAGAAATCATCAATCTTTTTACCATTTCTATGATCTGAAAAAAATAACGAGTGCTCAAGAAAGAATCAAAAATAACAAAGTCAATTAATATGGCAGCCTAAAATAATCCTCAAACAATACAATGAAACAAGGATTACAACCTAGTTTTAAGTCTTTCCCAAAATTTTGAATCAAGAGTAAACCACTAATGATAAGAAACAATAATAGGAAACATGGTTTACAACCCGGTCCCCATAAATTGTTGACACAAAGCAACCTAAAGGAAAAAGAATCTAAAAGACAACATTTTTAAATAATCAGATCTCTATTATTGTCTAATTATGATTAAGTATGTGTGCATGCTAAGTCTTCTTTGTATGATGCACAATACTGGCATGCCCAATGTGTTGATGATTACCATCACCATGAGGATGATTAATAGGATTCATTGCCACACCATGAACCTTGGGCCAACAATTTCTTTTGACCCTATATTTGTGATATGCATTTCTAGCTTTGAGAATTATCTTTTCTATCCTTCCACCACTAGTAACCTAACCAATCATGGCTCTGCAACTACTTGACACAATCTTCTTAGCTCTAGATGGAAGCTTTACCCTGTAAATTGAAACCAATTTCCAAGACTCATCAAACAAGGCTATTAAAAAACTTAAAAATAAAAAAGTACACAAATTTGAACATTAAGAGAGAACTTAGATAACTGTTCCAAAATTATTTCCACTACCTTTGGAATAATTGCATTTATCAGCCCACTGTAACCTTGGAAAAAAATTTAAGCATAGAAATATGCCATAAGTCTCCACAAGGTGTACACCTAGAACTCAAAATAGTTTGAAAATAATTTGAAAAAAGCCACCATCCATAGGACATAACAACAGATGCGTCACATGTTTGTTGCTAGCTAAAAAGTAAGATGATAAACAAAAATGATAATGAGTCAAGGGGAACATAAGGAAGTAGTACATTCAAATTAAATTTCAACCAGCTACTAAATGAGCACAACCCACTTTGACTTGTCATAAGTTCAAAATATTAGAATAGGTACATTTTTATGTCTGTAAAGGTGACAACAATCCAACAATGGATCAAATGTTTTAGATTGAAATGTAATAGAAATGCATTGCAAATGACAATAATCAAAATTGAAATTACTCAGCTCATAAAAGAATAGTGAAGAAAAGGCAGAATAAGTGTTCTTTGATTTGATCGGGCCAATGAGAAATATTGTCTCAAAAAATTAACTATATCACCATGACTTGTTCCCTGTCATAGTACCATAAATTGTTTCTTTGACCATCACAGGACCGCAATATACTAAACATCACTTGAAGCCTTTCACCACACTACCACACTTCTTCATTGAAATTGTCGCATGGCCGCAGTATTCAACACTTACATGACTTAAACTTCTTATACCACCATACTGCAAGCCTCACTTGAGGCCGCCACGAGGGCACAATATATTGTTTTCCTCTACTCCTTACCTCATTATTGCCGGTTATTCTCTTAACTACCGTGGGACCTCGGTGAAGTGTCATATGCCACTTAAATTTATACTCCCAGCCTACCACTTCATTTTGAGACCACTACGGGGCTGCAGTAATCAATCTTTGCATACTGCAATGCTACAAGTGTAATTTTTTCATATTGTGGGATAGAGATAATTGCTACCTTGTTATCCTTGGTTCTCACACAACCTCCAAGACCTTTTGAGTGACCTGCAGGACTGCAGTGAGAGACAAAAACACATCAATGGTAAAAAATACAAATATCTTTCACATGGACTTGGTATGGGGTTCTTATGAATGACTCCTGGAATAATTTTAAAAGAAATATGGATCCCTAAGATGGATTTATGGAAGGAAATTTGTATGAAATCAAGTGGGACTATGAGAATTTTGAATGGTCCTAATGAATGACTACAAACATTTCTATTCTTGTCTTTGTTGGGCCATGTACAGGCATGTTATGGGTTCCATAGGATTTATAGAAGTCTAACTATATAGACCTTACAAATGTCTCATAAACCATTAGAAAACTTCACATACCCTTAAAAAGCTTGTACATGCCTTTAATGACTTAATAAGGTTCCTAATGATCATGCATAATTTCTCATGGTTTAAGCAAGGTCCTCCACTAGTAGGACCTAGTCCTGCTTTAGGACCTCTTAATGGTGAGTGGACATCACCCTCACAACCACCAGTTCCTTGTCCAGTTGTTGCTCCAGGTAAATAATCTCCTTGTTGATGGTGAACTTTTAGTTGTATTTCACCTATTATGAAACCATACATACTTAAGTTTGTCATGCTATTCAAAAGTAAAATTTTAAATCCTAAATGAAACATTATGGGCTGATCTGTAACATATATAATTATTGAAAGATTGGAGTTAAATATAAGGTGTTAGTTGCTTTTAGTCTTTGTCTTTTGGTTGAATCAGTATCCAACAAAAGTAGTGCATAATTGTTGAAGCAATGAAGTATTTTTTGAAAATATAGGCCATTTCTTTTGGGTTGAGTGCTTTTGTAGAGTTTGTAGCCCAGGGCCTAGGCTAAAAGCTTGAGTTTGGGAAAATCAAATCAAAATCTTACAGAATTGATTAGTGAATTGGGGGTTGTATATATGTAGCTGAATCTAAGTCTTAGTGACAATTTTTTATGTCTGTAGCTAGAACTCCATGAGGTACCAGTCCCTGAATGTTCTTTTATCAAATGTATGTATAAATGTGTATCAACTGTAGAACATTGTAGGAGAATCACTGTAGAAGATGAATTGACTCTACTTGCTTCTTAACTAACCCTGTTTCATTTCATGAACCTTGTGTCATAGGTCCAGTTGGAGGTACCAGAGCTGGTGGAATGGAGGGTGTACCTTATCTGCATATTTATTCAAGTAGAAATGTTGCAAGTTCCACTTCGGATCACCAAAGTGTTCACAAAAACTTCTGCACAAAATTCAATAATGAAGAATTTATGCACAAATTCTCTTTTGAATGATACACAAAGCCTCCACCACAACACCACACTGTTGTTGGGCCTTGTGGTGATGTAGGTGATTCCTACATCACCACAAGGCCTAGAAACAAACTGTGCGATGTAGCGGTGGAGGCTTTGTGCATCATTCAAAAGAGAATTTGTGCATAAATTCTTCATTATTGAATTTTGTGCAAAAAACTTTTGTGAAGACTTTGGTGATCCAAAGTGGAACTTGCAACTACAATATCTGATAAAAATCTACTTCCAAATATGCTTTTGATGGATGTTCATATCCTCATCCAAAGCTACAATTCACACACGAGCAGGAAGGATTCTTTCAAAGGTTAAGAAGTTGGGCTTTACACCCACTGGTTGCATTTTCTTAAAAAATTAAAGGACCTTTCAGAAAAACCCATTTTAAACATATCCTTTAATCACAGTATTCCATGATATCACATTTCTTTAAGGCATTTTTTGAAACAATTCGTTCGCCTTGTCTATGCTTGCACATTTTCATGTATGTCTAGTAGGGCACTTGTAACTACAACATATGACAAAAAAATCCTTGCTATTATGATTAGATGGATGTCCCTTCGTTATTACTAGATATCTGATGTAGTGCACATTATTATAGTGCAAGCTTATTTTTCTGATTGTTTCATTTAGCAATACCAATATTCTCCACAAGAACACTGTCCCTATTTAAAATGATGGAAATGGTTCACATCTATCAGAATAATTTCTCTTGCAACAATCTTGGAGATGAATTTAGATGCAGTGTGAAAATTAGAACATACTCAAAGGTTCTTAACAAATCTAATGGATGTACCAGGGGCTATGTTTAACAAACTAAATGCAACTGCTAACTTTTCACTATGGTGGCAGATAAATGATTCTTTTTTCTTCTATTCCACGGCATTAAGTAAAAGTCTTGAATTTGGAAATACCCTACTGCCTTAATTTGTCAAGCCAATTTCTCTAATTTTGCATAGGTCTCTCATCTTTGTGGATGTGATCTGTCTCCTACATAAAAAAGCATGTACCATTTTATGCCCTTCAATCCAACTACATGGAGGTATCTTTTTAATTCCTCTATCTTTCATCAATCTCCTTACTATTTGAACCTCACCACACCTACCCACTTTTGCATAGATGTTTTAGAGAAGAACATAAGTTGCAGCATTTTTAGGATCCAGCTTATAAAAAAATAGTGTTGCTAGAATACTCAGCCTACATTCAAATTCTGAATTCTGGGAAATTATATACAGTAAATAGATTGATGGTTGTTTGGATAGTGAAATTAGCTTTCTTAGAAATTAATTGAAATATCTTGTCTTGAAATATATAGAAGGATTATTTTAATTAAAGAGGATTTTGTGGCTATTTTTATAACAATGATTTTACAGTGCATCTAGCTTGCTATTTTCATTCAAGATACAAGTCATCAAAGTCAAGCACATACCAAGAAGATGGTACTCTACTTCAAACCCTCAACCTGACATAGTTTAGTCTTCTTACATGGGGATATTAAGGAGGTTGCTAAATAATTAATATATATCATTCGTTGTTTGTGAAGGAGAATCTTGTGAGATCCAATATGGCAGTGGATCAATATCCAGTTTCTTAAGTAAAGATGATGTCATAGTCGGGAAACTTGTTGTGAAATATCATGTTAGTAATTTTTGGATGTTAGGGCTTCCCATTTGGATATCAAAGATCTTTTCTCATCAACTTAATTTGGAATTTATGTATAAATGAATTTTTTCATGGTGCAGGTCTTTACTAAGACAACACATGAACCAAGGTTGACATTTTTGTTGTCTAAGTCTGATTGCATTCTTGGGCTTGGTTTCTAGGAAATTTTTGTTGATAATGTTATTCTAGTCTGGTTAGTGTTAATAGCCTTCATTCTATAATGTCAACTTCATTCTATAATCTGAGCATATCAGCTTTCTTAAACTTTGAACAAGGTTCTAAAGTCAAGAGTTCAATATGCATATTTTATGCCCATGTTGAACACTTTGTTTAAGGCATTTATTGACAAGGCTACAGTTTTTAATTGATTTATCTTCTACTGTGTTTGGACTTACTTTTGTAAACTTGCAATATACAATGCACTTGTATTCTTTCTGAATTGAGACTAATAGTAATTTTGTTGGTTGTATTGAGGCACAACTTCATTCATGGTGGAAAAGGCAGCACCTTGTTGCTCATATCAGATGGCACATTGCATATAAAGGAGAAAAGATTCTAAGGTTATTGTTGGCTGCATTGAAGGAGAGAGCTTCATATATGGGAAATGATCAATACTCTCGTTCCTAGATTCTACACATTACAGCTTGCTCCAGGAAGATTGCCCATGTTGTAGAAGTTTTAAGAGATGAAAGGGGCATGTGCTTGCATTAAAGGGATCCAAGCATGTGTTTCCACACTAGTAACAGTTTGGAAGATGGCATAGAGTGCATACCTAGGTAACAGTAGTAATGATGAACTATTTTCAAGGAATTTGGAAAAGATACAGTGATATAGTCAAAGGTAGGCAATGCATTCAATAGAGGGGTAGTGTTCTATGTTGATTGGAGGTAGAGTAAAAGTGAAAGCATGACAAAATAATGACCTAGGTAGTGGTAGTCATGAGGCATTTTTATTTTATAAAGGGAAAACACATGACAATAGGTTGACAACTGATTGGCCAATGCATTTCAAGAAGCTACAAGTTCTATTAGGATAATGCATAGCCTAATCATAAGGCAATGTTGAATAACATTCCATGACAATTGAGGTATCCTACCAAAGATGACAGTAATAAAAGGCATAATCATTAGAAATAAGGACAGTTTATTGCTACAGGTAACAATTCACAATGGCAGCTTATGAATTAGAGCAAGTTGGGTGCATGAGATAGGATCTCTACAGAGATGACAATGTGATCTTGAACTAGGATAGTGACCTTCATGGGACAGTCATGGATTTGTGAAGAAGACATCTATGAATGTCTTTGTACTTCTATGCTCTGTGATACTCAGAAAATTAGTTTGTTGCTCATTTTTTGAACTATGTATTGTAACCATGAAGGTTTTTTTAGCAAAGAGAAAGCATTGTATAACTTATTTTTAGATATGTATGCTATTTGTAAGCATTTTTTTATCAATAAAACAAGTTGTTTTTACCTTCTCAAAGTTGTTTCATTGTGCAAGCTTCAAAATATACTACTAAATATACTAATGACTAAATGCAAGCTTCAAAATGACTAACTATACTACTAATTGGCATCAATTGTAGTTAGGGTAAAATTGCAAATCAGGGCAAATGAATAAACACCAATGATAAAAACCCTAGCAATGCACAATGAAGCACAAGACAACATGAAAATCAAAATAACAAATGTAAAGGCAAACCGATCTCCACGCTATGCTTGATTTATCTCCATTGCTCTTCTCCACCTCGCATGAGCATGCAAGATTTTGAAGGATTATTGTTGGAAGAATGTTGGGTGCTCATTTCTGCAGCATAACATTAAGATGAAGATGATATGAGGATGATAGTTGAAGGATGCAAAGGCTCTAATGATATTTCAACAGCATAATGTTACTTGAAGCTCCATGCATTGCTAATGGCTTGTGAGGGGGTTGATTTATAGGAAAGGCTTGGTTCCAATGGATGGCTAGGATCAATTAGGGCTTTAGGTGAAATGGATGGATAGGATTAAGTTAGGTTTCCTTGCACATCAAGAAATTGTAGTCATATGACATGTGGCAAAGGAGGATGAGGCTTAGGTGTGCTTGTGTAGATAAATACTAAAATTAGGTCCCATTAGTTGTGCATGTGAAAGATAAAAGTTGTAACACATGATTGACTAGACAAGTGTTGGAATGTGATGAAAGATGAGTGTTTAATTCAAATAAAATATTTGAATTAGTTGGGATATGAGTTGGATATTAATTAAATAAATAAAATTTATTTAATTAATTGAGAAGTTGAATAGGATGAGATAAGATATGATGTGGAAATTAATTAAATAAATAAAATTTATTTAATTAATTGGGATGGGGATAAGATAAATGGGATTATGCATGTGAAATTAATTAAATAAATAAAATTTATTTAATTAATTGGCTAAGTAGGATGAGGATGGGATTGAATGAGATTTTAATTAAATAAATAAAATTTATTTAATTAATTGGCTAATGGATAAATGGGATTAAGAGTGGGATTTAGGACAAAAATGGCTTATGATGTTTAGGATAATGTTTTAACAAGGTGTTGTAGGACATAGACAAAGTTGGGACAAATTTGGGTGTCTACATTTTGCCCCTCTTTGAGATGATGTTCGAGATGATAAGATTTGTGTCGAGTAACATCATTTCAAAGAAGCCAAGGTATGGATAGAGGAAAATGATAGTGATGATGGAAAGATATGATGAGGATGATGATGGTGGAAAGATAGGATGAAATGAGATGATGATGCCCCCTCGAGAGGTTAGGCAGGTTGGACAAACACGGGTAGGCTCTCGAAAAGAAATGGCTTGGCTACAAAAAGAAAGATAAGGGGATAGATAGAAGAAATGATGGTGTGTTATGCTGCAATGAAGGTGAGCAACCATGATGTTTGATATAGCAGTAGATGTTATGCACCAAGGTATAAGGAACCAGGGTGACAATATGTCTCGTGCCGCAGCGTAATACAACCTTGTCTAACGTATGAGGAAGAAAACTTAGAGCATTGTAGTCCTAATGCACAAAAGGTATGATATGACCTCAGATGCAAAGGATAGTGCAAAAAGCTATTCCAACATACACAAGATATGAATATTAGCTGGAAATGATATCGATATGATACAAATGCAAGATAAAAAGATAACACACACAAGCAAGCAAGCACAAATGATTCAAAAACAAACAAGGTATTGCCCCTGTCAAGCTGTAAACCAATGATTAATTGCTGATTGTTGATAGTTGAGAGTGTTGTCATTGCAGGGAAAGCTATATCCCTAGATCAACACAAGGTTGTTTGCTGAGTTGGTTGGCTAGTTGATTGATTGATTTGGCTTACAACAAGGCTAGGATCAAGACCATGGATTGCGTTTGGATAACTTGGCTTGATTAATTAACATGATTGGTATGGATTAAGGATGGGCTTGCATTTGGATCTTTGTTTGGAATGGTTGGAAGATGATGAAATGTTGATTAGATTGATTTGATGAAGGATGGATGATTTGTGGTGGATTGAGCTTCTTTTGACTTGCTGAAGTGATTGGATTTGTTTTGATGGCTAGATTGATGTGCTTGAGTTGATTTGCTTTAGTGTTAATGTTGATGATTGATAGGATTTGTTTTGATGGTTGGCTTGATGTGCTTTGGTTGTGATGTTTGTTGTTGCTGGGTTGATTGTTTTGATGATTGGATTGTTTTGAATGATGATAGTGATGGTGTGATGATTAGAGTGTCGATTCAATCTAAGCATAAGCAAGTGTTCTCAGTATGCTCAAAGGATGTAAAACAAATAAGGTTATTGCCCTTGTCAAGTCATAAACCAATATTTGATTGTTTGATTGATGATGATAGTGTTGTCATTGCAGGGAAAGCTATATCCCTAGATCAACATAAGGATGTGGGAATGCGATATCCCATTGATGATGATTGATTGGGCTCATGACAAGATTAGGATCAAAAACTTGTTGATTTGATTGGATAATGTTCCTTGATTGATTAGCTTGCTTCATATGGATTAATGTGACTTGGATTTAAGATCATTGCTTAGATTGATTTGATTGATATGATTGGAATAAGTGATTGATTGAAATGGATGAATAAATGTTATTGATAGGAAGAATTGATGATGATGATTTTGATTTTGATTGATGTTGATGGAGTGGATTGTTTTGGATGATGATTGAATTGATCTTATTGCTTGGATTTTTTGTTGGATATTTGATTTTTTTGGATTTTTTGACATATTTGATTTTTTTTTGAAGTTTTTGAAATGTTTTGGGATGTCAATGGATTTACAATTTAGGTAGCTGTTGTGATAGATACCAATGACAAGGTAGAAAACCAAGTCTAGGTGCAAGGATGGATAAATGGATGAGCTCATATTAAATGGGTTGAAAGGCTCATGATAGATGGATAGATAAAAAGATAGGCCATAAAAGGGATGGATGCATGCCTCATGATGAACAAATAGGTAGGCTATAGTGGAAAGCTCATGATAAATGGATGGGGATAAGCTATAAGATGGAAAGCTTATGATAAGGATATGCCATAGTGGATGGATCATAAGGGAGCTAGGATGTGATCTTCAAAGGCTATGTTGCATAGGAAGAACTTGCCCCCATTCTAGGTGGTAATGCTTAGGATTTTTACATGACAAAGTTCATGACCATGGGATGACATGATAGGTTTTACATGACAAGGTGTATGATAGGTGGATAATGATAATATGGATTGATGAGGAAGGTATGAGGTATACCAAGAGATATCCAAAGCATGTTTCAAGATTTTGCCCCTATGTCTTCATCAAAATCAAAAGGCAGAAGGATGGATGAATGGATAAATGGGTTCAATAGGATAGGCTTGTTTATGTAATGGCTAAGGATGGTAGGATGGTAAATGATATAATGGGATAGATAGTTTGGAAATGGATAGGTTGGATGAGATAATTTGCCCCCAAGTGTAAGTGACATAGAAGATCAACCTACACATGACGCCTGTTTGCCAGGTTTTCATCATGGTACGTATCCAAGGCGCCTGTTTACCAGGTTTTCACCGTTGGACGAAGGGCTTTCTCTTTACTATTTTTCATTTTTTTTTTTTTTGTATTTTTCTTTTTTGCTTTTAGATGTGTTGATAATTACACATGGCGCCTATTTGCCAGGTTTTCACCATGGTAATGGATAGGAGGAACTCAAGTGGCTAGTTCAATGGATGTTGGTAGTCCCATTAGAGATGGATGTCCTCGCATGGACCATGTCGTTATGCTCATAGATGTTGATAAGGGGTTGCATGGATGGAAGATGGATTAGGTAGATAGTGGATTAGGATGTGGATTATGGAAGGCTCATGCAAGGATGGATGGATGGAAGGATAGTAGATTATGATGTGCTTATGGAAAAGGATGAAAAGTTTATGCAAAAGCATGGACCATAGGGATAGCATGGGAGAGATATGTAGGATAATGGATGGAAGATGGGGAGATGTAGTTGTGTGGAGGTGCTGCGGAGTGGAAGGGAACCATGACCAATGGTTGCACACACCGTGATAAACATTGAAGCTTTTGATGAGATGGTGGTGTAGGAAGCAATGGGGATGTTTGCTTAGGAGATGGTTGATGAAGTGATTTAAGAACCCACATAGATTTAGTATTTTTAGTGCTTTTGCTTTGCTTGTGGGATTTTTGAAAGGAATGGAAGTTTTGGATGGAAATAGGCTTTTGGATGGTGGTAGGTGATTGGGATTCTTGAGATGTGGAGGAGGATGCCTCATTTGACTTGCTAGCTATTTGCTTAGGAACCCAAACCATTTTGCTTTTGGGCTTTGCTTTTGGAGGTAAGGGTTTGGATGGTTGCTTAGATGTGGATGAGGATGCCTCATTCGCTTTGCTAGCTGTTTGCTTAGGAACCCAAACCATTTTGCTTTTGGGCTTTGCTTTTGGAGGTATGGGCTTGGATAGCTTTGTGAATGTACTTTGCTTAGAAGATGGATGATTTAGAGACTTTTCACATTGATGGCCTAAGGCATGAGGGTCCTTAGGAGTTTTAGTTAGATTTTTGGCTTTATAGATAAAGGCATCCAAATGTTTATTTTGGAATCCCATGGGGTGGGTGGAGTGGATGGAATGATTGGAAGCTTTATGCTTAGGTGATGTGTGCTTTTGTTGGCCATGATTAGGGATGTAAGGATGCTTATGAATGATAGGTATGTTAGGTGTTGGAAGCAATGGTGGCAAGGTGGATGGAGGGATATTTGGAGTTGGTAAAAGTGGAGGCAAGGTGGATGGCGGAAGGTGTATGGTCACATGCTTTTGACATTTATAGGATGATGGAGATGGAATGGCTACATATGTTTTGGGTAGATGGGGAGTGTGATAGAAAGTGGTAAGTTTAGGATTCATGAAGGGATTACCAACATCTTGGCCTTGTTTACGTTGGGGTGTGTATCCAAGGCCATATGAGCATGGATGAACTTTGACATGGTTTGGCTCCAAAATAATTTGTTCATAAAGGCCTAGACCTTTTCCTTGGTAGTTCATGTTTTGGAGGATGCGATTGACTATGGGACTAGATGTGTTTTGGGAACTAGACTTGAGTTCTTTATTGGATGGAGAAGATGAAGTGGATAAAGGTCGTTGTTGTCCTAAGGAAGAACATTCATGGACAAAAGTGGTAAGACCAAGTGGACATGATGGTGGACTTGAAGTGGAATCGATGGTGGATATGGAAGGATGATCATTAGGATCTTGATTATGTTCGCTAAGATCCAAGCTATTTGTTTGATCTTTTATGCTTACTTGGGGGACAAGTGTCTCATCATGACAAGTGGATATTTGCTTATTATGGATAGGGCTAGATGGTAGATGACTAGGAGCAATGTGAATATCTTGGTCATGGATAGAAATAGGATTATGGATAGAATCAAGGTGCTCATGGATAGCTTCTTCATAGGTATCATCTTGATCATAAAGAAGGTAGATATTATGGATAGGTTGCATGAAAGTGTATTGATCTTGAGTTGGACTAGGGCTTAATGTTTCCACATGCTTAGGATTAAACCTTTGACATACCTCTTGGGTTGCTTGAATGGAAGTAGATGACTCTTGGATAGGCTCTTGGTCAACAACACGAGAACATGATGACTCTTGACTTAGGCTTGTGGTTGGAGACTCTTGAATAGACTTGTTGGCTTGTAGGTCACATGATGGGCTTAAAGGGCTAGGTATGTTAATGGAAGGCTCTTGAAGAGGCTCAAGGATATGTGAACCACATGATGGGATTATAAGATTGGACATGACCTTTGGAAGTTCATTGGTAGGCTCATGAATTAGTGTTTGACATGGAGGTAGTTTATTCCTAGCTAGTAGCCAATGGATCACATCCTTTGCAAGTGTATGGGTGGATGGAAAATATAATGGATGTATGATAATGGTAGTTGGTGTTGGATTAGGATTAGGACTAGGATTAGGTTGAGACCTAATTGGATTGGATGGATTAGGATTTGGACTAGATGGGGGTGATGATGTGGCACGATTTCCCATTATAGGTGGGTACACCTTGTAAACAATTGAGACAAATATTGGACATTGATTTGTATTATGGCCTTTGGTCCTATGGTATGCACAATAATCATGTTCATCATATGGACTTTCTTCACATGGTTTGACTTTAGGAAGTTCAATGAGTTTTGCTTCAAGCATCCTTTGTAAAACTCTCTCAGCCGCATCCTTTGGTGAACGATTATAATGATATGGTGAGGAAGGTAATGAGGGGCTTGGTGGTTTGGAAGGTAAAGGGATCAATGGACTATGATTGGGATCACATGGTGGTGTTGGGATAGGATTAGTTGGCTCATGTGTTGGCGGGTGATTAGATGATGAAGGCCACTCATAAGATGCATTTGCTAGATTGGTATCTCCCTTGTCAAAGGTAATTAAGTCTTGCATAGGATAACTTGGGCTTGTTTGATTTATGTACAAGGGATTACTTGGACTTGGATGTGCTTCTTGTTGCAAAGGTGGACTTAGGTCTATCAATGGTGCTTGGTGGTCTTGTTGAAAAGGTGTACTTGGACCTGATTGATTTATGTACAAAGGGTTATTTGGACTTGCATGTTGTTCTTGTGATATCACTTGATTGCCTTGTGGATGGGCTTGGTAGTGCATTGGAATGGTGGTATGAGGGATTGGATAAGTTTGAGGTGGAGGTTGATAGGTTGATGTGGCATTGACTTGGTGGATAGGTGGATTAAGTTGATAGGAAGTGGATGGATATGACATGTGGCTATAAGGTGGATTAGGTTGATAGGAAGTGGCTAAGGATTGTTGTACTTGTCGAGCTTGACTAGTGGCTAAAAGGTGTTGGACTTGGGCTATGGAGTGTTGTAGTTGAGGTGATTGGCTTGCGTGGGGTTGAGCTTTTTGGATGAAGAATTGTAATATTTCAATGGCGTCTTGGTTTAGGGGTTGTAATCCTTGATAAAGATTTTGGAGGAATCTTTGGAATTTGATTTCTAGGTCCTCTAGTGTAGACATGTTGTCACCATGTATTTGTCTTAAGTCCTTTTAGCAAGTGCTTGCTTAGGGATTTGGATGATGATGTGGAATGTTTAGATGATGTGTTTAGATTGATTTGTTTATGTGTTTGGGTGTTTAGAGCTTGATATGGCAATATTCAAACAAATGATTATGCATATACACACATGAATCACTCACGCAAGACACATAAGCAAGTTGTTGACTTTGAAAATGAAATGTGATGATTATGCAAGCACACATGGAAGACACATCAACAAGCCTAATGTGTAGTCAAGTGGGTATAGCCAATTAGGTCTTAGGCTATCTATTGCACAAGGTTGACTATGGAATTGAAAGTGAAATCCTGCCACACAGCCAGGAGAAAGGGGTAACCCACCCTTCACCTTCACTTCCCAAAGGTATAAAGTTCTTTGGGGCTTAGCCAAGAGTGACAAAATTCCAACTCTCAATGAGGGTGTCTTTCGATTCAGCCTCGATTGAGGTCGTCCCTTGGAGTGGTGTGTCTCCAAGCAGGCCTCCTAAGAAGGGTATGACAAAAGCAAACCAAGTGAGCTGTCACTTGATTCACACTCGCAGTTGTTAATTTCCCCTTAGAAACTTGAAATGTGTAACAAACAGTTCAAGCACTTGTTCTTTTTAGACCCAAATCTAAATGTGATGGAAGACAATGGTTTGTTTTAGGCCAATTTTTTGATATGAATTTGCAAACAATTGTTTATTTTAAAGCCCAAATCCAAGTGTGATGACAAACAAGTTGTTTGTTTTATGCCCAAAATCTAAATGTGTGATCAAATAATGATTAGAGATGAGAGATTAGAATGAGTGCACCTCATAAAAATTGCTTTCTAAGTTGCTATTATGATTGATCCAAATGTTGCTCCAGCTCCTTTGATTCACTTACAAGTCACTGCAAAAAATAAAATGTGATTTGGTTTGCTAGATTGGAAGATATGATTTTTTTTTCTAAAAGTCGCGCGTCAAAAATTTCTGAAAAATTAGAATCGCAGGGTCAACTTCAAATCGCCATAACTCTTTGAATACTGAACCAAATCTTTAATGTAACCACTTTTTGGAAAGCTCTCGAAGTCCTCTTTCCAACGAATCTAAGATCTCCTTTTTACAGGACCTGTGTAAAACAAAAAACCCTCTGCAATAGATCTGGTCATAAATTAAAAAAATCAGCAAAAAGTTGCGCGTCAAAAATTTCTGAAAAATTAGAATCGCAGGGTCAACTTCAAATCGTCATAACTCTTTGAATACTAAGCCAAATCTTTAATGTAACCACTTTTCGGAAAGCTCTCGAAGTCCTCTTTCCAACGAATCTAAGATCTCTTTTTTCCAGGACCTGTGCAAAACAAAAAACCCTCTGCAACAAATCTGGTCATAAATTAAAAAAATCAGCAAAAAGTTGCGCGTCGAAAATTTCTGAAAAATTAGAATCGCAGGGTCAACTTCAAATCGTCATAACTCTTTGAATACTAAGCCAAATCTTTAATGTAACCACTTTTCGGAAAGCTCTCGAAGTCCTCTTTCCAATGAATCTAAGATCTCCTTTTTACAGGACCTGTGTAAAACAAAAAACCCTCTGCAACAGATCTGGTCATAAATTAAAAAAAAATCAGCAATATAAAATATCTTCAACCTACAAATCAAAGTGCATAAACCTGCAAAAATGAATGATTGCCGCTCTAAGAAATCTGATCTTCACAAAAACAACTCAAACAAGAGGGTTAATCAGGGACGTGAGTCCCACCGGGCGTGCCAAAATGTATATCGAAAAATTTGGATTTATAAATGGAAATGATCAAACAATTGAAATGCATAACCTAAACCCAAATAATTCAATACCTCGAAGATGCAAAATGAGCTTGATTGATTGATCGCTTTGTTGTGTTGATTGCTCGATTCCGCAGCATAACGTTGATAAGGAGATAGATGATGGATGCAAAGGCTCTAATGATATTTCAACAGCATGTGGATACTTGAGGATTAATGCCCTTTTAGAAAATTTGACAGAATAAGGGTGCTTAAGGCTCATTGCATGCTAATGGCTTGTGAGGGGGTTGATTTATAGGAAAGGCTTGGTTCCAATGGATGGCTAGGATCAATTAGGGCTTTAGGTGAAATGGATGGATAGGATTAAGTTAGGTTTCCTTGCACATCAAGAAATTGTAGTCATATGACATGTGGCAAAGGAGGATGAGGCTTAGGTGTGCTTGTGTAGATAAATACTAAAATTAGGTCCCATTAGTTGTGCATGTGAAAGATAAAAGTTGTAACACATGATTGACTAGACAAGTGTTGGAATGTGATGAAAGATGAGTGTTTAATTCAAATAAAATATTTGAATTAGTTGGGATATGAGTTGGATATTAATTAAATAAATAAAATTTATTTAATTAATTGAGAAGTTGAATAGGATGAGATAAGATATGATGTGGAAATTAATTAAATAAATAAAATTTATTTAATTAATTGGGATGGGGATAAGATAAATGGGATTATGCATGTGAAATTAATTAAATAAATAAAATTTATTTAATTAATTGGCTAAGTAGGATGAGGATGGGATTGAATGAGATTTTAATTAAATAAATAAAATTTATTTAATTAATTGGCTAATGGATAAATGGGATTAAGAGTGGGATTTAGGACAAAAATGGCTTATGATGTTTAGGATAATGTTTTAACAAGGTGTTGTAGGACATAGACAAAGTTGGGACAAATTTGGGTGTCTACATTTTGCCCTATCTTTCCACCATCATCATCCTCATCATATCTTTCCATCATCACTATCATTTTCCTCTATCCATACCTTGGCTTCTTTGAAATGATGTTACTCGACACAAATCTTATCATCTCGAACATCATCTCAAAGAGGGGCAAAATGTAGACACCCAAATTTGTCCCAACTTTGTCTATGTCCTACAACACCTTGTTAAAATATTATCCTAAACATCATAAGTCATTTTTGTCCTAAATCCCACTCTTAATCCCATTTATCCATTAGCCAATTAATTAAATAAATTTTATTTATTTAATTAAAATCTCATTCAATCCCATCCTCATCCTACTTAGCCAATTAATTAAATAAATTTTATTTATTTAATTAATTTCACATGCATAATCCCATTTATCTTATCCCCATCCCAATTAATTAAATAAATTTTATTTATTTAATTAATTTCCACATCATATCTTATCTCATCCTATTCAACTTCTCAATTAATTAAATAAATTTTATTTATTTAATTAATATCCAACTCATATCCCAACTAATTCAAATATTTTATTTGAATTAAACACTCATCTTTCATCACATTCCAACACTTGTCTAGTCAATCATGTGTTACAACTTTTATCTTTCACATGCACAACTAATGGGACCTAATTTTAGTATTTATCTACACAAGCACACCTAAGCCTCATCCTCCTTTGCCACATGTCATATGACTACAATTTCTTGATGTGCAAGGAAACCCAACTTAATCCTATCCATCCATTTCACCTAAAGCCCTAATTGATCCTAGCCATCTATTGGAACCAAGCCTTTCCTATAAATCAACCCCCTCACAAGCCATTAGCATGCAATGAGCCTTAAGCACCCTTATTCTGTCAAATTTTCTAAAAGGGCATTAATCCTCAAGTATCCACATGCTGTTGAAATATCATTAGAGCCTTTGCATCCATCATCTATCTCCTTATCAACGTTATGCTGCGGAATCGAGCAATCAACACAACAAAGCGATCAATCAATCAAGCTCATTTTGCATCTTCGAGGTATTGAATTATTTGGGTTTAGGTTATGCATTTCAATTGTTTGATCATTTCCATTTATAAATCCAAATTTTTCGATATACATCAATTAATAATTAAATTGACTAAATATACTACGAATTGACATAAATAAGTGAACAATGAATAAATATGACTAAATATATGACTAGTGTCAAATCAATGAATAAAAATAACTAAATATACTACCAAATTGATCAAAATGATGATTAAAATTAATGACTAAATACACTACCAATGGACATAAATTAGTGAATAAAAATGACTAAATAAGTGACCAATTAACAACAATCAATGACTAAATATATTAGTGAATAAAAAATGACTAAATAAGTGACCAGATTACAACAATCAATGACTAAATCCACAAATAAATATACTACCAAATCGATCAATCAAAACAACAAATAAATGACTAAAAATGGTTTAGTCATCAATTTGGTCACATTATAAATGACTAGCAATAAACTACTAATGGTCACGTGACCATGTTTGGTCATTTACAAGTAGTTTTTAGTAGTTTTTTCAGTCATATATTGTTGTTTCTGTACTAGTGAATGCTTCATCTTAGCTAGGGAGAGCATTGGAATGAAGAGATGGTAAAGTGTTTTCATCGAATGTGTTACCAATTTTCACCTATGGCTCAAATTGGCAGAGCTGAAACAGTTTCATTATATTTAAGGTGAAGAGTATTCTAACATAGTTTTGCCATGCTTAATCATTGCATATCAAAGTTCAAAAGAGAGCATTTAGTTTTGTGGTACAATGTTTTACAACACAAAGGAGACCATTAAATTGCAAGATATTTCTTTCATTTATTTGGTAATATTTCATTCATTTTGCAATAAGAGATATACACAAGACAGTAAAAATGTTGTTGTTTGATACATTAAGGAGTAATCAATTGTCCCACACAAGCCGTGTGAGTAGCTGAACCAACACAACATAAGAAATGTGCTATACATCTAAAGATTAAATAATAGAAAGACACATGGAAAGAAACATAGCCATCATTGCCTGTGGTGGTTGCATGTTGGTCTTCGTTGTTGCTTTACCCTCCTCACTCCTGATCTTCAAGTGAACCTGCATCATGATAGGAAAGTTGGTTAGAGCTCTGGATATGAATCTCACTATGTACCCTATCAACAAAAATATAGCACATGTTTATGATGCATTAGATCAATTGTCCCACACAAGCTGTGGGAGTAGCTGAACCAACACAACATAAGAAATGTGCTATACATCTAAAGATTAAATAATAGAAAGACACATGGAAAGAAACATAGCCATCATTGCCTGTGGTGGTTGCATGTTGGTCTTCGTTGTTGCTTTACCCTCCTCACTCCTGATCTTCAAGTGAACCTGCATCATGATAGGAAAGTTGGTTAGAGCTCTGGATATGAATCTCACTATGTGCCCTATCAACAAAAATATAGCACATGTCTATGATGCATTAGATCAACAAACATCAAATGTATGCAAGAGAGCCTAAAAATAAAATATCACAGGAGTATTGAGCTTCATTGTTTTTATCTAACATGTTTGTTCACTATGGAAGTATAGGAGAAACCATGTTGCTGATCCATTTCTAAAGACATCATAGCATGTGGTGCAAAATGGGCTCCCATAAGGGTTGAGCCCAACATGCTACCCCTAATTCTCAAAAGGGGAATGAGATAGGAATTTATATTCATAATGGTCAAACAGAAACATTTTCAGCTAAAGGAGTGATTCATAAAGTGGCTTCAGGAGTTAAAGTCATTCATCATTCATGACAGTCAGTTCAAAGGTGTAATGAAATGAAAATCACAAATGAACAATGGCTTACTAAATATGCAGAACTAAATAAAATGCACTATCTTTTATCGAAGGAATTTTGTTTGCAAGAAATATTTCATGTTGTTAATGTTTGTATTCACAATACTATCATGTCCTATTGCTGCTATAAATCATGTTTTATGCATATATAGTGGAGGTACAACCACCAAAAAACAAGAAATAATGGCAAGCAGTGCTCATATATATAAGGGAGCAACTGAGTATACTATGCATAGAGTACCAATATGAAACATTGCCAAATGCATAAGTATCATGGACTGTCATGTCTTGCATACGTGCTAAAGTGCAGCCAAAACTGAAGGAGGACAACTATATAAGATAGTATAGTCACATACCACCAAGGTAGCTGTCACATGACAACCAAAAGCATGTAGGGAGCAGCAATCATACACGAGGAATAGAACAAATATTTATCATTTTTGTTGTGAATGAAGTGTAAAATTACTATTGAATGCAATATGATAGCTATAAAAGACAAAAGTTTACAAAGGAGATCATAAGTAAAGTGGATAAGACTGCTATGAGAAGTAAAAGAGTAGAAAACTATTATGAAGAGGAAGAAAAGAACTTATAAGGCCATCAAGCCATGGGATAGTCACTTTAAGGATAGAGCATTCATCATATGGTCACCATATACGTATGCAATATGAAGAAAAATCATGGGCTATAGGTACATCAACTTCATTAAAGATCAACAATGGAGTATAAAGGATTTTGCTATTGCCATCAATGTTATTCTCAACCCAGACAACATTACAAGTTGGCTCATGACTAGATTGCAAAGAATGATGACAACATTCACACATAGTGCATTAAAAAGACTAAGCTTAAGCATTCTTGTAGACCTATAATTGGGAGATAAGCCTTGACAAATAAACAAGAGCCTACAGTATACATGTGAGTATAGGTGCATCCATAAGAATGAAGAGTAGTCTATAGTCATGGTAGTATATGCTAATTAAGCTATGGTCACTCACATCCGCTATGATTGTCCCACAATTTGGAGAGGGTTTTGTCTTACAGTGGCATTGCTATCACAAGGCAATAAAGGTAGTTAGCTAAATAGGATAATCAGTACAATCATACCATTGGAGCAATAGACTGTCAAGAACAACTGAAAGTGCTAAAATAGCAGCAATGACAATAATAGTCATGTGATTTCATCATATCTCAAAACCTACAAATTGGGTTTTCATAATTATTTGACAAAAATTATGAAACTATTAGATGAAAAAACCCATTAAATTTTACGAAAACCTAGATTGCGGTTTGAGAGAAAACTTCACTAGTCTGAGATAGTTTGAAACAACAACCATATATCTCCAAAGGGCAATGTTGTCAAATGTTTGATAATAATCAAATGTTTCATAATAATCTTATTGTTGGCATGACAGTAGTAGTGCATAGGGCATTACAAATGCATCAAAGATAGTCCTAAACAATGGTCATAGAAGCCAACCAACCTCTGAGGAAAAGATGTCATCCATCAAGAGTATCATAAACATGAAGTTATGTTTTAAAGTCCATCCATTGCCATGATAGCCAAAGATGCATCAAGGAGTAGTAGTCTTACAAGATAAGAGAATAGTCATTTTTTAGATGACTGTCACCACAACCAATGCACAACACAACTTGAAGAGTGTAAGTGTAGCTGAAACCCTAGTAGGGTTTGTGATAAATAAGAGAAAAAATTCTTTCATCACTTCATTCCAATGAAAGCCTGAGCAAAGATAGTGCAGAGAAGAGTAAACAATATGCTAAAAATAGTGATATCTTTTTGTGACTAGAACAATGTCAAGAATACAGAGAGAGATTACACAGTGATCAAAATAATGCATAAACCCCTGTGAAAGTTGAGGAAGTTGTGAAGATAGCTTGATAGGAATATCTGAGAGGTAGACCACGAAAGGTATGCAGATATGTAGTTACACAGTCATCTTTCACCATGGCAAATATATTCATAATTCATCAAAAGGGCAGTAAATGACTATAGAAAGCAATGGTAACAATCACCATGGAAATCACATGAATCACGGCCTTAGCTATAGTCAATAATGACTAGCATGGAGATAAAAATAGAGATACGAAGCCAAATTTGAAAAATAAATACACAGGAAGAAAAATACATTCTTTTCTAAATTTTAAAAGCTCAAAGAAAACATTTATACCGACAAATTTTGAAGAAAAGGCAGGTTTTATAGATGGAGAGGTTACCCAAAAGCTCAGTTTTGCCAAGTCTGCATACAAAAAGGCCTCCAAAAGCTCGAACAATGCCAACAATGGTGGCACCCAACTGAAGTAAAAAAAATGCTAAGTGCTAAATGAAGAATGGAATCTAAGGAGGCCATGGTCTCTTTTAGGGTTTCTTTTTGCCATAAGTCTAGCTGACCCCTTTATGGGATTTCTTTCCATTATGTTGACTTTATGTAAATATTAATGCCCTTTGTGGTATTAAAATCCTTTCATATGTTGCAACCTTAAGGTATATGCCTTAGAATTTTATGACTTTTGGAGAAAATCATATAGCTATATGCCTTATCTTTTTTATGATTTTATAGAAAATCAAAATGCCTAAATAAGGAGATATTGTATGCCTTGTATTTTTTTTAGAAAAAATCAAACAAATTAGGTCTTTTTCCCTCCTTTTGTGGAGAAATCTAAAAACTGCAAGTATTGTAAAACATTATTAATAGCAATGTTCTTATAAATTGCTTTAATAATTTTTATAAAAATGCAGTTAAATCAAAGCAATGTTGATAAAATCTTTCCTATTTGAGTTTGAGTTCTTTGGGGTGAAATAGGAAAAAACTGGGCAAACTAAAGTTTCTATTTCAATTTACAGTTAGTTAGAGCCTGATTTTTTGAGTCTTTTTGGGGGGGGCACTTGAGAGGGAAAGTTTCCACCTATTATTACTCAGTTTGGGTTAGTTTTAAGCCCTCTTTTTGTTGCTTTTCCCCTTTGCTCAAAAATGGGACTTTGATTTCCTTTCTCGGATAGATAGTCGGTTGAGCTTTTAGAAAGTCTTTTTGGCTATATATGGGGGCAAAAGACTCAGTTTTGGGTAGTTTAGATTTGCTTCTTAATTTCTTGTACACTGCAGAAAGCTTTGTAAGCTTGAGATTTGAACTCAGATTTCATATTTCCATACTTCTTCAACTTCAATAAAAATAGCAGAGCATTCATATCTCAATTTTTGTCTCATTGTGCAGTAGTAGTTTGATGTTATCATTGTGATTCTAACTTTTGAATCCTTTTTATGTCATATTATTGCAAGTGTGGGTGCAAAAATTCCATATGACATAGGTTGCATTTTGTGTTTGATTTTAAATCTTCATGCAAATCAATTTTGTGTTGTATGTACATGTGAGATTGTGAAAGTTATTGTTTTGAGAAACTAGTTGGGAGTAAGGTTATTGAAATAGATAAAGCTCTGCTACATCGCCATAAGGAGTTTAGGATTTTATTTCAAGTTATTTCTCTAAACCCTTTTCCTCAGAAAGTTTTGTAGTTTAGGTGATTTTCCAGGGGAACCAGCGCACTCTGGAGATTCATTGTTGCCATAGGTCACCCACAACTTGAGAGTGTTTCTATGTTTCAACAAGATAGTTAAGTTTAACTTGGCTAGGGTACAATCCTGATTGACAATAGAATGTCTCAATGATTTTTTCTTCTTGCACCAGACTATCCTCAAAAGGAGGAGTTATGTTAGGAGAAGGTTCCAAATCATTGGATGAGGCACACAAGACTATGTCAATCTCATATATCTTAGAGATTATGTCCATTATATCATCATGAAATGTAGTAAGGGAAGGGGGGATGTCCTCATCATTACCTTCCTCATGATCCTTCATGGAGATGAAATTTTTGAGATTTTCTAAGATCGAAGGGTAGATGCACATGAGAGTTGTGAAGCTTTCAAAATCAAATATGTAACAAAGGCCCGATTTCATATGTAGAACTCATGGAAATGTCAATATCATAGATGTATGATATTTATTGTAGGAATTGAGGATACTTATTAGTGCATTTGTAGAAATTGTCAACATCTATGATGTATGCAAACAAAGCTTCCAAAGATGAATAACAAGAAGCATCCATGATGTAAATTATAATAACTAGTTTAGGTTTTTGAAGATCAAAAGCACACTAATTTCACTACAAACAAAGTAATTATGATGAAAATAGTGCTACACAACTAGGCAAGATGAATGATTTAGAGGTTTTCTTAAAGAAGTGTAAAGAAAGTGTGCAAAACCCTTAATGTTGAAATACACAATGTGTAATTGCAAAATTTGAAATTTAAATGCAAGAAAATAAAATGAAACAACACTACAACTCAAAATCAAATTTGAATGAGTATTTAAAGGAGCAGTGAAATCTGAAATAAGATTTTGACTACAAGCCCTAGCTTTTGCAAAAAACTAGGATATATGAAAAATATATTTTTTAACAAAACCCTATCAAATGATATATGCAAATGTAAGGTGAGATCATGAAAGGATTAATTATTAGAATTTGTCTTAGATCTGATGTAAAAATTATATTTTCAAATGTATCCAATGATGTAGTGCCCCTCCATTCTCACCTTGATTGTGCAGGTGGTCGGACTAAGGAGCATGAAGATGAATTTAGTATGTTTTATTGATAATCCTTATTGTGACACTGACAACTCATATGCTCTAATATTGTTTACATTCAGGTAATTATGATGTTGATCTTACTATGATTTTCATTAGAATTAAGTTTATGTGACTGATTTTGTATCATAGGAGGTTATGATGTTTTGTGTGGATCAATCGTATTATGAGTATCGTGTGACTATCTGATGATGGTTATTACTTAGTCATTTAGTAACTGATTGCTATGTGTGTTGTGATTACATGTTTGATGTGTGGGTGAAAGGAATAGTGTCGTATTACTCATGCATGAGTACCCTGCTACACTGCGACTTCCTTTTAATGTGTGTATGACTACATGATTTCATATATATACATGTTCAACCATGTTGTTTACTATAGGCTATAGATACTAGGCACCGACTCCACCTGAATTAACAGGTCTGAGCATGACTTAACCAATGGAACTATTGAATGGAGATAACATATGGCCCCCTAGCTTAGCCATCATCCTTGAAAAGGATGAGTATCCGGTTGTGCACCCTATCAGTTTTGTCAATTTGGTAATGATAGTCAGTCATTGTTGTGGTGGTCTTGATTTCTGATCTTGCATAGTAGTTAGGATGGTTTGGCAGTTGGGTTATTTTGTTGGTATTGTTTTGGTTATTGTTGCCTTAAAATAAAATAATTAGTTATGAAGCTTTTTTGTTAAATAAATAAATATATAAATGTCCTTAAGTAAATTTAGTTTATGAAAAATATATTAATCTAGAAGTTAAGTTATTAATAATAATAATAATAATAATAATAATAATAATAATAATAATAATAATAATAAATGTAATTCCAACCTGATAAAAATAAATAAATTAATATAATTTAATGTTGTGTTAATGGCAATAAAATAGATAATATTTGCAAGTTGTCATATATATAAATATAGAAAATACTAAAGTAGCTAAAATCATAAATGAATCTTGTCTAGTTGTAAATGAAATAAATAGCAAATTCTAAAATGAATAGAATCAGAGAGAAATTATTGTTTGGCTGAAAATAGCAAATTGTAAGAAAGTAATAAAGGAGAATCTTTTGAAAGAAATTGTGGGGGGTGGTTATGCATGCTTAACTTTATTTTAAAATCTGAAGACATAATTTGGGGAAGGAGTGTGCATTTAAAAGGAAGAATATGTTTTATGTTTTGGGGATCTCTCTTTCTTAGGAAGTTTTCATTTTCTTTTGGCACCGTAAACCATAGCTTCCAGAAGAAAAGACTTGGGAAAAATGGATGCGAGCTGGAAAATTTGCGAAGATGTGATTGACGCAATATTTCAGGTATGGATTGAGATATGAAATTGATTTATTGTTGCATTAGATTTAGTGAAATATTTGTGAATTCTCTTTTGTATTTTTTGAACTTAGTCTATTGCGTCAGCTATAACTTTAATTTTACAAACTATGTTTCTTTTTTTTTATATATAGTGCACAACTTGGATATCTAAATTGTATCCGGAAATCAGCCATACCCTGTTTCCTATTTTTGAGATATGAATATTTTGTGACTGTCTACCTCACTCATTTCATTTTTGTTTTAGTAGTCTTTACATTAGCCATAAGTTTAATTTTACAAACTGGGTTTCTCTAATTTTTCTATATATGGTGTACAACCTGGTTATCTAAATCATATACAAAAATCAGCCGTACCTAGTTTGCCATTTTTGAGATATGAATATTTTGTGACTGTCTGGCTCTCACTCATTTCGTCTTTGTTTTAGTAGTCTGTTGCATTAGCCATAACATTAATATTACGAACTAGGTTTCTCTAATTTTTTTTATATATGGTGCATGACCTGGATAACTAAATCATATCCAAAAATCAACCATATCCAATTTACCATTTTTGAGATATGAATATTTTGTGACTGTCTACCTCTCACTCATTTCGTCTCCATTTTAGCAATCTGTTACATTAGCCATAACTTTAATTTTATGACTTAAGTTTTTCTAATTTTTTTATATATGGTGCATGACCTAGATATCTAAATCATATCCAGAAATTAGTCATACCTAGTTTTTCATTTTTGAGATATCAATATTTTTTGACCATCTACCTCTCACTCATTTCATCTTTGTTTTAGCAATCTGTTGCGTTAGCCATAACTTTAATTATACGAACTGCATTTCTTTAATTTTTTTATATATGGTGTACGACCGGATAGCTAAATCATATCCAAAAATCAGCCATATGTAGTTTTACATTTTTGAGATATGAATATTTTGTGACTGTCTACCTCTCACCTGTTTTGTCTCTATTAAACCAGTTAGTTGCGTCACCAATAACTCTATATTTTTGAACAGGGTTTCTCTGAGATTTTTCAACAAATTAGTTTTGTGCATATCCTACGATCATTGCTTTCCATCATATGACTCTCTTTGAGACATTCTACCAATCAGTCTACGTGCACTGCTTATGCTTTCACAGTTTGCATTGTTGGTAGCTTCTAAAGCCTTCTCAACAAATTCATTTTGGGTTGATTCTATCATATGCATGTGGTTAAAAGTGTTGTAGATTTGATGAAGATGTTAGATCTATAGGAATGTTTTGTTGTTCTATATTCATTTCCTCTCAAGCTAACCTTAGAACAAGGTTCTTTCTTTATAGCTTCGGGTTTTGTATCTCATCATTCTAACTAGTGTAAGATATTTATAGCATTCTAATATTATAGGCTTTTAGTCTTGCTTATATGGTTATATTTAATAGATTTACAAAATTGTCTAGATTATTAGTGAAATCTACATCAGTGTAAATAGTGTAAATAATTGTTGTGTTTAATTTGAATGCCTTAGGGTTATTTGCATGTTGTTAGCAATCATTTTAATTAACTGAAATTAAAATAAGTCTTGAGAATTATTAGTTAAAATATTGATACTCGTGGACACTTATATCTTATGATCATATTATAACTGCTACTGATGATTAGAAATTTATTTCACTTGATAATTGTTAGATGATTGATCATGATTAGATTAATGTTACATTTTTTAAGACCCATAATTAGTGCATTATATCATATGTTGCATTTGTGGTATTGTATTTGAAATATTGATGAAGGATCGTAGTTTATGTTGTGCATTTGAGAGTGAATGTGATGCATGACTATTATGTTTAGTGGTGTCAAGTGTTTGTGTCAATTGGGAAGATGATTCCAGAGGCCTAGGAGGGTGTGATTGTGTGGGAGTTGGCTATGTGTGCATCATGGGAGTTGAGTAAATTGTTATTCTTGAATGTTTCCTCCTATTCACATGGTTATAATGATTATGCAAGATGGGTAATGTCTTGCTCTGTGAAATCTGAAATGATGTATATTTTGTGTTGTAAATGTATCATGATGAGAAATGTGATAGTTCATGCCTAGATTTTGTTTTGGGCTTTGAGAATCTAGATGCAGTGTAGGGGGAGTGGCTTTCAATGTGGGGTTGACGCCCAAAGTGGCTGGTCAGGGTAACCCATTGGAAGTTGTTAATCTAGTGATAACATAATAATAAATTTAGAGGGTTGGATAATTTTCACACTAAGCAAGATAATTGGATGCCTCACTCATGCATGTAGTGCTCGTTCAGGCTAAGAATGAGATGAGAAGGCCGTGGTTGGAAAAATTAACTTTTTTGTCATCACAAAAGGAATGTTGGTTCCGCATGTGTCACCCTATGGGGCCGGCGTCTAGTGAGAGACTGTCAGGATAACCATAGATGGCCGCCGCCGCCTAGCAAGAGACTGTCAGGGTAACCCATGGATGGGGGCCGGCATCGAGCTAGAGGCTGTCAAGGTAACCCATGCTTGGACCATGCAATGATAGTCATCCCTCCTACAGTCTAGCATTCTCTAGTTATGTTCTCCCCTTTCTTTTGCGAATGCCTCTAGAAGTGTCTTTGAGTTACTTATGATGTTCTTTTTGACCCGTGTTGTATTGAAGTCTTATGTAGTCATTGCACGTATTAGTCTACTTTCTTTCTTGATTATTTTCTTAGTGGGACCTTATTGTTATCTCCTAGCACATGGGGTGGACCTTAGGGTTCCACATGGTCAGGTAGTTGTGCTTTTATCTCCATTGGTTTCCCTTGTTGTTCATGTGCGAGAAGGATGTACCTTATGTGGCAGATTTAAGATCTTGCTCTGGCTTGAGGAGACATAAACTTATGATCATGTTCTAGTCTTGTATATCAGTTGAATCATGTATTGTTATCTTGATGTATTTACCCCAATGTAATCAGGAAAGCAATATTGTAAACAATGTAATGTTGTACTCTCTTAGAAAGGAAATTGTGTATCTACATGTAATCCCATATGCAGGATTCTGATGTTCTTATCTAATGATATAATTTGATGCAATCAGATTCAAAATGAATTATGGTTTTTAGTTAATTCATAATGTTCGTTAGATCTTGTTATTAGTTCATTAGTATTGAGCCATGGAACCCTAGAGGATAAAGCTTAATTTAAATGTTATGAATAAATATATGATTGTTGTTATTTCATTCATTTAAAAAAAATATTTGTCTTTTTTGTAAGTTTAGCTGTGTTATCCTCTGGGTTCCTTGGCAGGGCGTTACATTTGATATCAAAGCTAGACTACAACACTTGGATCTCTAGATTGTTGTTGTTGCTCTAGGTTAAGTGTTTTTCTCCTTGTGGCGAGTCGGTAATAGTACCTCTCACCTATGTGCCTTAGTTTGATGTTAGAAGGTGGATAAATTTACAGACTTGTTCTTTGATTCAAGAATAAATAAATTCTTTATTCCTTGTTTTATTTATGTGTCTGCTATGTGTTCTCTCTTCTTTTCTGAAAATGTGATGTTATATCTAACAATATATGTTTCTTGAATGTTTGTGCTTGTTGATTTGTTGAGGCCTTGAGTTCCTGTTGTGGTCTCTAGCGGTTTAGAAGAAAGAAGCATGGTTATTGTTAGTGCATGTGATTAGGAGTGTGGTATTTGCCCCTCTAGTGATGTGAATGTCCTATACCCATTCTATATGGGGTATTGTGAAAGGCCAATGGTGTTTGTGTACCCTAGTTTGGTGAAGTAATTATACATAGGGGTTATGTTTAGCTATGGGGGTTTAAGCACCATACCATCTTTATGTTAATTGCATTATATGTGTAAGTATTGGAATGATTAAATCACTCAGCGGTATCATGCATCGTGAGACATGTGGATTATGTGGTGTTGTCATGTGTGGGGTATGTTTGCGTGGTTGCTTGATAATTTGATATATATTTCTTAATTGGCCATGACCTCATGTGGAAGTTATGTTGTCATATATGAAAGTTATCATTGTGTATGCCTATGTAAGAAACGTGTGCAGGGGATCAAATTGGAGCTTGTGTTGGACCCATGAGATCATGAATTTGATATTGTAAGTCAATTAGAGTTTTGAATTATTCTTGTGTGTGACATCATACATTCCCTCTATAAATATCTTCTTGCATAAGGAAGTAATTGCATATGTTCATAGCTTGGTTAAATAGAAATTTTATTGCATTAATGATAAAATTTTTTTGCATATAAGTAGCGACTGTGTTACCTTAAATTTTTGTATAAAAGTTATTTAGATATGAAGATGTAGAAAACTTAGCTATCCATGTGTTTGGTGTACATTCTCTAACGCATTTTGGACTTTGAGTTCTGGTGTGTTGTGTAGCGGATACTCCTTTTTGTAACTAAAATTAGTCACACCGTGATGTGGATTTGATTGTAATATTGGTTGTTTTAGTTGCTTCATGTTTTGTTGGTGGGTTAACAGTGAATTTGTTTTCATTGAACTCTATTATGATAGGAGTGGTCACTAAAACTCTTTTCTTTATACTTGATTTATTGTTGAAAATTGGTAGCATTTCGTCACTTAAGATTGAATTTGATTATTCCCCCACTTGGGTTTGCATTTTTTTTTTAATTTCTATGGTGGTTATTCCGAATGTTTATTTCTATTGGCTTCGTTTCGTGTTAAGTGTTGTTGCTATCATGTTCATTTCAAACCTTTGATAGTGTGTTCAAGGGAGGACTCCGCCTAGGATTGTACTTTGCATGTTCGGTAATTAGTTGGAACCATAGTGGAAAAAGGAGATGAGATGTATTTTTCCTTTTTAATATGTGAATGCAATTCTCTAAATCGTATGAAATTCTCAAAATATGAGTGATTGGTTATAAGTAGATCACATGATACATCTTAACGGTGAGGAATTGATGCCCTTCTTGTCTTTATTGAACAATTGTGCCTGTTTTACAGACAATTGCTTAATATGGATGCGTATGTTTGTAATAGAAAATTGCAATACTAATATGTTATGTTTCCACCCTAGTCTGTGACTTCCAAGAGTAAGATAAGTTTTAGGGGGGAGGATGTAGTGTCCCTCCATTCTCAACTTCATTATGTAGGTGATCAGACTAAGGAGCATGAAGATGAAGTTTGTATGTTTAATTGATAATCCTAATTGTGACACTGAAAACTCATATGCTCTGACATTGTTTACATTCAGGTAATTATGATGTTGATCTTACTATGATTGTCATATGTTAGAATTAAGTTTTATGTGACTGATTCTGTATCATAGGAGGTTATGATGTTTTGTGTGGATCAATCGTATTATGAGTATCGTTCGACTATTTGGTGATGGTTCTTACTTAGTCATTCAGTAACTGATTGCTATGTGTGTTGTGATTACATGTTTGATGTGTTGGTGAAAGGAACAATGTCACATTACTCATGCATGAGTAACCTGCTACACTGCAACTTCCTTTTACAGTGTGTATGACTACATAGTTGCATATATATACATGTTTGACCATGTTGTTTGCTGTAGGCTGTAGGTACAAGGCATCGACTCCACTTGAATTAATAGGTCTGAACATTCCTTAACCAACAGAATTGTTGAATGGAGATAACATATGGTCCCCTAACTTGGCCATCATCCTTGAAGAGGATGAGTCTCCAGTTGTGTACCATGTCAATGTTGTCGGTTTGGTCATGATAGTCAGTCATTATTGTGGTGGTCTTGCTTTCTGATCTTACATAGTAGTCAGGTATGGTTTGACAGTTGGGTTGTTTTGTAGGTATTGTTTTGCTTATTGTTGCCTTAAAATAAAATAATTAGTTATGAAGTTTTTTTGTTAAATAAATAAATATATAAATGTCCTTAAATAAATTTAGTTTATGAAAAATATATTATTCTCGAAGTTAAGTTAATAATAATAATAATAAATGTAATTCCAACTAGAGATAAATAAATAAATTAATATAATTTAATGTTGTGTTAATGGCAATAAAATAGATAATATTTGCAAGTTGTCATATATATAAATATAGAAAATACTAAAGTAGATAAAATTAGATATGAATCTTGTCTAGTTGTAAATGAAATAAATAGCAAATTCTAAAATAAATAGAATCAAAAAGAAATTATTGTTTGGTTAAAAATAACAAATTGTAAGAAAGTAATAAAGGAGAATCTTTTGGAAGAAATTGTGGGGGTGGTTATGCATGCTCAACATTATTTTGAAATCTAAAGACATAATTTGGGGAAGGAGCATGCATTTCAAAGGAAGAATATGTTCTATGTTTTGGGGATCTCTCTCTGTGTGGAAGTTTTCATTTTTTTTTGGCACCGTAAACCATAGCTTCTAGAAGAAAAGACTTAGGAAAAATGGATGCGAGATGGGAAATTTGTGAAGATGTGATTGACGCAATATTCTAGGTATGGACTGAGATATGAAACAAATTTATTGTGCATTAGATATAGTGAACTATTTTGTGAAACCTCTTCTGCATTTTCTAAACCTAGTCTATTGCGTCAACTATAACATTAATTTTACGAACTATGTTTCTCTAATTTTTTATATATGGTGTATGACTTGGATATATAAATGATATCTAGAAATCAGTCATACCTAGTTTACCATTTTTGAGATATGAATATTTTGTGACTGTCTACGTCTCACTCATTTTGTCTCTATTTTCGCAGTCTATTGCGTTAGCCATAACATTAATTTTATGAAGTGGGTTTCTCTAATTTTTTTTATATGGTGCACAACCTGAATATCTAAATCATATCCTTAAATCAGTGATACCCAGATTGCTATTTTTCAGATATGAATATTTTGATACTATTTACCTCTCACTCATTTCCTCTTTGTTTTAGCAGTTTGTTGCATTAGCCATAACATTAATTTTACAAACTGAGTTTCTCTAATTTTTTTATATATGGTGTACAACCTGGATATCTAAATCATATCCAAAAATCAACCATATCCAATTTGTCATTTTTGAGACATGAATATTTTGTGACTGTCCACCTCTCACTCATTTTATCTCTGTTTTAGCAGTCTGTTGCATTAGTAATCACTTTAATTTTGTAAACTAAGTTTCTCTAATTGTTTTATATATGGTGCATGACCTGGATATCTAAATGATATCTAGAAATTTGCCATACCCAGTTTTCCATTTTTGAGATATGAATATTTTGTAACCGTCTACCTCTCACTCATTTCATATTTGTTTTAGTAGTCTGTTGCATTAGCCATAACTTTAATTTTATGAACTGGGTTTCTCTAATTTTTTATATATGGTGTACGACTTGGATATTTAAATCATATCCATAAATCAACCATACCTGATTTTCCATTTTTGATATATGAATATTTTGTGACTGTCTACCTCTCACCTATTTCGTCTCTATTAAAATAGTTAGTTGTGTCACCAATAACTCTATATTTTTGAACTATGTTTCTTTGTGTTTTTTCAACAAATTAGTTTTGTGCATATCCTACGATTATTGCTTTCCATCATATGACTCTCTTTGATACATTCTACCAATCAGTCTATGTACACTATCTATGCTTTCACATTTTGCATTGTTGGTAGCTTCTGAAGCCTTCTCAACAAATTCATTTTGTGCTGATCCTATCATATGCATGTGGTTAAAAGTGTGCTAGATTTGATGAAGATGTTAGATCTATAGGAATGTTTTGTTGTTTTGTATTCCTTTCCTCTCAAGCTAACCTTAGAACAAGGTTCTTTCATTGTAGCTCTGGGTTTTGTATCTCGTGATTCTAAGTAGCGTAAGATATTTATAGCATTCTAATATTATATGCTTTTGGTCTTGCTTATACAGTTATATTTAATATATTTACAAAATTGTCTAGATTATTAATGAAATCTACATCAGTGTAAATAGTGTAAATAATTGTTGTGTTTAATTTGCATGCCTTAGGGTTATTTGTATGTTGTTCGCAATTATTTTAATTAAATGAAATTAAAATATGTCTTGAGAATTATTAGTTAAAATATTGATACGCATGGACACTTATATCTTATGATCATATTATAATTACTGGTGATTAGAAATTTATAGTTATGTATTGATGAGATAGATTCACTTTATAATTTTTAGATGATTGATCATGATTGGATTAATGTTACATTCTTTAAGACCCATAATTAGTGCATTATATCATATGTTACATTTGTGGTATTGTATTTGAAATATTGATGCAGGATCATAGTTTATGTTGTGCATTTGAGAGTGAATGTGATGCGTGACTATTGTGTTTAGTGGTGTCAAGTGTTCATGTCATTTGGGAAGATGATTCCAGAGGCCTAGGAGGGTGTGATTGTGTTGGAGTTGGCTATTTGTGCATCATGGGAGTTGAGTAAATTTTTATTCTTGAATGTTTCCTCCTATTCATGTGGTTATGATGATTATGCAGGATGGGTAATTCCTTGCTCTGTGAAATGTGAAATGATGTATATTTTGTGTTGTAAATGTATCATGATGAGAAATGTGATAGTTCATACTTGGATTTCATTTAGGGCTTTGAGAATCTAGGTGTAGTAAAGGGGGAGTGGCTTTCAATGTGGGGCTGG
Source organism: Cunninghamia lanceolata (assembly GCA_027924645.1). Taxonomy (NCBI): domain Eukaryota; kingdom Viridiplantae; phylum Streptophyta; class Pinopsida; order Cupressales; family Cupressaceae; genus Cunninghamia; species Cunninghamia lanceolata. The sequence goes on along the minus strand of BSBN01000189.1, from coordinate 2,466,189 downwards.
CACCCAAAGTGGCTTGTCAGGGTAACCCATTGGAAATTGTTAATCTAGTGATAACTTAATAATAAATTTAGAGGGTTGGGTAGTTTTCACACTAATCAAGATAATTGGATGCCTCACTCATGTCGGTAGTGCTCGTTCAGGCTAAGGATGAGATGAGAAGGCCGTGGTTGGCAAAATCAACTTCCTTATCCTCACGAAAGGAATGTTGGTTCCGCATGTGTCACCCTATGGGGCCAGCATCTAGTGAGAGACTGTCAAGATAACCATAGATGGGGGCCGGTGCCTAGCGAGAGACTGTCAGGGTAAGCCATGGATGGGGGCCTGCATCTAGCTAGAGACTATCAGGGTAACCATGCTTGGACCATGTGATGAAACTCATCCCTACTACAGTCTAGCATTCTCTTGTTATGCTCTCCCCTTTCTTTTGCGAATGCCTCTAGAAGTGATCTTTGAGTGACTTATGATGTTCTTTTTGGCCCGTGTTGTATTGAAGTCTTGTGTAGTCATTGCACCTATTAGTGTACTTCCTTTCTTGATTATTTTCTTAGTGGGACCTTATTGTTATCTCCTAGCACATGGGGTGGACCTTAGGGTTCCACATGGTCAGGTAGTTGTTCTTTTACCTCCATTGGTTTCCCTTATTGTTGTTCATGTGCGAAAAAGATGTACCTTATGTGGTAGATTTAAGATCTCACTCTAGCTTGAGGAGATAGAAACTTATGATCATGTTCTAGTCTTGTATATCAATTGAATCATGTACTGTTATCTTGATTTATATACTCCAATGTAATTAGGAAAGCAATATTGTAAACAATGTAATATTGTACTCTCTTAAAAAGGAAATTGTGTATGTACATGTAATCCTATATGCAAGATTCTGATGTTCTTATCTAATGATATAATTTGGAATTGTATGTGTTCATTCATTTGATGCAATCAAAATTAGAATAAACTATGGTTTTTAGTTAATTCATAATGTTGGTTAGATCTTGTTATTAGTTCGTTAGTAATGTAGCCATGGAACCCTAGAGGATAAAGCTTAATTTAAATCTTATGAATAAATATATGATTGTTGTTATTTCCTTCATTTAAAAAAATATTAGTCTTTTTTGTAAGTTTAGTTGTGTTATCCTCTAGGTTCCTTGGATGGGCATTACAAATGATATGGAACATTTGAAATAATGTAAAATTATGCCTTTATACAAGCCTAGAATGCTTTTTTAAAATTTTTTTCAAATGTAAGCTAGATTTGTCAATGAATAATGAGATGTATGATATGATGTAATGTAAAATTTGATTTCAACACTTAGCAAGATGCAATTTCATAAAGAACACAAGTTCACAAAAATGTTATATTGTAAAAGGGGAAGGATGGAATGTGTGTGAGTACGCTAGATCAAACCCTCCTTTCACTATAACATTCAAGGATAAAATGGAGCTTAAGTCACTTCAAGATGCAAGAGGACTTAGCTATAGATTTTGTAGTCTTGTCTATCAAGGAAAGATAAGATTCAACTACTTAGCCCTTTATAAAACCCTAGGCCAATCAATGCACTAAACCTTAGAATAATGATAATCAGCTTGAAATAGATGATTGATAACAAAAATCCAAAAACCAAAAGTATAGAGATGATCAGTAACATGTCGAAACATATCTCCCAGAAATAGAGGTGTTAGAGGACAAATTCAGCAAACAACCAAGTCTAGAAGTGAGATTTTGTCGAAGGTCAAAACTTAGAAAATGTTATAAATGATGTTTAGTAACCAAATCTAGAACCTGGAAGCCCTGTATACTAGGGCACCAATTACTCAAGTCTTTTTAGAGAGATAATTTGTAACTGTTTCGGAATCCTGAAACTCTAATTTTTGCATTGCATTCTTGTAGCTCCACATTTCCTGAAACTTGTACCTGTAGCCTACACACAAGATGACAAGATAGCGGTTGGGGGTTGTGGTGTTTAGGGATTTTCCTCAGTCAAATACCAAGTTAGCATTCAAGATTTTCCAAAACCATTGTTAATAAGAGATCATGCATTTGTAGGGGAGAGGTTAAAGATAATCCAAATGATGAAATTATTCAAATAGAAATGATGTCACCTTGAAGGTGAAGTCCTTAGGAGGATGAAATCTCTTCAACTCATAAGGAGATGGATGATGATGCCATATCTGCAACAAACACACAAATACAAACACATATCTACAACAATAACATAATGAATGCCTTGAATGCTCTTTGCTCCAATATCACAAGTTTGTGTTATCCATCTAGGTTAAAAATGAAGTCATAAACTCACTTATATATGCTTTCCCATTGACATTTACGAATTTAAATTACAAAATCTGACAAGGAGAAATATTTTGGAGGGGCCCAAGCTGACATGCCATTAATTAGCCCCGACTAATTAGGGGAGGCTTGGGCGGTTGGTGCCCAAGTCTAGGGGCCCAAATTAGGTCAGGGTTAAGCTAAAGGAGGTCCCAAGGGTCCAAAATGTCATGGGTGTTGTGCAGTTTCCTTTAAGATCTGATCAATTAAAGTGTATAATAAAAGAAATAGGACCTAGGAGCTAAACTAGGAGGTAAAAATGCAAGTGTCCACTTTTTACTCCAGAACATACATTTTGGTCATGTCATCTCCTTAATTCATGCATCTAAAAGGCCTATATATTTGTATGTTAGTCATTGTAATGGGTCTCATAATATTGAATATAGAATAGCATTATTTTGTTCATCGAGATTTATGATTAGTTTATATGTATTTGGTCTTGGGTAGGTTTATTGTTCATAACAAATTCTAACACTACTTGTGCAACACACTCAATGCTTCATTAAAATATTGGGGCACCTTTTCTAACCTTCGGGCTACGCTTTCACAATGCTTGGTATCCTACCATGGCTCATGACATTTTGCTCTCTTACACATTTCATTAATCATTTCATATGATTTAATGGGCTCCTTAAGATCCCTGTGTTTTGCTTGATAGTTGCTTCAAATGTGTGATCTTTCATGTTTGGTGTTTAGTCTCTATTTATATGCATATCTCTTTGCTAGATCCTTGTTCATGTATTGCGCCTAGGTTTACCTGCATTCCATTAGTCATCATCCATCTGTATAGTTCACATCTTAACACCTACATTTAACATTACTTTTCTTGCAAAATTAAGCATTGTCATTACCTACATCATTTGCAGTTGTCGTCTTCACTGCCATCATGCATCCTGGCATGGGACATTATACGATACAAAAATTGATTAAACTTAGTGACATTCATTGCTTTCATAATTTCACACCTATGCACAATGTTGATGCTCATGTGGATTAGACCTAAAATTTAGACATGCTAAAAGTTTAGATTGAAAATTCTTAATAGTCTAAAAATATTAAATTTCTTTGGGAATAACTTTTGAATTGTTTGGAAGTGCAGATGATGCAAGAATGATCTTGAGCTCACAAAGAATGACGTGCACTCTATATCATAAGATTCTTTTGTGTCCAATTCAACTTTTGCCAACTCTTTCAAAAATAGTGTGGTTATCAATTAAAAAGATGGTACATCATACAATAGAGGACCCTCATAGAGAAAGAGGACACCTATATGGAAAAAAATGTGTGTTTTCAAAAGAAATAAATCGTGTAGTGAAATTTGTATTTTGTCAAATACAAAAAAATGTTTATGCATGTTATATTTTATATTTTAAAGTGGGTGGGAGGTAAGTCACGAGTGGATATATTAGATATGAAAAATAAGTGTCGTGGAGTGCCCATGTAAACAAATGTATGCTGAACATTGGCAAATGAGAAGAGAGGGCGTGGAAACATAAGGTAGGCGCTTAGGAAAAATGTGTTCGAACAAATCGTGTAAGGGGGGCGTACAAGTCAAAAAGGTTTAAGAAAGAATCATGGTGAACGAAGGACTCGGGATTCGATTGGATGAGACGCGTTGCTGCGAATTAATACACACATTAAATAGGTAGGTCAAGATTACAGCTTGACTATTATTGAGTGGAAGCACCATTTAAAATTGAATAAAAATTGCACGGTCCCATGTGGACTTCATATCATGGAGATTCAAGAAGATATGAATGAGAGATTTCTACAAGGTAAGCAATATTTGCATGGTCAGGCGACGAGGGGAGAAGATAAGACTGACACGAAAGAAATGTGGAGTATAAATAGAAGATGGACGCCGAGAGTAAGATGTTTGTTTTGTACCTAGCAGCAGCACTACATGTTTTTTTTAGAAATTTTGGAAGAAGAGTTCATCTAAGCAATTCTTCTCGTGTGCATGTAATATGGTATGGAAAACAATGTAATCTTTTTTAATTGAATAAAGTAAAATTATAAAAATCATATTAAGTGTGTAAATTATATCATGTTTCAACTTTTAATGTAAGTGCATCTCTTTTAAACATAATGAATATTTGTTTATGGTTTCATTAAGTATCATTTATACATACAATATGGTGATATCTCTTCACATCTTCATTTACAAATATATTCATAGAATTTAATGGATTCTTTAGGCTTTCCCAGAATGTAAATTGTTCCAAGACAAACTAACAACCCAGATAGGGTTCAGAGAGGAAAATCCTAAGCCAAACTACGTAAACCTAACAAGAAACTTAAATTTAAACCTAAATTTAACCCTAAAGCCATAATTTAACCACTTAGCCTAGAAAACATGGAAAACCTAAGTCACTGGTTCCAAACAAAACCCAAACAAAGGGGAATGAACAAAAACACACAGAAGATAGCAAACTCGAGAAAACAAATCAAAATCGCAAGACAAATAATAAACAAGACGGAAAAATAAAAAAATGAAGTGACAAAACCAACCTTGTCAATGTGAAGGAGAAGACAAGAAAATGCAATGTCGGTTCCGTGCGAGTTCGAGTACCTATGCATACAATTCTTCCAAAATCAAGAAAATTCAATGGCAAATCGAATTCACTTTGACAAGGAACAATGCTAGGTTGCTTTGAGCTCAAAATTCTATGGTTTTGAATACAAAATGTAAAATTAGGGAAAATTTTGATTAAATAGAAATGTATTAAACCAATTCATGTGCCATTAATGTTGACAGGATGACAAGGATTGGAATCGCAAGGGGAACAAGTACTTTGGACCCAAGTCCCGAAAATCTCATGTTTCTCGAAACTCAACAAGTTCAATGACAAAACAATGAAGACAAAAAGACATGACCATTTACGGGAATCGAAACCCAACAAGGACTTGGAACAGAGTCCCAAAGTCCAAAAAAATTCTAGAAGTTATAACTTCTGGGACAAAAGGTGAGTCGGGAACTTACTCAGGACTTGGGATCTCAGGGATATGGAAAACTGCGAATCTTGAAGAAAAGACCCTGAAACAAATGGAGAAAAAGGCCTAAACTAAAGAAAAGGAAAATCAAAAGATCCAAAATGGATCAAAATACAAAAAATCTAAAGGAAATGAAAGAAAACAAAGAATAAAAGGAAAACGAAAAGAGGGGGGTCCCCAATTTCTAAAGAAAAATGATGGGGTCTGTATGCAAGGCATACCAAATTTTAGTTAGTTGATACCTAACTATACAAACCTTGAAGAGATATTCATCTATTTTTAGGAGATGTGTAATATATTCCCATAATTCTTGAAATTGGTGTGTGTTTAAATCATCAACAACTATTAGCAAATTGGATGTTGTAATTTAATTGAGTCTAATGGAAACCTTATGTATCTCATTGCTACTAGACATGAGATAATGCACAATATATCTCTAGTTTCAAGATATTTGCAAGAGCCTACTAAAACACACCTTTGAATATCAAAGGGAATATTGGGATATGTTAATCAAACAAACATTTATTGAATTTGGTGTCATTCTTCTAAAGATTATGGGTTGGTTGGATATAAATAGTGATTGGGCATGTTCAAATGGTAATTAACAAAAGAATGTTGGATACATTTTATGTTGGGATCAAATATTGTATCATTGTCTACATGGAAGTAGCTAACTATGTCATTATCTTTAGATGAGGCAAAATATATTGTAGTGATTTTTGCATCATGTCAAGTAGTTTGGTAGAGGAGAATATTAGGTGATTTGAAATTATTTCAAGGCTTGCTAACTAATATTTATTGTGACAATATTTTTAGAATTATAATGATTAAGAATTTAGTTTTCTATTGTCATACTAAACACATAGACATACATAATCATTCTGTTAGGGAGCTTGTAATAGATGAAGAAATTGAATTATTTTTTTTATAAATTAAGTGATAATAATAATAATAATAAATAATGTAATTCCAACTAGAGATAAATAAGTAAATTAATATAATTTAATGTTGTGTTAATGGCAATAAAATAGATAATATTTGCAAGTTGTCATATATATAAATATAGAAAATACTAAAGTAGATAAAATTAGATATGAATCTTGTCTAGTTGTAAATGAAATAAACAACAAATTCTAAAATAAATAGAATCAAAGAGAAATTATTGTTTGGTTAAAAATAGCAAATTGTAAGAAAGTAATAAAGGAGAATCTTTTGGAAGAAATTATGGGGGGTGGTTATGCATGCTCAACTTTATTTTAAAATCTGAAGACATAATTTGGGGAAGGAGTGTGCATTTCAAAGGAAGAATATGTTTTATGTTTTGGGGATCTCTCTGTGTGTGGAAGTTTTCATTTTCTTTTGGCACCGTAAACCATAGCTTCCAGAAGAAAAGACTTAGGAAAAATGGATACGAGCTGGAAAATTTGTGAAGATGTGATTGATGCAATAATATAGGTATGGACTAAGATATGAAACTAATTTATTGTTGCATTAGATTTAGTGAAATATTTTGTGAAACCTCTTCTGTATTTTCTAAACCTCGTCTATTGTGTCAACTATAACTTTAATTTTACGAACTGTGTTTCTCTATTTTTTTATATATGGTGCACGACTTGGATATCTAAATGATATCTAGAAATCAGCCATACCCAATTTGCCATTTTTGAGATATGAATATTTTGTGACTGTCTACCTCTCACTCATTTCATCTCTGTTTTAGCAATATATTGCATTAGCAATAATTTTAATTCTGCGAACTGGGTTTCTCTTATTTTTTTATATGTGGTGCACAACCTGGATATCTAAATCATATCCATAAATCAGTCATACCCAGTTTGCTATTTTTGAGATATGAATATTTTGTGACTATTTACCTCTCACTCATTTCATGTTTGTTTTAGCAGTCTGTTGCATTAGCCATAATATTAATTTTACGAACTAAGTTTCTCTAACTTTTTTTCTATATGGTGTAACACCTGGATATCTAAATCATATCCAAAAATCAACCATATCCAATTTGTCATTTTTGAGATATGAATATTTTGTGACTATCCACCTCTCACTCATTTTATCTATGTTTTAGCAGTCTGTTGCGTTAGTAATAACTTTAATTTTGTGAACTAAGTTTCTCTAATTGTTTTATATATGGTGCATGACCTGGATATCTAGATCATATCTAGAAATTTTCCATACCTAGTTTGCCATTTTTGAGATATGAATATTTTGTGACCGTCTACCTCTCACTCATTTCGTCTCTATATTAGCAGTTTGTTACATTAGCCATAACTTTAATTTTACGAACTGGGTTTCTCTAACTTTTTTATATATGGTGTACGACCTGGATATGTAAATCATATCCAGAAATCAACCATACCTAGTTTTGTATTTTTGAGATATGAATATTTTGTGACTGTCTACCTCTCACCTATTTCGTCTCTATTAAAATAGTTAGTTGCGTCACCAATAACTCTATTTTTGGAATGGGTTTCTTTGAGTTTTTTCAACAAATTAGTTTTGTGCATATCCTACGATCATTGCTTTCCATCATATGACTCTCTTTGAGACATTCTACCAATTAGTCTACGTGCACTGTCTATGCTTTCACATTTTGCATTGTTGGTAGCTTCTAAAGCCTTCTCAACAAATTCATTTTGTGTTGATCCTATCATATGCATGTGGTTAAAAGTGTGCTAGATTTGATGAAGATGTTAGATCTATAGGAATGTTTTGTTGTTTTGTATTCCTTGCCTCTAAAGCTAACCTTAGAACAATGTTCTTTCATTGTAGCTTCGGGTTTTGTATCTCGTCATTCTAAGTAGTGTAAGATATTCATAGCATTCTAATATTATAGGCTTTTAGTCTTGCTTATATAGTTATATTTAATAGTATTTACAAAATTGTCTAGATTATTAATGAGATCTACATCAGTGTAAATAATTGTTGTGTTTAATTTGCATGCCTTAGGGTTATTTGCATGTTGTTCACAATCATTTTAATTAAATGAAATTAAAATAAGAACTATTAGTTAAAATATTGATACTCGTGGACACTTATATCTTATGATCATATTATAACTGCTACTAGTGATTAGAAATTTATAGTTATGTATTGATGAGATAGATTCACTTTATAATTGTTAGATGACTGATCATGATTAGATTAATGTTACATTCTTTAAGACCCATAATTAGTGCATTATATCATATGTTGCATTTGTGGTATTGTATTCGAAATATTGATGAAGGATCATAGTTTATGTTGTGCATTTGAAAGTGAATGTGATGCTTGACTATTGTGTTTAGTGATGTCAAGTGTTTGTGTCATTTGGGAAGATGATTCCAGAGCCCTAGGAGGGTGTGATTGTGTGGGAGTTGGCTATGTGTGCATCATGGGAGTTGAGTAAATTGTTATTCTTGAATGCTTCCTCCTATTCATGTGGTTATGATGATTATGCAAGATGGCTAATGGCTTGCTCTATGAAATGTGAAATGATGTATATTTTGTGTTCTGAATGTATCATGATGAGAAATGTGATAGTTCATGCTTGGGTTTTGTTTTGCGATTTGAGAGTCTAGATGTAGTGAAGGGGGAGTGGCTTTCAATGTGGGGTCAGCACCCAAAGTGGCTGGTTAGGGTAACCCATTGGAAGTTGTTAATCCAGTGATAACTTAATAATAAATTTAGAGAGTTGGGTAGTTTTCACACTAATCAAGATAATTGGATGCCTCACTCATGCCTGTAGTGCTCGTTCAGGCTAAGGATGAGATGAGAAGGCCGTGGTTGGCAAAATCAACTTCCTTGTCCTCACGAAAGGAATTTTTGTTCTGCATGTGTCACCTTATGGGACCGGCGTCTAGTGAGAGACTGTCAGAGTAACCATAGATGGGGGCTAGTGCCTAGCGAGAGATTGTCAAGGTAACCATAGATGGGGGCTAGCGCCTATTGAGAGACTTTCAGGGTAATCGATGGATGGGGGCTATTGTCTAGCTAGAGACTGTCAGGGTAACCCATGCTAGGACCATGTGATGACACTCATCCCTACTATAGTCTAGCATTCTCTAGTCGTGTTCTCCCCTTGCTTTTGTGAATGCCTTTGGAAGTGATGTTTGAGTTACTTGTGATGTTCTTTTTGACCCGTGTTGTATTGAAGTCTTGTGTAGTCCTTGCACCTGTTAGTCTACTATCTTTCTTGATTGTTTTCTTAGTGGGCCCTTAGTGTTATCTCCTAGCACAGGAGGTGGACCTTAGGGTTCCACATGGTTAGGTGGTTGTACTTTTATCTCCATTGGTTCCCCTTGTTGTTGTTCATGTGTGAGAAGGATGTACCTTATGTGGTAGATTTAAGATCTTGCTCTGGCCTGAGGAGATAGAAAATTATGATCATGTTCTAGTCTTGTATATCAGTTGAATCATGTACTTTTATCTTGATGTATGTACTCCAATGTAATTACGAAAGCAATATTGTAAACAATGTAATGTACTCTCTTAAAAAGAAAATTGTGTATGTACATGGAATCCTATATGTAGGATTCTGATGTTCTTATCTGATGATATAATTTAGAATTATATGTGTTTATTTATTTGATGCAATCAGATTCAGAATGAACTATGGTTGTTAGTTAAGTCATAATGTTGGTTAGATTTTGTTATTAGTAAGTTAGTAATGCAGCCATGGAACCCTAGAGGATAAAGCTTAATTTAAATGTTATGAATAAATATATGATTTTTGTTATTTCCTTCATTAAAAAAAATATTTGTCTTTTTTGTAAGTTAAGTTGTGTGATCCTCTAAGTTCATTGGCGAGGCATTACATTCAGTATCAAAACCAGGTTGCAACACTGGGATCTCTAGATTGTTGTTGTTGCTCTAGGTTAAGTGTTTTTCTCCTTGTGGTGAGTTGGCAATAGTATCTTTCACCTATGTGTCTTAGTATGATGTTAGAAGGTTGATAAATTTACAGACTTGTTCTTTGATTCAGGAAGAAATAAATTATTTATCCCTTGTTTTATTTATGTGTCTGCTATGTGTTCTCTCTCCTTTTCTGAAAATGTGATGTTATATTTGACAATATATGTTTCTTGAATGTTTGTGCTTGTTGATTTGTTGAGGCCTTGAGTTCCTGTTGTGGTCTCTAGTGTTTTAGAAGAAAGAAGCATGGTTATTGGTAGTGCATGTGATTCGAAGTGTGGTATTTGCCCCTCTAGTGATGTGAATGTCTTGTAGCCATTCTGTGTGGGGTATTATGAAAGGCCAATGGTGTTTGTGTACCCTGGTTTAGTGAAGTAATTATACATAGGGGTTATGTTTAGCTATGGGTGTTTAATCACCATATCATCTTTATGTTAATTTCATTTTATGTGTAAGTATTGGAATGATTAAATCACTCGGTGGCATCATGCATCGTGAGACATGTGGATTATGTGGTGTTGTCATGTGTGGGGTATTTTTGCATGGTTGCTTGATAATCTAATATATATTTCTTAATTGTCCATAACCTCATGTGGAAGTTCTATTGTGATTTATGAAAGTTATCATTGTGTATCCATGTGTATGAAACGTGTGTAGGAGATCAAATTGGAGCTTGTGTTGGACCCATGAGATCATGAATGTGATACTGTAAGTCAATTAGAGTTTTGAATTATTCTTGGGTGTGACATCATACATTTCCTCTGTAAATATCTTTTTGCGTAAGGAAGTAATTGCATATGTTCATAGCTTGGTAAAATAGAAATTTTATTGCATTAATGATAGAAATTTTTTGTATATAAGTAGCGACTGTGTTACCTTAAATTTCTGTATAAAAGTTGTTTAGATATGAAGATGTAGAAAACTTAGTTGTCTATGTGTTTGGTGTACATTCTCTAATGCATTCTGGACTTTGAGACTTGGGGTGTTGTGTAGCGGATACTCCCTTTTGTGACTAAAATTAGTCACACGGTGATGTGGATTTGTTTGTAATATTTTTTTTTAAGTTGCTTCATGTGTTGTTGGTGGGTTAACAGTGAATTTGTTTTCCTTGAAATCTATTATGATAGGAGTGGTCACCAAAACTCGTTTCTTTATACTTGATTTATTGTTTAAAATTGGCAGCATTTTGTGACTTAAGATTGAATTTGATTATTCCCTCACTTGGGTTTGCATTTTTATTAATTTCTATGTTGGCTATTTTGAATGTTTATTTATGTTGGCTCCGTTTCGTGTTAAGTGTTGTTTCTATCATGTTCATTTTGACCCTCTGATAGTGTGTTCAAGGGAGGACTCCACGGAGGATTGTACCTTGCATGTTCAGTAATTAGTTGGAACCATAGTGGAAATAAGAGATGAGATGTATTTTTCCTTTTTAATATCTGAATTCAATTCTCTAAATCATATGAATTCTCAAACTATGAGTGATTGGTTATAAGTAGATCACATGATACATCTTAACGGTGAGGAATTGATGCCCTTCTTGTCTTTATCGAACAATTGTGCATGTTTTACGAACAATTGCTTAATATGGATGCATATGTTGGCAATAGAAAATTGCAATGCTCATATGTTATGTTTCCACCCTAGTCTATGACTTCCAGGAGTAAGTCAAGTTTTAGAGGGGGAGGATGTAGTGCCCCTCCATTCTCACCTTGATTGTGCAGGTGGTCGGACTAAGGAGCATGAAGATGAAGTTAGTATGTTTTATTGATAATCCTTATTGCGACACTGAAAACTCATATGCTCTGACATTATTTACATTCGAGTAATTATGATGTTGATCTTACTATGATTGTCATATGTTAGAATTAAGTTTTATGGGATTGATTTTGTATCATAGGAGGTTATGATGTTTTGTGTGGATCAATTGTATTATGAGTATTGTACGAGTATCTGATGATGGTTCTTACTTAGTCATTCAGTCACTGATTGCTATGTGTTGTGATTACATGTTTGATGTGTGGGTGAAAGGAACAGTGTCACATTACTCATCCATGAGTACCCTGCTACACTGCGACTTCCTTTCACTATGTGTATGACTACATGATTACATATATATACATGTTTGACCGTGTTGTTTGCTATAGGCTGTAGGTACCAGGTATCGACTCCACCTAAATTAACAGGTGTGAATGTGCCTTAACGAATGGAACTGTTGAATGGAGATAACATGTGGTCCCTTAGCTTAGCCATCATCCTTGAATAGGATGAGTATCTGGTTGTGCACCCTGTCAGTGTTGTCAGTTTGGTCATGATAGTCAGTCATTGTTGTGGTGGTCTTTCTTTCTGATTTTGCATAGTAGTGAGGTATGGTTTGGCAGTTGGGTCATTTTGTTGGTATTGTTTTGGTTATTGTTGCCTTAAAATAAAATAATTAGTTATGAAGCTTTTTTGTTAAATAAATAAATATATAAATATCCTTAAGTAAATTTAGTTTATGAAAAATATATTATTCTAGAAGTTAAGTTAAATAATAATAATAATAATAATAATAATAATAATAATAATAATAATAATAAAATGTAACTCCAACTAGGGATAAATAAATAAGTTAATATAATTTAATGTTGTGTTAATGGCAATAAAATAGATAATATATGCAAGTTGTCATATATATAAATATAGAAAATACTAAAGTAGATAAAATAAAAAATGAATCTTGTCTAGTTGTAAATGGAATAAATAGCAAATTCTAAAATAAATAGAATTAGAGAGAAATTATTGTTTGGTTAAAAATAGCAAATTGCAAGAAAGTAATAAAGGAGAATCTTCTGAAAGAAATTGTGGGGGATGGTTATGCATGCTCAACTTTATTTTGAAATTTGAAGACATAATTTGGGGAAGGAGAGTGCACTTCAAGGGAAGAATATGTTTTATGTTTTGGAGATCTCTCTCTCTCTCTGGAAGTTTTCATTTTCTTTTGGCACTATAAACCATAGCTTCCAGAAGAAAAGACTTGGTAAAAATGGATGTGAGATGGGAAATTTGTGAAGATGTGATTGACACAATATTCCAAGTATGGACTGAGATATGAAATTGATTTATTGTTGCATTAGATTTAGTGAAATATTTTGTGAATTCTCTTCTACATTTTTTGAACCTAGTCTATTATGTCAGCTATAACTTTAATTTTATGAACTGGGTTTCTCTAATTTTTTATATATAGTCCACAACCTAGATTTGTATATTATATCCAAAAATTAGCCATACCCAGTTTGCCATTTTTGATATATGAATATTTTGTGATTGTCTACCTCCCACTCATTTCGTTTTTGTTTTAGCAGTCTGTTGTGTTAGCCATAACTTTAATTTTACGAACTAGGTTTCTCTAATTTTTTTATATATGGTGCACGACCTAGATATCTAAATCATATCCGGAAATCAACCATACTCAGTTTTCCATTTTTAAGATATGAATATTTTGTGATTGTCTACCTCTCACCTATTTCGTCTCTATTAAAATAGTTAGTTGTGTCACCAGTAACTCTATGTTTTTGAACTGGGTTTCTCTGATATCTTTCAATAAATTAGTTTTGTGCATATCCTATAATCATTGTTTTCCATCATATGACTCTCTTTGAGGCATTCTACCAATCAGTCTATGTGCATTGTCTATGCTTTTACATTTTGCATTGTTGGTAGCTTCTAAAGCCTTCTCAACAAACTCATTTTGTGCTGATCCTATCATATGCATGTGGTTAAAAGTGTGGTAGAATTGATGAAGATGTTAGATCTATAGGAATGTTTTGTTGTTCTGTATTCCTTTCCTCTCAAGCTAACCTTAGAACAAGGTTCTTTCATTGTAGCTTCGGGTTTTGTATCTCGTGATTCTAACTAGTGTAAGATATTTATAGCATTCTAATATTATAGGCTTTTAGTCTTTCTTATATAGTTATATTTAATAGTATTTACAAAATTGTTTAAATTATTAATGAAATCTACATCAGTGTAAATAGTGTAAATAATTGTTGTGTTTAATTTGCATGCCTTAGGGTTATTTGCATGTTGTTTGCAATCATTTTAATTAAATAAAATTAAAATAACTCTTCATAATTATTAGTTAAAATATTGATACTTGTGGACGCTTATATCTTATGATCATATTATGACTTCTAATGGTGATTAGAAATTTAGAGTTCTGTATTGATGAGATAGATTCACTTTATAATTGTTAGATGATTGATCATAATTGGATTAATGTTACATTCTTTAAGACCCATAATTAGTGAATTATATCATATGTTGCATTTGTGGCATTGTATTTGAAATATTGATGAAGGATTGTAGTTTATGTTCTGCATTTGAGAGTGAATGTGATGCGTGAATATTGTGTTTAATGGTGTCAAGTGTTTGTGTCATTTGAAAAGATGATTCCAGAGGCCTAGGAGGGTTTGATTATGTGGGAGTTGGCTATGTGTGCATCATGGGAGTTGAGTAAATTTTTATTCTAGAATGATTCCTCCTATTCATGTGGTTATGATCATTATGCAAGATGGGTAATACCTTGTTCTGTGAAATGTGAAATGATGTATATTTTGTGTTGTAAATATATCATGATGAGAAATGTGATAGTTCATGCTTAGATTTTGTTTATGGCTTTGAGAATCTAGATGCAGTGAAGGGGGAGTGGCTTTCAATGTGGGGCCGGCGCCCAAAGTGGCTTGTCAAGGTAACCCATTGGAAGTTGTTAATCCAATGATAACTTAATAATAAATTTAGAGGGTTGGGTAGTTTTCACACAAATCAAGATAATTGGATGCCTCACTCATGCCTGTAGTGCTCTTTTAGGCTAAGGATGAGATGAGAAGGCTATGGTTGGCAAAATCAACTTCCTTGTCCTCACGAAAGGAATGTTGGTTCTGCATGTGTCACCCTATGGGGCTTGCATGTAGTGAGAGATTGTTAGGATAACCATAGATGGGGGCCGGTGCCTAGTGAGAGACTATCAAGGTAACCCATGGATGGGGGCCAGAGTCTAGCTAGAGACTGTCAGGGTAACCCATGCTTGGACCATGCGATGACACTCATCCCTACTACTGTCTAGCATTCTCTTGTTATGTTCTCCCCTTTCTTTTGCGAATGCCTCTAGAAGTGATCTTTGAGTTACTTATGATGTTCTTTTGACCCATGTTGTATTGAAGTCTTGTGTAGTCCTTGCACCTATTAGTCTACTTTCTTTCTTGATTATTTTCTTAGTGTGACCTTATTGTTATCTCCTAGCACAGGAGGTGGACCTTAGTGTTCCACATGGTCGGGTAGTTGTACTTTTATCTCCATTGGTTTCCCTTGTTGTTGTTCATGTGTGAGAAGGATGTACCTTATGTGGCAGATTTAAGATCTTGCTTTGGCTTGAGGAGACAGAAACTTATGATCATGTTCTAGTCTTGTTATTAGTTGAATCATGTACTATTATCTTGATGTATGTACTCCAATGTAATCAGGAAAGCAATATTGTAAACAATGTAATGTTGTACTCTCTTAAAAAGGAAATAGTGTATGTACATGTAATCTTATATGCAGGATTCTGATGTTCTTATCTAATGATATAATTTGGAATTGTATGTGTTTATTCGTTTGATGCAATCAAATTTAGAATAAACTATTGTTGTTAGTTAATTCATAATATTGGTTAGATCTTGTTATTAGTTCATTAGTAATGTATCCATGGAACCCTAGAGGATAAAGCTTAATTTAAATGTTATGAATAAATATATGATTGTTGTTATTTCCTTCATTTAAAAAAAATATATTTGTCTTTTTTGTAAGTTTATTTGTGTTATCCTCTGGGTTCCTTGGTAGGGTGTTACAAATGATATGCAACATTTGAAATAATGCAAAATTATGCCTTTATAAAAGCCTAGAATGCTTTTTTTTTCAATTTTTTCAAATGTAAGCTAGATTTGTCAATGAATAGTGAGAAGTATGATATGATGTAATGTAAAATTTGATTTCAACACTTAGCAAGATGGAATTTCATAAAAAACACACATTCACAAAAATGTTATATTGTAAAAGGGGGAAGGATGGAATGTGTGTGAGTACGCTAGATCAAACCCTCCTTTCACTATAACATTCAAGGATAAAATGAAGCTTAAGTCACTTCAAGAAGCAAGTGGACTTAGCTACAGATTCTGTACTCTTGTTTGTTAAGGAAAGATAAGATTCAACTAAGCCCTTTATAAAACCCTGGGCCAATCAATGCACTAAACCTTAGAATAATGATAATCAACTTGAAATAGATGATCGACAACAAAAATCCAAAAACTAAAATATAGAGATGATTAGTAACATGTCAAAACATATCTCTGAAGTCTCCCTATGTTTATGAAAAAAAAGTTCTTTTTTTAGTTAGTTAATTACTTAATGTTCCATTAATGCTGGTTCAAATTTTTTTCTTTTTTACTTAATTGCTAGTATCAGTCATCTTGTTTATTTGGATTGAGAGAAAAGTGATAACTCAATAAGAAAAAGATTGTACTACGATAGAGTTAGATGATTCCACCTGTTTAAACTCAACAACCAACATGAAGGCAATTTAATTCTATTATGTCAATCTAAATAGAATAAGTATATGCATAATATAAAACTCTTTGCCTACTAGGTTACATATTTTAGTTACAATTTTTTTTTTTTTACGAGGTTTTGAAAGAGTATGAAAACAAGATATAGCTCCCGAAGAATAATGGTATAGTATACAAAGTTAATTAGATCTCAACCAATACTATTGTTTTTATGGCTACACAGACCATTGATGATACTTCAAGAACCAGACCAATACGAACTAGTGTAGGAAATTATTTAAAACCACTTAATACAGAATCTGGTAAAGTTGCTCCCAGATGGGGAACTACTCCTTTTATGGGTGTTGCAATGGCTCTATTTGTAGTATTCTTATCTATTATCTTGGAAATTTATAATTCTTCCATTTTATTAGACGGAATTCCAGTTAGTTGGGTCTAGAAAAAATAGAAAATCCGCCCGGATCCCGAGTTCATCCAAAAGAAAAAGAACTAAGGAAGGAAAGATTTTGAATAGCTTTCATTTTTAGGTTATTACGTTCTAGTAGTTTGATTGTGTAATTACTTTTTTTATCTAAGGATTTTTGGAATTATGGGTGTGTGACTTGTTAAAATTGATCTCTATTCTAGTACAAAAAACCGGTCTGTTGTCTTCATAAAATAAAGACGATCCTCTTACCTCGTTGGATATTGCTCTAATAGTTAATATCTGGAGCACGAGGAATATATTAAAGAAAATCTGAACTATGGTTTTTTATGCCTGTTTTTGAGACCTCGTGACCAAGCTTCTCAATAATTTGAAAGAAGTATGATCATAAATTGAGGGATCTCTCTTCCTTTTTCTACTGATGCTGATTAAAGAATGAGATAATTTCATTTTTATTAGTTAGTATATTTCATTAAGTGAGTAACAATGAAATGGAAAGGTTATAACCCATAAAACCTTTTGAGTATAAAAAAATCATCGGGGTGAAATGGAAATCTGAGGTTTAGATTGATTCATCTATCGAGATCTCGACAAGATAATTCCTATTGTTCGTCCATACTAGTTGTTCTATCACGAATAGGATAAAAGATCATTCAAAAGGCCTATAGCGATTTATTTTGCATAAGAATGAGCCAACTTGAAATTTGAGGACTATGAATGAAGTTTCTCTTCCTTCTTATTGTAGGAAATCATGGATTATTCTGAATCCTCTTCCTTCATACAAAGAAATTAAATATCAAGAAATCAAAAGAAACTATTAAGATACTGCAAGACATTATTGGTACAGGTTTGAAAACAGTTCAATTTATACTTCTTGCAATACGTAACAGAATGCAAGATGAAATAAAAAGGTTTTCAATTTTTAAGAAAGCATTGCAAAAGCAGCAAATGTCTCTTCTGTTGCCTCCTTATCTGGAAGATAGAGATGGGAAGAATTACGGGTCTAAAATGAAAATAATGGATCTAGAAGTAAAAAAAATCGCGCTTAATATTGAAGAAGCCCTAGCTTTGAATGTACTTTATAATTTAAATAAACAGTTAGTAAACTTAAAAAATCAATTACTTTCACAAGATGAGTTCTTGAAAGTAGTGGCGGTAAACTTAGTGAAAATGGAACTTTGTTTTCCAGAAGAAAAAAGACAAATAAAAAAAATAAAAAGAAGATTTCCTTTTTATCCAGGATATGATCCAGAGGCAGATTACTTTTTATGGCACCGAAAACATATGGCGATCTGTTTGATGCAAATACATCTGGTCTCCAAAGAATTTAAATATTGGTTTCAAAATCATTGTGGTTTCTTGGAAGGATCAGGATATCGTTTTGGTTCTGATAGTATAGTAGAATACGTTAAAAAACAAGATCGCTATCAATGTGATAATATCAAAGATCATGACATGGATGATGATACACTCTATAGTCAAAATAGTATGGAGTTATTTCACGAAATAGAGGATCTCTACCTCCATCACAAGAATAATGAAAAAGAGTGTCAAAATAATGAAAAAGAGTGTCAGAATAATGAAAAAGATTGTCAGAATAAGATCTTGTCATATACTGAACATACTCAAAGAATTTATTTCTATTTACTAGAGATAATGAAAGAGTTATCTACATTAGCACTAGATAGCAAAGACAAATTTTCTAAGAAAAAAGAGATTTCTCTAGAAGATACTGAAGATAGTGAAGAAAAATTTCCTTTAACTTATAACGATTTAACTGAAGAAGAAAAAGCGTATGTTGATGCTACCAAAGAATGAATAAGGCAGATGCTTAATCTAGGAAAGTAAGAATATACAGACATAGATGAACAATCTTATAAAGATTATAACACTTCCTATCAAAAAGATACAGGTTTAGCCGACGCTATTCAAACAGGCATAGGTGACATAAATGGTTTTACTGTCGCACTCGGAGTTATGGATTTTCAGTTCATGGGAGGTAGTATGGGCTTGGTAGTGGGTGAAAAAATAACCCATTTAATACAGTGTGCTACTGATAATGCTCTTCCAGTAATTTTTGTATGTGCTTCTAGAGGAGCGCGCATGCAAGATTTGCATTGCCTTCTTGTAGCTCCACTTTTCCTGAAACCTGTACTTGTAGCCTGCACACAAGACGACAAGAGAGCGGTTGGGGGTTGTGGTGTTTAGGGATTTACCTCAGTCAAATACCGAGTTAGCATTCAAGATTTTCCAACACCATTGTTAATGAGAGAGCATGCATTTGTAGGGGAGAGGTTAAAGATAATCCAAATGATGAAATTATTCAAATAGAAATGATGTCACCTTGAAGGTTAAGTCCTTAGGAGGATGAAATCTCTTCAACTCATAAGGAGATGGATGATGATGCCATATCTGCAACAAACACACAAATACAAAAACATATCTACAACAATAACAAATGAATGCCTTGAATGCTGTTTGCTCCAATATCACAAGCTTGTGTTATCTATCTAGGTTTAAAATGAAGTCGTAGACTCACTTATATATGCTTTCCCACTGACATTTACGAATTTAAATTACAAAATATGACAAGGAGAAATATTTTGGAGGGGCCCAAGCCGACATGCCATTAATTATCCCCAACTAATCAGGGGAGGCTTGGGCGGTTGGTGCCCAAGTCTAGGGGCCCAAATTAGGTCAAGGTTAAGCTAAAGGAGGTCCCAAGGGTCCAAAATGTCATGGGTGTTGTGCAGTTTCCTTTAGGATCTGATCAATTAAAATGTATAATAAAAGAAATAGGACCCAGGAGCTAAACTAGGAGATAAAAATGCAAGTGTCCACTTTTTACTCCAGAACATACATTTTGGTCATGTCATCTCCTTAATTCATGCATCTAAAAGGCCTATTTATTTGTATGTTAGTCATTGTAATTGGTCTCATAATATTGAATATAGAATAGCATTATTTTGTTCATCTAGATTTATGATTAGTTTATATGTATTTGGTCTTGGGTAGGGTTGTTCATAACAAATTCTAACACTACTTGTGCAATACACTCAATGCTTCATTAAAATGTTGGAGCACCTTTTCTAGCCTTCAGGCTATGCTTTCACAATGCTTGGTATCCTACCATGGATCATGACATTTTGCTCTCTTACACATTTCATTAGTCATTTCATATGATATAATGGGCTCCTTAAGATCCCTGTGTTTTGCTTGGTAGTTGCTTCAAATGTGTGATCTTTCATGTTTGGTGTTTAGTCTCTATTTATATGCATATCTCTTTGCTAGATCCTTGTTCATGTATTGCACCTAGGTTTACCTGCATTCCATTAGTCATCATCCATCTGTATATTTCACATCTTAACACCTACATTTAACATTACTTTTCTTGCAAAATTAAGCATAGTCATTACCTACATCATGTGCAGTTGTCGTCTTCACTGCCATCATGCATCCTCGCATGGGACATTATACAATACTAAAATTGATTAAACTTAATGACATTCATTGCTTTCATAATTTCACACCTATGCACAATGCTGATGCTCATGTGGATTAGACCTAAAATTTAGACATGCTAAAAGTTTAGATTGAAAATTCTTAATAGTCTAAAAATATTAAATTTCTTGGGGAATAACTTTTGAATTGTTTGGAAGTGCAGATGATGCAAGAATGATCTTGAGCTCACAAAGAATGACGTGCACCCTATGTCATAAGATTCTTTTGTGTCCAATTCAACTTTTGCCAACTCTTTCAAAAAGAGCGTGGCTATTAATTAAAAAGATGGTACATCATACAATGGAGGACCCTCATAGAGAAAGAGGACACCTATATGGAAAAAAATGTGTGTTTTCAAAAGAAATAAATCGTGTAGTGAAATTTGTATTTTGTCAAATACAAAAAAAAATGTTTAGGCATGTTATATTTTATATTTTAAAGTGGGTGGGAGGTAAGTCACGAGCGGATATATTAGATATGAAAAATAAGTGTCGTGGAGTGCCCATGTAAACAAATGTCTGCTCAACATTGGCAAATGAGAAGAGAGGGCGTGGAAACATAAGGTGGGCGCTTAGGAAAAATGTGTCCTAACAAATCGTGTAAGGGGAAAGAATCATGGTGAACGAAGGACTCGGGATTGGATTGGATGAGAAGCGTTGCTGCAAATTAGTACACACATTAAATAGGCAGGTCAAGATTACAGCTTGACTATTATTGAGTGCAAGTACCATTTAAAATTGAATAAAAATTTCACGGTCCCATGTGAACTTCATATCATGGAGATTCAAGAAGATATGAATGAGAGATTTCTACAAGGTAAGCAATATTTGCATGGTCAGGCGACGAGGAGAGAAGATAAGACTGACACGAAAGAAATGGCTTTTTATTTTTGTGAAATATAAATAGAAGAGGGACGCCGAGAGGAAGATGTTTGTTTTGTACCTAGCAGCAGCACTACATGTTTTTTTTTAGAAAATTTGGAAGAAGAGTTCATCTAAGCGATTCTTCTCGTGTGCATGCAATGAAATGGAATGATTTTTGTCTTCTTATGATGGAAGGTTTATAAAATCATGCTTACACTTAGTTTACTTTTTCCCTCAATGCACTTGTCTAAGATTATTTGCACTTAGTGTATTTTATACTTTTCCTCTAAAACATTTTAATGCAATTGTCTATGATTGTTTTCTGTTAGTGTGTTAAGTTAATCTTAGGGTAATTACTCTAGGTGGTTCTTTCCTGTAGAGTAGTTTTCTTACGTGTCAGCGTTTTCGCGGCTTTAAAAGCCTGTACAATATGTATTTTACAGATCTTAAATTTATTCACTCTTGTTTTGGTGAAATAGCCGTGTGTTGCCTCTCTCGTTTTCTGTGAAGGTGTTTTGTTGTAGATGGTGCTCTTGGGAGGTGGATGACACCAACATGGTATTAGAGCAAACCATTCTGCAAATCCTTCCTTGAGAGTTTTCATTATAGAGTTTTGAGATCGATTATTTGCTATGGTTGTTTTGACATTTAAAATTTATTAAATTTCAAAGTTGCATATTGCCGATTTTTCTTGCTCATGAAAGGGCTGATTTTGTGCTAGATTTGAGGTGCTATTTCTCTGGTTTACAGTGAGGTTTCATTGCCATGATTTTTTTGTTGTGAGGAGACATTTTTTAAAGGCGTTTTCTCATTGTTGGTGATAGTTCGTGGCACTGTGGAAAGGCGTGACCTTGTGTTGGTCAAAACCATCATCAAGCCCAATTCTCAGTTTGAAGAGGCGACATTCAAGTGGCCATGATTCATTCCCGGCAGGGCATTTGAATTAGATTTTTTTGGCTATGAAAGGGTGAATCTTCTATTTCAGCTTTTTCTTCTACTAAAATCCCTCTCCTCCAATATCTATTTGGGCCCGATTTGTAGTTTGAAGGCAGTGGTTCTTGCATTGGCAAAGAGGTTGATTTATTCCTAGCATGTTTTTTTTGGAGGCGAATAAAATCTTGAAGCTCAGTTTTTGTATTGAAGGCACTTTCCTCTTTGCAGATCAATTTCCCTTTTGCTACTCAAAAGGCACGATTGAAGAGTTGCGATTTTTTAAGGCAAATTATTGATTGGGCAGAGATTGTATCACCTCCACACTGGAACAATATCCTCTTATGCTTGCAGAGATAGGTGTCTTTTTTCTGTGAAGTTAAGGAGGCGTTGGAAAGAGCTGTGCAAAGTTTAGAGGCCCGGATTTGAGTTAAAAAGGCTTGATTTGAATTTGAAACCATTGTCTCTCCTACACTATGGCATTGAATTTGTGGAGGCATGATTATAAATCCATTTGGTGGAGGCATTTCTTCATTGTTGGCTACAAATCTTTGAAGGTATTTGATTTCTTCACTGAGGATATATATTTTTTGAAACATTATATTTAAATAAAGTTCCCCCTAAAATATTTAGGGTTGTATGCTATTCAACAGAAGTGTGTGGGCCCTAATTTTTTTTAAAGTTGTCTTTGGGAAAAATTATCCCACATTGGCTGTGAGGGGAAGTTTTTTCTCCTTAAATACCTTTGCAGTGTGGTTTCTTCAGTGTGGTTTCTTGGTGTGAGAAGAGGCTCATGGTGTGCTTTGAGACTTGTGCAAAGATTTGGCTTTCTAGTGGTGCGAGAACCCAATAAGGAGTTTAATGTTTTGCTCAAATTTTTTTAGATTCTCAGCCCTTTTTGCATTATTACTTCCTAAAGTATTTTGAGAAGGCTTCATTTGCAGTATTTTGGAGTTTCTAATTATTGTTGAAGGTTTCATGTCTTTGTAAACTTGGAGATTTGTCATAGTTGATTATGGGGTTTTCATTTCATCCTGTTGTGATTATGTTGAAAAGGGGAAACTATAAATAATGGAGAGATGGTATCATAAAACATCTCAGATGGCTTCATTTGTTGCCACATTTATACAATCTTGTTCCCCTTCCTAGCACTAATAGTAAGAAATTTGCATGGAATTGCAAAATGAATCATGTCCTAGGAGTTATTGCAATGCATATTGATGATGCCACTTTGAATGCTATTGATCATTTTGAGTGTCATCATATTCTTTGGACTAAAATTTGGGAAATACATGGAGACCCTAATACTCAACTATTCCCAGATGATCCTGTTTCAGATTGTCTTGTGTCTCTTCATTTTTCAGATATGATACCCTATGATCATGCTACTATGCAGGAGTTTAAAGTTTTGGAATACTTTGAATCTTCAGATGAGGATGAAAATGGTTCTTCAGATGCTCCTTCTTCTCCATCAAGGGTAGTTGATATACCTTCACCTTTAGTGATTCATTATGTAGAGTCGTTGACTGAGGCTCCTATCATTCCTGTTCAGTAGGATCATTCATCTCATGTTGATGATTCATTGATCACATCCAGTGATTCATTACAACAAGTATCTCATTGTCTTCCTGATTAGGATTCTTATTTGTCAGACATTGGTTCATTGTTCGTAGAATCTCATATTTCTAACTTGGAAGACACATTTGAGGGTATATCCCTCCTATTCGATGATAGTTGTGGTACAACTATTATCACCCCATCTTGGTCTCTAGAGAATGTTCAGAATTAGTTTCTAGTGGTACCTTGTTTGTCACCTTCTATTGTGATTAGGCATGTTCTTGATTGGTTACTAGCATCATCTTCCAAGGTCATGGTGACACGAGTAGATTTCAGAGATATTTTCATCCTACATTTAGATTTCACTTACTAATTCCTATCCAGAATGGGATGCATTCTTGCATTTGTACTTGGTTTTGTTTCTTAGAAAAGGGAAACAAGTTATTTGTCGACATTGGATTATGTTTTGTCTTCAGGTACTTACCATTTTTTCAGGTGATTACACATTGTTGGGGGGCTACATAGCCTCTCTCTTTCCCTCTTAAGGGGGGGCTATTGATTGTATATACATGATGTATGTAGTCCTTGGGGGGTGTGATTGAGTCCTCCATCCATGCATCTTGTCTTTTTTTCTTTTCTCTCTTTTGGAGAGGGGTTTTTTTCCACAGGGTTTTTCTTCGCTTGAGAGAGTTTTTTCCTTTATGCAGTGTAAATGGGTACCTAATATGGTTGTGTAGTCAGGACCCATATTGCATCTTCATTTTGCATAATAATTCTCCCTAAGTTTGCACTTAAGGGGGGGTTTTAGTGTGTTAAGTTAAACTTAGGGTAATTACTCCAGGTGGTTTTTCCCCGTAGAGTAGTTTTCTTACCCATCAGCATTCTCACGGCTTTGAAAGCTTGTACAATAAGTATTTTATAGTTCTCAAATTTATTCACTCTTGTTTTGTGAAATGGCCTGGTGTTGCCTCTCTTGTTTTCTGTGAAGGTGTTTTGTTGTAGATGGTGCTCCTGGGAGGTGGATGACACCAACATTTTAATTTAATGGTAAATAAGTCTTGTTTAAATAAAATGCACTCTATTGTGACTTAATTAGTTAAGACCTTTTTCACTTACATAATTTAAATGTTTTTTTCTATAAAATTTCAAGCTCAAAAAATTATTCCAAAAATCAACTTATATTTGGATTGTTTAAATAATAATTAACAAAAATGGTAACTACTACTATTATTTCTAATTATTTTCATGTTGTTCTATGTCTGGTCTTGCTGGTTTAGATCCAGGGTCTATTGTATGTTTGCTAGTGGGTTTCTGTAGGACTCTGTTTAATCTTTTTCTATTAAGGTGATATCTAATGAACTTTGTTTAATCTTTTGTTGTAAGGAACTGGGACCCTTTCCCAATTTATCATAATCAAAAACAAAAATGATAATTTTATTTATGGAAATTACAACATTAAATATGCCAAATCTCTTTTTACAATTAAAAATAAAATAATATCTTTCCACGTAACTAACTATAACTACTATTACTTATACAAAGTTTATTATAATTTATTACAGACAAACAGATTTATCCCTCCCACATATTACATATATTGAATTTTTAACACTAGGTGTCTCCATTAGAGGTGGCCAGTTAATGGAGATAAACATCTAAATTATGAAAGTAAGCAAGATTGTGGGGGTACGTAAGACGGGGAGAGTTGTCCACTAAACAAACCTTCTCCCCAACATGAAAGTATGTCCAAGGAAGCCAGCTCAGCCACCTGCTAACACATCCAATCTTCTCGTTCAGGAAAACTCCGGGCACTTTTGGAACGACGTCCCACTTGTTGACAAGCCTAAAAACTTTAAGGCCAATATCCTCAGCCTTTTTGGCAAATGCAAGATTTCCTACTCTTGGGGGGAATATCAAAAAAATGGTTATCTCTAAGGATTCGTTTTGTATCATAAGCACTCAACGTTGCTAGAGCAGCTCCTAAGCTATGTCCAGTAAACGTTATGCTTAGATTCTCGATTTCATTCTCGTAAACTTGGAGCAATCTCCTTATCTCTGCAATCACCAGACCTCTTGCATTCATGTTCACGAGATTTCCAGCAGAATCTTCCACCTGACGCATGGCCGACGTATAGCAGTTGAGGAATCCTCTCTCAAATCGAACTCCATCATTTACAGACGGAATTAGTGATTCCCGATCTTTCCTTGTTCTTTGACATATGTCAGATAATCTAGCGGGCACGAGAAAATCCCTGAGATTTTGTATCCATTCTTGAGTTGTCTGGGTTCCTCTCCATGCGACAACAATGTCTCGTCGTCCAAGCCTCTTAATCTCCTTTGCATTGTCGGAGACTGCAATAAACCCTAACCAAACAGCTCTGTCTTTTGACTTGTCGCCAAAAAATGAGCCTAACACACCAGTATTCGCGTATGTATATTCAGTGACTCGGTAGCCACATTCAGACATGCCCATCTTCTCCAACAGTTCTCTCTTACTGTACTTGCATGTACCATAATATTTGGAACTACTTTCACCATCAAATGCGCCATAACAAACCTTTGCCAACTCTCCATACCTGAGAGCTTCAGCTTTGAGAATGGGATCCATGGGATCAAGCAAACCATTCCAATTGTGGGCACTTTGTATATCTCTCCACACATCAAACAACTGCTGAGATTGGGTTACTTGTTCTCCACATCTATTATGATGAACAAGGGCTGAAGAAGGTTGTGATGAGCTAGATTGGCAAACTAAACTATTACGTGAGGAATTGTCAACGTCCACTGAGGGCAACGAGAATATATCACCCATCTTCTCAAAATGCAGGCTGGTTATTAAAAGATACAGTATGGGATCCTTATCAAAGGAATAGCAGGGCACTAGGTTGAGTACTAACTGATCAATGGAAGATTAAATCTACAAATATAGATTTCGATTATACAGAAAGTGAACTATAAATACACGATCAATCACGACTGCCGCTGAGATAAAAGGAGGATATTCAGAAGTGAACTAAACTATTACTATTCATAAAACCCCTATTTAAGGGGTGCACAGTCATCGTTCATTATTAGCTATTTCACGACATTCCTGTAAATTATTTTTGTTTTTTGAAGCGAACATTCTACTTAAATATCATCTACTATACTTTAATGGTTATAGTAATTTTACACTTCATTCTCAATAAGAAGTGATAAATATTTGTCTTATTTTTATTGGCCAAAATGGACCTTTTAACTATTGAAATGGGTTTAACTCCGGGAGGAGTCGAGCTCATTTATGCCAGCCCTACGCCATCCAGTGGCCTAGGATAGCCAACAGGTACAGGGACGACCATTGCAGTCATCCTGTCCGTTGGTGCAACTTTTTGACATTTATGAGTGCTGTCAACGTCATCATGTCACCGTCCACGGCAATGTTTTGGTAGGAACATTTTTATTACGCTGATAGGCGTTTCCCTTGCATAGCAAGTCAACCTCCATACTAGTTGCAATGCAGATTCAATGGCTTGAGTTCTTGCAAAGGTACAGCGACGACCATTCAAACAATCGTAGCCATTAACATCATATCATAGCAACAGTGTTACGTTCACTCCGGAGCGAGCTGAGTTTCATACTGTGGCAGGTCATGATCAAACGGCCCTAGTTGTCCCGTAGCTACAGGGCGACCATTGAATTGATCCTGCCCATTCACAAGGTTGTGTTGTGCAGGTGTTCGATGTAGTGGGATTTACTCAAGCAATCTTCCGTGCAGATCAATGGAGGTTGGGCGGCGAGGTTTTCAGAGGATGTGCAGGTCGGTGGAGTTTGGATGGCGAGGATTTTAGAGAATGGCACGGCATACATCTTGGCCGAAGCTTTTGTAGCAACACTTTTACTATGAAACGTGATATCTAAGTTAGATCAGCCTAGGATGTTGAAACTTTCATTGTTTGGTTACAGCCTCGATATTGGCAGGTATGGATATAGAGGCCACAAAGAAAGCACTCATGTAGAAGGCCTGCCCAAAAAATTAGCTTAATGGGATTCAACTATTTGGTTACAGCTCAGATGGCAGCGGCTTCTTCAGCAACAGGTACTTCCAACCCATTGAATGTCTTCTGCGACAATCAATTGCAGATACATTTTGATTATCTCTTCGACATAATCCTCATGAGCATTGGGTGGATTTGGGAGGACTTGGAAGCATCATCATAGTATCTTACCAAGGTAATAGCACTATGGAAACAATGCTGATATTAAACACATTACATTCTTATATATAAGCGACTTGTTGTGACTCACTGAATATGGTTTATCTTGTGAAATGCAGCCATTTGTCCAAAGGGCCATCTGGTGGGAGTGGCAGCAATTGATATTGTCTTGCAGTCGGTCCTAACAAATCTACCCAATGCTCTTGGGGATCATTCTGCCGGTCGTCCCACCCATCCCAATGCTTCAACTAGTGTTGTTGAGGCAAGACCTTTATTTTTTTTACATTTTCTTTTGGAATTTACCACTACATTTTTTACTCTGTGAGACCCCTTTAGAGTTATACCAAAACTATCTGTGTAGTTGCACTTCATTTTTACACTGCAAATATTAAGTTCTGCTGGTTTCTGATGTTTGTAGGCAACGAATAGTATTTGTCAGTATTGTGATGGTTCAAGAGCACTTTGTAGAATGACAAACAATAAAACCTTGACTGACCTCATCTGCTATGATGCCTATGATTTAGTAGTGGCGGCTCCTCCTCAAATTTCTCACCATGGTGGTAAAAAATGGACTACAAGAAAGATAATTATTGCAGCAATGGTGCCTAGATCGGTTCTAGTGTTGGCCTTTGTCATATTGCTGGTCTGGCTGAGGGAAATATATAATAGCACCCTTGAATCTCCTGAAAGACCAATCACATCTGGTGGTATCTATGATGTGGGCCCTTATTAATAGGCCCAGATACTGGAGTAGGCACAATTCAACACGCACCTAATGAATCCATGAAAAAATTTATTACATAGCTAGTGTCCACTTGAATCAATTTGTTCAATGGGTCATGTCTTTCTGCCTATTTGTATTCAGAACATATATCTTGCATGATTATGGTAAATTTGTAATATTAAGTTCTGCTAGTTTCTGATGTTTGTAGGCAACAAATAGTATTTGTCAGTATTGTGATGGTTCGAGAGCACTTTGTGGAATGACAAGCAATAAAACCTTGACTGGCCTCATTTTTACACTGCAAATATTAAGTTCTACTAGTTTCTGATGTTTGTAGGCAACAAACAATATTTGTCAGTACTGTGATGGTTCGAGAGCACTTTGTGGAATGACAAGCAATAAAACCTTAACTGACCTCATCTGCTGTGATGCCTGTGATTTAGTAGTGGCGGCTCCTCCTCAAATTTCTCACCATGGTGGTAAAAAATGGACTACAAGAAAGATAATTATTGCAGCAGTGGTGCCTGGATCGGTTCTAGTGTTGGTCTTTGTCATATTGTTGGTTTGGCTGAGGGAAATATATAATAGCACCCTCAAATCTCCTGAAAGACCAATCACATCTGGTGGTATCTATGATGTGGGCCCTTATTAATAGGGCCAGATACTGGACTAGGCGCAATTCAACATGCACCTAATGAATCCATGAAAAATTTTATTACATAGCTAGTGTCCACTTGAATCAATTTGTTCAATGGGTCATGTCTTTCTGCCTATTTGTATTCAAAACATATAACTTGCACGATTATGGTAAATTTGTAATATTAAGTTCTGTTGGTTTCTAATGTTTGTAGGCAACAAACAGTATTTGTCAGTACTGTGATGGTTTGAGAGCACTTTGTGGAATGACAAGCAATAAAACCTTGACTCACCTCATTTTTACATTGCAAATATTAAGTTCTGCTAGTTTCTGATGTTTGTAGGCAACAAATAGTATTTGTCAGTATTGTGACGGTTTGAGAGCACTTTGTGGAATGACAAGCAATAAAACCTTGACAGACCTCATCTGTTGTGACACTTGTGATTTAGTAGTGGCGGCTCCTCCTCAAATTTCTCACCATGGTGGTAAAAAATGGACTACAAGAAAGATAATTATTGTAGCAGTGGTGCCTGGATCAGTTCTAGTGTTGGCCTTTGTCATATTGCTGGTCTAGCTGAGGGAAATATATAATAGCACCCTTGAATCTCCTGAAAGACCAATCACATCTGGTGGTATCTATGATGTGGGCCCTTATTAATAAAGGTAGATACTGGGCTAGGCGCAATTCAACACGCACCCAATGAATCCATGAAAAAATTTATTACATAGCTAGTGTCCACTTGAATCAATTTGTTCAATGGGTCATGTCTTTCTGCCTATTTGTATTCAGAACATATAACTTGCATGATTATGGTAAATTTGTAATATATCTAAATCTAGAATTAGAAGTAAAAATAGGAACCTATAGGAAGATCTCTATAATTATCAACTCAGTTTTATGTGAATTTTGAGTTTATTTGGAGTTAAGAATATCAATTGGACTATGACAGCAGGACAACTTTATGACTTAGTTAAGTAGAAATGTTTCCTAAATCTTTACATTACTGGCAGTTGAGAAGTGAAGTTTTTTTGTTTGGGGGAATTTATTGAATAAATTATAAATGTTCTAGCAAATTGTTGAAGAGATGACAAAAATGACAAGAGAACGTTACATGGCATAATTTCAAATTTAACTTATTGAATGTCAAGTTTTAGGTTATAAAAAAGAGCTGTATTGGAGCCAAAGTTCCTGCCAAATATTGATAGAGCAATTTTGTAGGCAAGTTCCTACAGAATATTTATAGAGCAATTGCTATAAGAATAGAGGGGAGAAGATCTAAGTAATTGCAAATTCAATTCCAAACAGATTTTTTCCCTGTGGAGTTGACGGCCAGACGTTAACCCCAATTTTATGATGAAATGTCAAATTGGTGAAAACTCCCAAATAAAAGTAAGTCAATGGTTTCTTTTTATGTTCTGGCCATATCCCAAGCCAATATAACATGTTATATCTTCCTTGTGGAATTTCTTTCCATTTACCTTATGTAAATGAAACAACAATGTTTCTTTTAGTAGTGTTTTGGGATCAATTAAAATTTGCATCTGACTTGTCAACCCTAAACCAACATCTTGAACAAGAATCTATATATCAAATATAAAGTAAAAATATTACAAAGTACACTCTCCTAAATATATTACTGCATTAAATTGAAAAAAAATTAGAAGGAAACTATTAGTTATACACTTTTTCATGTAAACCTATTCAGTAGATAAAAATAAAATAATTATCCTCTTATGGTCACAAGAAATATCTTTATTTAAGAAAGAAAAAAAAAACATGTAAGAGTCTATTAATCAAATGGAATAATATTAGTTATGGTTACAAGAAATATCTCTATTTAATAAAGAAAAAAAAATGTGAGAGGTTATTATCACATCACATTAAGATAGCTTCCATTCTAGAGTACCACCCAATCACGGACACATTAATATGTTAAACTTGACCATGGTATACTTTGTTAAGGCAAAGTATCAATGTTAAGTTAACACATTCAGTAAGGCAAACAACTAAGTGTTAGGAAACGGGTTATTCTTAACATGCAACTAGTTTGGTCAAACACAAGTTTTTAGATAGGAAGTGACCATTAAATTTAGGCCATGCCTAGAACCACCTATTCCAAAGAAGATAGTACCAATCCTCCTATCATCTTAGTTGCACTTAAAAGTGATAAATAGCCCTTGTTTTAAAAAGATAAAAAAAAAGTGTAGTGGTAAAAGTCCCCTTGTTTTAGAAAGATAAAAACTTGTGTTTGAATGGATAACCATCACAAAAGATAGGCAGGGTCAACCATCAAATTTAGGCTATAGACTTCAAGTTCAAGTCTCATTTTACCTCTCTCCAAAATTGTCATTAATCATTTGAACATAAAAGTGGGTGCATGTTAAGTAGGGCCTAGTAAATGTCATTAGTGTTAAGCTCCCATTTAGGTAGAGTGAGGGAGGATGCTTTTAGTTTCTAGTTCTAGGCCACCTTGACAAACATTTTAACCATGTGATTTAGAGGGCAACCAATTCTGATTTTGTGTTTGTAAAAGGGAGTTCAAATCAAGAAGATAATGACCAAGGTGACTAATTCTGATTTTGTAAGAAAGGTATTCTTGACTCGGTAATAAATCCACTTAGTAAACATCAAAGTGATAAAAGAAAATGTATTAAACAAGCCAATGTATCATCAAAATCAACTGTTAACTTAATTATTATTATTCTTTTCAATCACTAAGACCATTGTTACTTTTGATCTTGTTGAATCATTCTTAAATGTGAATTATATACTTCATATGTACTAAAAGAAACATAATAATAGGTATTAAATAGGCATTCAACACATAATCTAGAGAAAACACACATTCTTTTTTACTTGAACAATTTTTGAAATTTCATGCTATCTTCCTAACAATATTTTTGAATAATTTGCTTTTTTTAAACCAACAATATTTGAACTAGATTATCTTCAACAAAGACCTTGTCTTCAAGGCCTAACACTTGAAAGCATGAATTGATATTAGGGACATTGATTGTCGAGGGCTCCTAATGACCTCAATCTTACAAGTCTAGTATTTCACAAATCTAATTGTCTTGCCAAGCTTCAACTACCAATAATATGCCCCCATGCAAGATAGTCCACATCTCTCCCTTTGGAGGGAGGAGGGGAATCATCTCCATGCAATATAATCTCAAATTGCTAGATAGTTCAATCAACTATACACTCCACCTAGGTAGCATTGCACATTGTGTAAAATGGCTTCAATTATCATAGAAAAATTTGTGTATTTCTTTATGAGTTTTAAATTAACTAAGAATTACACTCATTGCAAATGCATATTGGTCTAGTGTTTCATATGTTCCTTATGGACTTGTAAGATTTTGTCAACCTTGATTAAGTCATTTCTCATGTTCAACATTTTTAAACTTGGAGGCTTGGGGAGACTATTGGATGGACCCCAAAGCATCTTAAAGGTCAAATTTTATATTAAGTCCACATTCAAGATATTGAAGCCATGAATTGTAGACCATAGTGGACCTAGACTCATTCGATCAATTATATTGTATCTACTTCCTCTCTTCCAAGGAACTTACAAATTGCCTAGATCAGCAGCAATAAAACTCAAGGACAAAACTTGTCATGTGTCTACTTTGATTCCCTTGGACTACAATACGTATCACCACCAAGCAACATGCCAAACCCAATCCACCTAAAAATGTAGGACCCATCGACTTCAAATTGATACTTAATACTTCAAACATATGTCCAATTTACTACATATTGACAATTTACTTTAGTATCTACATGACCTACATCTTGTTCTAATTGTTCTAGTTACTCGTGGTGCTTTCCATTAGGTCCCACTCAATATGTCATGGGCCTTGAAAATCCATTAATCCTAAGGTATTACACTTGATGAAGAGTTGACAGACATTAGAGAGATTGATTGTCAAGGTTTGGTGTGACGCATACCCTTTAAATCCATAAATCTCAAGGCCTACCACTTGAAAGAGCATCAATTGATATTGGAGACATTGATCCTTGGGGACTTCCATTCATTGCAATCTCGCAGGTCCATTTTTTGGCAGGTCTAAGTATCTTGTCAAGCTCTAGCTACCAATGATACACCCCCTATGCAAGATAGTGTACATGTCTCCCTTTGGAGGTGGGGAGAGGATCATCTGCACATAACATTATCTCAAATTAATAGATAATTTAATCAATTGTGTACTCCACCCCTGTCACTATGCACTATGTAAAATGACTTCTATTATCATAGAAAAAATGCTTGGTGTATTTCTTTGTGATTTTTAAACTAACACTTACACTCATTGTAGATACCTATTGGTTTAGTGTAGAGTATTTTCCCTATAAACTTATGAGATCTAGTCGACCTTGTTTAAGTCACTTTCTTGCATGCAACATTTTCAAGCTTAGGGGATGGAGATTTTTGGACAGACCTCAAAACATGTAAGGTCAAAGTTTATATTAATTCTACATCTAAGATCTTAAAGCGGTGAATTTGTAGACCATAGTGTGCTCATACTCATTCCATCAATCAGATTGCATCTACTCTTAATTTAATTGAGCTATAATTAATGTCACTACCAAGCCACATGTCAAACTCAGATCCACTTGAAAATGTGACACCCATATACCTCTAATTGATATTTTGAATTTCAAACATCTACTTGGTTTTATTATATATTGATGAAGTACTTTGGGATCTACATGATCCACACCTTATGTTCATTGTTCTAGTTACTCATGGTGATTAAGGTCTTGTACTTGATAGAGCATTTATAGACATTAGAGACATTGATAATGAGGATTTGGTGTTCATCCCAATCTCTTTGGGCTTGCATTTGGTAGATCTATGCACCTCCCTAGGCTTCAACTACCAAAAGTATGCATGGATGCAGGATATTGGATGTCTCTTAGAAGGAGGGAGGAGGATCACCTTAGGAAATTAACAATCTCATTTTGCTAGGCATTTCAACTAGTAATGTACTCCAACACATTGTTTTATGACTTCTGTATAGTGTCATGATAAAAAAAGAAATAAACAATTTGCATTTCTTAGAGATTTTGTGATTCCATACACCACTACGCTATATGTAAAAAACTATTGGCATACGCATTGCACAACAAGTGCGATTGCTAGTATTTAAGAATGGTTGACACGGAAGGAGAGCTATCCACGCTTTTTCATTTTCACCACGTTTTTATTCGGCATTATTTGCTTGTTCAAAGTACGTATCGAGCGCTTTATTCATGGTTTAATCTATACCCCACGTGTTTCTTTTCGCTATCATATTTGCAGCGTAGGGAACCCAAACACAATCACTTGTGCTGTCTCAAATAAGAAAATGGGCAGCCCATCTTTTAGAAAGGTTATTCAAACATTAAAGAAGCTGGCGCAAAGATAGTGTTGAGCTCGATAATGGCATCTCACGGACGTAGAGAGCGTCGGGAACACAGACACAACCTCTGTGCTGTACTATCAACTGAGAAAAGGGCAGTCCATCTTCTAGGCCATATTTTAATAATTTTAGATATATCTACCATTATGATTGCAGGATAACGAGAAGAAATACTG
Organism: Cunninghamia lanceolata; assembly: GCA_027924645.1. Classification (NCBI taxonomy): domain Eukaryota; kingdom Viridiplantae; phylum Streptophyta; class Pinopsida; order Cupressales; family Cupressaceae; genus Cunninghamia; species Cunninghamia lanceolata. Next base: position 2,430,972 of record BSBN01000189.1, on the reverse strand, counting down.
AAGAAAGCACATTGCAATGGATTAGAACAAGCAGCCAAAAAAAGCTACGGAAGACTATCTGACTGTTTATTTTGAAAATGGTTTCGCTTCATTAGCATTTCTTTATAGAAAATAGTAAGGATAATAAAATTTGAATAAGTGTCAGGTAGTGGTTGAGTACCTGTTTTTGTAGTATTGTAATGATAGAAATTGTTTAGTTATGGAAGGATGAGTTATCACAAAGTGATTCTTGAGTTAGCTTGACAACACTTGGAGATCAAATACATAAGGTGGCTTAACACCAAATTGTTGCCTTTGTAGTATTGTAATAATAGCAATTATTTCAGTTATCGAAGGATGAGCTATCACAAAGTGATTCTTGAGTTAGCTTGACAACACTTGGAGATCCAATACATAAGGTGGCTTAACACAAAATTGTTAGAAGCTGAATGTATGGCAATTTTACTAGGCTAGCGAAGATTTTAATTCTTAAGGTGAAGCTTGACCTCCAAGTAGAAGCTTGGTAGTATAATTAGCTACTAGTGCACAAAGATGGTAAATCCAGGTAACAAAGTTGTGTCGTGGCTTTTAATGAATCCACGACCTCTCGGCTACCTAAGATGACAATAGAGACTAAGTGAGCTGACCTAGGTGTCATGTAAAAAAGATTAGTAAAAAATAAAATAAAATAATTATCAAAATATTAAATGACAATCTTTCCAAAAGTAAAATTAAAGTTACATTCAAAAGTAAAACAAATGTATTTCAATTAAAATAAAAAAATAATTGTGTAAAAAAAACAAAAGAAAGTAAATAAAATTAAAATTAAGCCATTAATGTGAGGGAAAGCATGTCTTGTTCCATAAAAAAAATGCAATTCTAAAGGGAATAAATAAAATTATTTTACTATATGTTTTACCCAATATAGGATTTCCACAAAATTCATCCTTAAGAGGTCAAATTTTGAACCAATCACATCATAGATAAATGATTTTCCCAATATTTTTTGTTAAAATTTCCTCATGTAGACTTAGGAAAAATTAAAATTTGTTAACATGAAAAATAATACTTTGTTTTGATTGGTTTACTCTAGATAGATTAATCACTATATAAAAAAACTCATTGCAATTGTACTCATAGGTACTAAAAACCAAAGGAATAAAAGATAATATAATGTATTAGAGTTTTTGAAACTAGAAAGGAAGAATAATAGAAGGAAGAAGAATAGAAATGATGAAGTAGAAGGAAGAACACATTATAAATGATATATTAGAAAAATATATAAAATTGTCAATATAAAAAAAGTAGATTTGTTTGTGTGCACGTGTTGTAATGTTTTGTACAAGGATTTAAAAGATTTTAGCTCATGCACAAATGTATTTTGATTGTGCAGTGTTTTCTTCCATGCACACACTTGGTTGAAGTTAGACTTGACTCTATAGATACATGCAAAGATAAGCCTCCGTGCAAAGGATGTATACACACACACATATGATGATGTGCCGAGAAACATAGTAGAACACCAAAAAGAGAAGAATCTATGATGAACCAACCAATTATGATTGGGAAAATTTAATGATGCTTTGGAACTTGATTCTTCTTGGGCATCATTATGAGTTTTCAACTAAGAAGATGTATAGAGTGTTATGACCAATATCCTACAATCTATTCATATGTGCCTATTCTAAAAGATGAGGGGGTTGTCTATTAAGAGGTGGATGATTGGTTAGTTGGAAAATGAGTGATTAAGCCAAGGAATTGAGTAATAATTTTTTTTCTATCATGATAGCATATATGGGAGTGAGATTAGTTGGGCAGAGAACTCTACATGTTTGTAATCTCCCATCAATAGTACTCCTAGAAAAGAATAAAACATTTGTTATGCCATAGAGAGTCTACTGGTTGCAAAAGGGATAACAACTCACATTGAAGGAGTAATGCTTAATTACATTCTACATTGGAGGATTTGTGGATGAAGTAATGTAATCCTAATGGATGAATTTGATGTGTTGTTGGGTAGACATTGGCAATATGATAAATGTGCACTCCATAATGAGAGAAAGAATACCTTCACCATCATGAAGGACAAGAAGAATTTTGGATTATTTTTGATGAAGGATGAAGAAGAATGCACAAAAGGCAAGATGATGCCAATCTAAACAAAGGAGTTTCTCAAAGATGAGGGAATCACATAAATACTATGTGCTAGTCATTAAGTTGTCACACAAGGATAAAGAAGAAATGGAGTTACACAACTCCAAGGAGAGAGATTGAAGTTCTACTTAGAGAATTCATGGATTTGATGGATGGTGGAATGTTAAGAGAATTTACCCATGTCCATTTCTTTAACATATTCATCTCCATCTTCATCTATAGAAATAATATTTTTACTGAAGGCTTTGCAACTTTAAAATTAAGTCTGATAGGATTGTTCTCTGGTAACAGAAAAATGACATCTTAGAGGTAGAAAAGATACTGTATTCTTTGCAGCTAAAAGATTTGGGTAAGTTACATAGTTATAACCTAGTGTTTGAAAAATATATGATAGCTGCTCAAAAGTTACATGATCCAACCACTAAAAAGTTTTATCTCAATTCTCTTCCTTGTGGTTTGGGTGAGTATGTTGAAGAGTATGTAGCTACCAAGTATAAATTCAAAATTGAAAAATATGGATTTGGTTAATTAAAGTCATCAGTTACATATAAGCTTGAGAAAGGATGTCTGATCAAGGCCCTTAATGATAATAGAGAATAATTCAATTCCTCATGCAATATGAAGGATTATTGCAATCTACCTCCTATCAGTCAGATAAAAGATTTTAAGCAAGTTAGAAAATTCAGCAAGAAATCTTGTGGTAAAAATTGCCATTGTAAGAAATGCAGAAGGTCAAAGTATGATGATGACAATATGGAATATTCTTTCAAGAAAAAGGCCTATAAAAAGAAATACGGGCTATCTCCTGTTAATAAAAATTCTTTCAAGAAAAGATCACCACCCAAATATTTGTTTAAGAAGAATAAGCATCAAAGTAAAGGCCATAAGCAAGTTCAATGCTTTATATGCAAAGGACCTCATTATGATACGGATTGTCCCAAAAAGTATAAACCTGCTAATAAAGTTTATGCTATGTTTGATGAAAAAGATGTTTCTAACTCTTGGGAAATTTTGCATTTTACTGAGGCTCTCCAATCTCCAACTGATCATTTGTTTGAACTTGTTGAAGTTTTACCAGATTAGTTCTATATGGCGCGTGATAAACATAAGAAAGTTTGTTCTTCTAGTTCTAATGAATCAGAATCAGCTGCTTCCATCTCGTCTCAAGACCCAGCTGTAACAAAAGTGGTCAAAAAAGCCATTAAGGATCTTGATTTCAAGATCAGCATGGCAAAGTCTAAAGATCCATACCATATGCCTAGATCTATTGATGACAAGAAAACTACTACCATACAGCAAGTTAAAGATCTCAAAGCATGGGAAAAAGAAAAGGCTACTCTCCAGAAGAAGATTAAAAGGTCTAAATCTTCTAAGCACTCCATAGCAAGTTCTCCATCATCACCTCCCAGAAAATCCTCCCATGGATATATCCATCTTCAATAGTCTCCCTCTAAGCCATCCTCTTCCTCCAAACCTCGTTCTTCTCGCCATTCACCTTCTGTATCTCTTGGTCACAGTATTGATGCTTTGTGTGCTAAGGTTGATCGTTGCCATGAGTTTGTTGATATCCTTGCTTGCCAGTGTGCTCTCCAACAAAAAGCTCTTGACAAACTTTCTTCTATAGTGGGGGAAATTCATGAACTTTTGACTAAAGCTGATGATACTGCTCATACCTCCTCTGATTCTGATAATGCAATCCTTTCTGAACCTGCAAATGCTCTATTCATGGTAGAAAACTATACTTATATCTGAGTCAATCTCTATTTTTCTGGCTATAAACCAATTGCAAAGTTTACCAGACATGAGCCTAACAGCATATAGCACTTTATTAGCTTCAGACCAAGATCCCCTGGTATCATAAAAATTTTCTAGTGTATCACACCAGGTGCATATAGTATCATAGGGATCTATTATTTTGTCAATGTTCAAGATATAAGCAGAAGTAGCATAAGCTTTGAGCTGTTCTGGTCTGGCATTTTCTGACACAGTATCTTTCATTTCTATGTCAAACTGTTCTACAGTAGAATGACTAGCCATGTACAAATGTTCCCAATCTTCTTTAATCTCTATAACAAGAGATTCAAAAGACTAATCACTATTTGTATCAGATTCATTATCTTGAACAGATATTTCAGCATAAATTTCTTCATCTGAGGTGTTCATGGCTGCCGTAGGTTCTTCCATATAAACAGGCTCATTATCTTCTAATTGGCATTCTTGGAGCCAATCTTTCAATTGTTCAGTGGCCTGCATCATATGCTCTTTTTGTTTAGGAAGAACTATCTTAGAGGGCATGTGAGGGGTGCGGCTTCTTGTAGTAGATGCTGGTTGTTCTTCTATCTCTTCTGTGAAGAGATTGGGTTGAGGGATTTAGAGAGAGAGACTTCTTTTGACATGTAACTGTAAACCCTGAATAATGTCCATAAACCATAAACCCTAACCCCTAAACCATAAACCCTATCTCCCTATCTCGCTATCTCTATCATTCCTCTACCTCTCAATATCTCTCCCTATGTCTCTGGCCATGTCCATCACTCTCTATATCTCCCTATTGGTCCTCTCTCTCTAAACACTAAACCCTAAACCTCTAAACCTTAACCCCTAAACCATAAACCCTAAACCCTAAATAATGCCCCTAAACCTTAACCCCTAAACCCTAAACCTGAGCAACCCTAAACCCCTATCTCCCTATCTCTCCCTTATCTCCCTATCTCTATCATCCCTCTACCTCTCAATCCTTCTCCCTATTTCTCTGGACATCTCTCTCACTCTCTATCTCCCTATCTCTCCCCTCTGTCTCCTCTCTCTCTCTCTCTCTAGCTATCTGTGAACCTGAGCAACCCTAAACCCCTTAACCCCAAACCCCTAAACTCTAAATCCAATCAACTCTAAACCTCTATCTCCATATCTCTCCCCTATCTCCCTATCTCTATCATCCCTCTACCTCTCAATTTCTCTCCCTATGTCCCTGGCCATGTGCCTCACTCTCTATCTCCCTATCTCTCTCCTCAATCTCCTCTATATCTTCCTATTATTCATCTCTCTCTATAAACTCTAATGGCAAGAATACTCATACTCATATTTTATTGCAGACTCATAGAGTATTTATACAAATCCTGAATTGTGATTCAAGAGCAAACTCTTGTATATTAGCCTAACTGATCTATGAACTTCTCAAAGCTTATGATGCCTTATTCTCTGAACTAGATCCTAAACCTTCTAGCTATTTCTAAGATGAACTCTGAATGCCGAAACAATGGCATAAGGTTCTTATTTATACACGAAGCCGGAAGCCAAAAATCAAAATAGCTTTGGAATCCAACCATACAAACGTGACACGCGTTCAACACCATAGATAGTGGATGAAAGTCAGTGGACACGTGCTACAGTGGAACGTACAAAGATTTTTCACATGAGACACACCGCATGTGATCACAGCTCACTTTACACCCAAAAGTGACTATGGGGATCATGCTTTTTTGATAGGGTTACGTCCTGTTGTCGGAATGTTAATGTGGTCGATAGCACGGCATAGACAAACCCTTGTGCTAGTCACTATCAGAATTATATCCGAGATCTTCATAATTAGTTATATCTTCAGATGCTTCGTCCTCTATGCCAGAAGAAACAGGATCAGGGTCCAGATTTGATGGTGGTAAAAGAACTCTAGGCAGGGGCCGGAAAGCAATAGCCAGATCATCTAGTCTTTGCTGGAAAGTATACACAATCTTATTGATTTCATCAGGAGATGCAAAATCAATCTCTGTACGAACAGCTACTAATGCTGGGAGGAGAGCAACCTCCATATCTTCTACCTGGCCCTGTGGGAACCAATTGTGAGTTAATGGATAATACTCAATTCTTGGTAAATAATAATGATGTGGGTTCTGTAAATAACCAGGTGGTCCCATCATGCCTTCTTCAATAGTCCAACAGAAGTTTTTCTGCAGATAATCAAAAAATTCTTTCATATCATCTTGGATTAGGCGATCATTATAGCCAAGAAAAATATCAGCATAATCCTCAAACTCAGTCTGTAGAATGGTGATGCTGTTGAAGAAACCAAATCTAGCACACTTAAGAAAATTCCTTTTAATCTTAATTGGCCAATTCATAGGCAACAAAGATGTAGGACAAATATCCATAGTGATTCCATTCCTAAGTGCAAAGAAATTACTGGCATGCTCAAGACCAAAATGTTTCAGGAATGCAGTTTGCTGGCTGCCTGTGAGAATTCCTCTCTCATAATTGTCTCTGATAATATTTCTTAACTCCTGAAGCCATTTATTCAAGAAATGAGTGTGCAGTATGGGAGTAATAATTTCAGGAGGAAGTTGGGGAATCCATAGATCATGTCCTTGTTCATCTTTGCTTAGGAAAACTTCGACACCATCTTTTCTAATTAGAGTATCACCAATTTCAATCAACATATTCATTGGTTCTACCAATTTTGCCATTTCTCTAGTGAGAGAATCTACCAATGGATTATTATCACCTTTTATCCATTCAATCTCGAAGTCATAACTAGTAAAATCAAGATACCAACGTGTAATTCTGCCATGGGCAATATCTTTATTTGGCTTCTTAGTTAGCAAAGACCATATTGGCTGACTGTCAGTTTTAACAATGAAATGAATTGGTTTAAGAAAAATGTTAAACTTCTCAATACCTTTTTTAACAGCCAAAATCTCTTTTTCATAGATGGTATATCTACACTCTGTGTTTGTGAATGTTCCTGATCTGTAGCCACATACTTGATTTCCTTTCAAAGGAATGTCCTGAATTAATACAGCACCCCAGACATCATCAGAGGCTTCAGTAAACAAAACCAGTGGATAATTGTGTTCTGGCAAATGAAGTGTTGGCAGATAGTGGCACTTTTGTTTGATTCTCTGCACAACTTCTGTTAGCTCCTCAGTCCATGGTCCAACTCCTTCTTTTAGCTGTGCTTGGAGTTTTCTTTTGTCTTTGGCTAATCCATTATAGAATGGATTGACATAATTAAGGCATCCTAGGAATCTTTGAATCTGCTTGGTACCAACCAAAATGTCAGGAAATTTTGAAATATGCTTAAGAATATGAGGCTGGAGTTTTACCTTGCCATGAGACAGAACTAGACCCAAGAAATCAATTTCTTGTTTACCAATAACCATCTTCTTAGCAGAGAAATTGCATTGTAGAGAGATTGCAGATGCTTCAAGTGCTGTGATTCATTGTCAGAGTAAACTATTATGTCATCAATATATATAGAACAAAAATCCTTTAAACTTCTAAGAGCTCTATCCATCTTGCGCTGAAAATATGCAGGTGCAGTTTTGAGGCCGAATGGCATTACATTCCATTCATACAGACCTTGTGGTACAAAGAAAGCTGTTTTATACCTGTCTTCTTCTTTAACCTTGATTTGCCAAAAGCCAGACTTACAGTCGAATTTAGAAAACACGTACTTTGAGCCAGCTCTCATAATCAAATCTGTACTGAATGGTATAGGATAATTGAATGGTAAAATAATGTCATTCAGAGGTTTGTAATTGATACAAAACCTTTTCTTACCTCTTTGTTGCTCTGCTCGTTTATTTACTAGAAAGCTGGACAACTGAAGGGACTTTTACTATCTCTGATAAATTTTCCCTCAAGCAACTCATTCAGGTGCTCATCCATTTCTTTCACCTTAGTAGGACTCATGAGATAGGCTGTTCAAAAGGAATGATAGTCTTGCATTCAGGTTTAAGTTTGATCTCACATTCTTCATGCTCCTTAGACCAAAACTGCAAAGGATTTAGACTACAACAATCTTGTTCAAATTTGGCTTTGACTGGTTCTAAGAGCAAAGGTAATTGTGAGGGATGAGGTCCTTAGGATTTCAATGTCTCTTTCTTTTGCTTCTGGGCTTTCTAAGACAATTTGTGGTTGACTAACTTTAAAGATGGAATTTTGATTGGTCCATCTGTATGTTTGAGAGAGATTTCATGTGTTCTCAACACAAATGGTTGATACTTGGTCAGGAAAGTATATCCTAACATCACATCTTCTCTCAGGCTATCAAGCTCAATTAAGTCAACAATAAATTACTTACCTTGAATCTCTATTTTGACATCTTGTGCAAATCTGCCCATCTTAATTTCTTCTCCATTAATGGCATATTCTGCTGGCAAATCAGACTTTGTTTTCCAATATTCAGAAGGAATAGCATTAGTCTTTGCAAAACTACAAGAAGAACCAGAATCTACAAATGCATCCATGGGAATTGGTTTATAGCCAGAAAACTAGAGATTGACTCGGATATAAGTATAGTTTTCTACCATGAATAGAGCATTTGCAGGTTCAAAAAGGATTGCATTATCAGAATCAGAGGAGGTATGAGCAGTATTATCAGCTTTAGTCAAAATTTCATGAATTTCCCCCACTGGAAAAGCAAGTTTCTCAAGAGCTTTTTGCTGGAGAGCACATTGGCGAGCAAGGATATCAACAGACTCATTGCAACGATCAACCTTAGCACACAAAGCATCAATACTGCGACCAAGAGACACAGAAGGTGAAAGGCAGGAAGAACGATGTTTGGAAGAAGAGGATGGCTTAGAAGGAGACCATCTAGGATGTATATAGCCATGGGAGGATTTTCTAGGAGGTGGTGATGGAGAAGTTTCAATGGTGTGCTTGGAAGATTTAGATCCTTTAAGCTTCTTTCGTAGAGTAGCCTTTTCTTTTTCCCATGCTTTGAGATCTTTAACTTGCTATCTAGCAGCAGTTTTTCTGTCATCAATTGATCCAGACATATGATATGGATCCTTAGACTTTGCCATGCTGATCTTGAAGTCAAGATCCTTAATAGTTTTTTTGACCACTTTTGTTACAGCTGGGTCTTGAGACGAGCTGGAAGCAGCTGATTCTGATTCATCAGAACTAGAAGAATAAACTTTCTTATGTTTATCATGGGCCATATAGAACTGATCTGGTAAAACTTCAACAAGTTCAAACAGAGGATCAGTTGGAGATTGAAGAGCATCAATAGTCTGTAAAATTGTCCAAGAATTTAAAACATCTTGTTCATCAAACATAGCATAAACTTTATTGGCAGGTTTATACTTTTTGGGACAATCAGTAGCATAGTGAGGTCCTTTACAAATAAAACACTGAACTTGCTTATGGCCTTTACTTTGATGCTTATTCTTCTTAAACAAATATTTGGGTGGTGTGCTCTTTTCTTGAAAGAATTTTTATTAACAGGAGCTAGCCTGTATTTCTTTTTATAAGCCTTTTTCTTGAAAGAATATTCCATATTGTCATCATCATACTTTGGCCTTCTGCATTTCTTACAATGGCAATTTTTACCACAAGATTTCTTGCTGAATTTTCTGACTTGCTTAAAATCTTTTATTTGACTGATAGGAGGCAGATTACAATAATCTTTCATATTACAAGAAGAATTGAAATGTTCTCTATTATCATTTAATGCTTTGATCAGACATCCTTTGTTAGGCTTGTATGTAACTAATGACTTTAATTCACCAAATCCATATTTTTCAATTTTGAATTTATACTTGGTAGCTACATACTCTTCAACATACTCACCCAAACCACAAGGAAGAGAATTGAGATAAAACTTTGTAGTGGTTGGATCATGTAACTTTTGAGCAGCTATCATATATTTTTCAAACACTAGGTTATAACTATGTAACTTACCCAAATCTTTTAGCTGTAAAGAATACAGTATCTTTTCTACCTCTAAGATGTCATTTTTTCTATTACCAGAGAATAATCCTATCAGAGTTAATTTTAAAGTTGCAAAGCCTTCAACAGAAATATCATTTCAACCCATGTCCATTTCTTTGACATATTCATCTCCATCTTCATCTATAGAAATAATACCATTGTCACGGAGAGAATTCCACCAATTGCGGAGCTTACCAGACATGAGTCTCATAGCATACAAAACTTTATTAGCCTTGGACCAAGATCCTCTAGTATCATAAAAGTTTTCTAGTGTATCACACCAGGTGCATATAGTATCATAAAGATCTATGATTTTATCAATGTTCAAAATGTAACCAGAAGTAGCATATGCTCTTAGTTGTTCTAGCTTAGCATTTTTTGACATAGCATCTTTCATTTCTATGTCAAACTGTTCTATAGTAGACTGACTAGCCATGCACAAGTGTTCCCAATCCTCTATGATTTCAATGACAGGAGACTCAATAGATCGAAAACTATCCATATCAGATGCATCCTCTTGCATAGACATTTCAGCATATATTTCTTCATCAGAGGAATTCATGGCTGCTGCAAGTTCTTCCATATATACAGGCTCATTATCTTCTAATTGGCATTCTTGAAGCCAATCTTTCAATTGCTCAGTAGCCTGCATCATATGTTCCTTTTGTCTAGGAAGAACTATCTTAGAAGACATCTGAGGGGTGCGGATTTTGGTAGTAGATGCTGGTTGTTCTTCTATCTCTTCTGTGAAGAGAATACTTTTTCTTCACTAGATCTTAGGTCTAGCCTTAGGTTCTGATTTCTGAGTTTTTGTTTCTTCAACTTCTTCCTCAGAACTATCTTTTCCTTTTTGAGATACTTTGATTTTCTTTGCATATTTCCTAACCTTTTCAAGGTTACTAGAAACATGCTCAAGTAGAACTTTATTTTCCTGAGCCTGAGTATCTCTCTTATTTTCAGACGTGGAGACCTGATCATGAATCTGTCCAGCCATGGTTTCTAGTCTTTGACTACTAGACTGAATATTTGTAACCATGGTGTGAGTCTGACTTACTTGGTAGTTCAAGGTACCAAAATTATTGAAGGTAGAAGTACATTGTTTATCTATTCTACCCACAGCAATTTCTGTCTTATACTGACTATTCTATATTTGCAACATACCATCATAGACAGAAATAATCCTATTAATTCCTTGTTTGACATCTACTGCCAAATCATCTATGTTTTCTGAAGCTGTTTGCATCCAACTAGATTGCCAATTTATCTGAGCTTTAGGTTCTTTTGTTTAGTTCCCACCTTTGTGTGAACTTTTGCTTCATATCTTCCCCATGTTTTTTCATCAGGGTTAACTACCTGATAACTATCTTGTGTAGGCCATCTGCTAGGAGTATAGCTGACTAGTTCTACAGTAGTAGCAGGATCTACTTGAATAGTATGCTTAGTTCTTCTTTCAGATCCATACCTTGGTAGATGCTCTCTCATCATGCTGGCATGTTCACCTAGCTTAGCTATTTTAATACCTTTCCCTTTTCTTTTCCTCTCAGATTCTTCATCTTGTTTTGGTGCAAGATGTAACCTAGAGCTGACTTGTCTAACCAATTCATCCATTTGGTCTGGGTTACTTACTGGGTTAGATCTGGAGAAGGATGATCTAGAAGGTATTCGGTTGAATCTTTGTGAGTTGCTAGATGTGGAGCATTCTTTAGGATTATAATCTACATAAGGTTTTCTATTTGAACTAGCATAAGCATGAGCCATGGATCTGCTACGAGACAGAGGTTGTGCTCTAGCTTGAGCTTCATCTATTAATGGTTGTTCAAGGATAGTTTGGCCAGGAATAAATTGTAGAGTAATATTGCTAACTCTGTGAGACTGGAATAATGGTCTGTCTGAAAATCTATTTCTGTGAATGGGGAGATCAATAAACTAGGGTTTTTGTCTATCAAGCAATTGCTCAATGATTGGAAAACCTATGTCGAAACCAGTTGAATCTATGAAGCAGCCATAATCTAGAAGATTAGATGATCCTCGTGGAAAACCTACCCCCGTGGGCAAAGAAAATGGTGGAGACATAGTATTCATAAGACGATAGACACAATGACCCCCAATGGTGGCATAAATAGATCCGGGCATTAAAGAGACACCCTTAACTTGGAGTAACAGATAGAAAGCTGAAGAAATAAATTTATCAGAAAGGGAGAGTGTAAAATTAGGTTGGACGGACAAAACACCATCACCTTTCTCAGCACTGAGGATTCCGTGAAACTAGGCAACAACAGCTTGTTCCCAAATTTGACATCAGGTATCAATAAGAGTAGCAAAAAATTCAGCACCGATGTTATAATTAAAATGGGGATGGACAATAAGGTCGACATGTGGAAAATGAACATGAAAGAAACCTTTATCTTGCCATCTAGAGACATCTTCAGGAAGCAAAAAAGGTAAATAGATTGGACAAATTCCAGTACCAAAGACTAACAGATTGATTTCACTTTGACGTACTAAGTCACAGATTTTGGCCTTAATCCCTTTTTCAGGATAGAAAGTTATGATTTTGAGAAACTGAAGAAACTAAAACTCAGAAATCAGAACCTAAAGCTAGGCCCAAGATCTAGCGTAGAAAAAGTATTCTCTTCACAAAAGAGATAGAAGAACTACCAGAATCTACTACTAGAAGCCGCACCCCTCAGATGCCCTCTAAGATAGTTCTTCCTAGACAAAAGGAACATATGATGCAGGCTACTGAGCAATTGAAAGATTGGCTTCAAGAATGCCAATTAGAAGATAATGAGCCTGTATATATGGAAGAACCTGCAGCAGCCATGAATTCTTCTGATGAAGAAATATATGCTGAAATGTCTATGCAAGAGGATGCATCTGATACGGATAGTTTTCGATCTATTGAGTCTCCTATCATTGAAATCATAGAGGATTGGGAACACTTGTGCATGGCTAGTCTGTCTACTATAGAATAGTTTGACATAGAAATGAAAGATGCTGTGTCAGAAAATGCTAGGCTAGAACAACTAAGAGCGTATGCTACTTTTGGTTACATTCTAAACATTGACAAAATAATAGATCCCTATGTTACTATATGCACCTAGTGTGATACACTAGAAAATTTTTATGATACCAAGGGTAAACTTTGCAATTGGTGGAATTCTCTCCCTGACAATGGTATTATTTCTATAGATGAAGATGGAGATGAATATGTTAAAGAAATGGACATGGGTAGAAATGATTTCTCTGGTGAAGGCTTTGCTACTTTAAAATTAACCCTGATAGGTTTGTTCTCTGGTAATAGGAAAAATGACATCCTCTAAAAAGTCATAACTGCTGCCATACAATAAGTTAAAGATCTCAAAGCATGGGAAAAAGAAAAGGCTACTCTCCAGAACAAGATTAAAAGGTCTAAATCTTCTAAGCACTCCATAGCAAGTTCTCCATCACCACCTCCTAGAAAATCCTCCCATGGATATATCCATCCTCGATGGTCTCCCTCTAAGCCATCCTCTTCCTCCAAACCTCATTCTTCTCGCCATTCACCTTCTGTATCTCTTGGTCGCAGTATTGATGCTTTGTGTGCTAACGTTGATTGTTGCCATGAGTATGTTGATATCCTTGCTCGCCAGTGTGCTCTCCAACAAAAAGCTCTTGACAAACTTTCTTCTACAGTGGGGGAAATTCATGAACTTTTGACTAAAGGTGATGATACTGCTCATACCTCCTCTGATTTTGAGTTAAATAGACAAGTTGAAGAGTTGCTAGAACAACCTATCTTATTTAGGAAAGTATGATCCCTTACACAATGTCTATACTACTTGCATAAAAGAAGGGAGAAGAATGGATGATGTGTACAAACTCTTGTGGGATTAATAAAATTTCCATTAAGTATTGATTCCTATTGCCACACATAGATCACGTCATGGATCTTTTGAGTGGAACATATTCACTTTTAAAGATCAATATCATGAGTGGATAGAATCAAATTAGAAACAAAGAAGATGGTTAATGGAAGACAACATTTGGAATAAAGAAAGGCTTGTATGAGTTGGTAGTGGCATCATTTCTGAAAACCAATAATCTAAGAACATTCATGAGGTTGATGATTAAGGTTCCTAAGACACTTTTGGGTGAGTTTATATTTATATCTCTCAATCACAAGTTGGTGTTCAACAAGCCAAGGGAGAAACATCTTGTGCACCTATAATACATGCTCATGTGGTTAAGAAGTGGAAATTTATACATTAACCTGAGGAGGTATAGATTAATGAGGAAGGAGGTAACATCTTAGGATTCATCTTATCTCAAAATAAATTTTGTATGAACCTAGAGAATTTCCACATGATTTTTGACTAGCTAGAACCAAAGAGCACAAAAATAGTTTGTAGTTTCCATGGGTTGAGAAGATGCTACAAAAATTTCATTAAGAACTCCAGTGGTATTTGTGCAACCCTAACACACTACATATAGAAAGGAGGGTTCAATTTAATGATTATTGTTCCCAAGAGTGTCATGACCTTGAAGAACAAGGTGACAAAGGATCCTATGCTCAAGCTTCCTAATTATGGAAAGTTCTCTATGTTGATTGTGATGCCATTAGAAATGTATTTAGTATAATGTTAATCCAAGAGGGTAGGCTAATTATGTACTTCTATGAGAAATTAAATGGGGCTAGGTAGAGGTATTCTATATGTGACTAGAAGTTCTAAAAAAATGTTCAAGCTTCCTACAAGTGGGGAGATTAGGCACTACTAAAGGATTTTGTCTTGTACACTAGCCACTAGTAGCTGAAATGTATTACATGAGATGAGTTGTATATATCTATAGGGTTACTCTTTTGTGGTGAGGCATACATCTCACAAAACCAACAAAGTACTTATGCCATAAGTAGAGGATATATGTTATTTTTCAATGATGATAGTTGATTAGTAGGCATGAATGAAATAAATTATTTGTATGGCATAGATTTTAATTTTTTGATGCATTGTATGCATGCATAGAGCCTAGGGTTGGAGAAAAAGGCCCATATAACTATTACTTTGCACAAGAGGGATAATTTTATAGAAGACAACAATTATATTTATTCTACATAGTTTAAAGAGAGAGAATCACATTCATGAGCCATATAGTGGCACATATGTAGAACATTTTGGTGCACACAAGATATAGGCCATGTTGGAGAGATATTGTTTACTAAGATGAAAATATTTATTAGGTATTACACAATAAGACAAGTAGAAAAACAAGTAGTGCATAATACATGAATTATAAGCCATTGGGCATGCCAAATAATCCTTGGGAGGAACCATCCAAGGATTTTGCCCTTGGATTACCACACACTCAAAGAGGTAAAGATTCTATCTTTATAGTTATTGTACGGTTTTCAAAAATTGCACCTTATTCCTTGATAGAAGACAAATACTACATCTAGGATTGTTGAGTTGTTTTTCAACAAGATAGTTAAATTTCATGTCTTACCACAAAGTATCACCTCAATTAGGAATTATTGGAAACCATGATCTACTAAGATGAAAGTTGATATCGAAAATGGAGTGAAAGCAATTAGGAATTGCAATGATTAAACAATGAACAAGAGGTATCATATATAGGTGAGAGACGTGAAGAGGTTGAGTCAACTTAGGAGTCGACTTCAACACTCCTCTCACCAAGTGTCGAATGAGTGTTGACACATAGCTTGGACAGTCCAATACAACTATCCAAGTTTGACACCTAGTACCTAAGGTGGCTTAAAGCCATGTGCTTAAATATATGACTTAGAATAAGTAATATAAGGTATAGTTTAGCACTAACACCCCCATTGAGCACATCTTAGGTGAGTTCAAGAAGAGATGGGTCTCGGATACAAGTCTTGGTGAGGTACCCATGTACTGATAAATAGAAATGGGTCCTAGCTACTAGCTTGGTGAGGTACCTATTTACAAAAAAAATCTCTCAAAGACAGAGTAAGATAGAAAACCCAGTGGGAAAAAACTATCCTCCAAAAAGTGAGAAAAGAGAAGGATTTAAGACCTAAAAAGATGTCCCTTGATGATTGGAATATCATGATGAAGAACTCCTGAAGCATGTAGAAGTTGTAAACTCTACTGATGATGGAATAGCATTTGCTAGAATCATGAATCTCCATGTGATGTAGATCAAGATTTGTGATACAAAATATTGTATGAGTGAACATATGAACACTACTCAACTAGTGTACACAAAGTCAACCAAACTATGTGAAGTCGATAATATAGATAGTATTGTGGTTAGAAGTACTAGAACCTCAAACTGTGATCCACTGAATTAATCCCCCATACGAGAGATCAAGATTAGAAGGAAGGATCATGAGGCCTTCCAAAAAGAATATTCTACTTCATTGAAAGAAGCATTAGCATAACAAGATAGTCCTCCCTTAATGCTAAGAGAATATGAGTAGACAAACTAAGATCGAGAGTGTGTAAAGAATGTAGAGATGTACAAGGTGTGCTCCAAGACACACTCACATGAGGTGAGAATCACAAATCTATGTTGTGATAGTATAGCCCCCAATTGCACTTTATAATATAGTGTATGTACAATAATTTCTCAAATTCCCTCCATGTGGAACACACATTTGAGTTTTGCAGCACTTTATGTGAGTGCATTTACAAACTTTATTTGCTACTGAGTTCAAAAAAGATGCATGAATCTGGAAGTTGTTTGTGTACCGATGTCGATGCTGAACTGCGATTGATGACTCCATAGATGGTAGTATCATGAGTATTTAGGAACATTAACTAAACTTGAGGTGTGATCCAATGTAAGATTCAGGTTCATTTACCATGGGCTCTCGATGTGAGATATGAACTGATGTGAATCTGTTGCAAGATTATGGATCATTTACCATAGGCTCCCAAAAAAGGTTTGAAGGATCATTCGATCCACCTATTTCTCAATGAAGGATCATTCGATCCACTTGTTTCTTAACCAAGGATCATTTGATCCACATTCTTTTAGTTGCAACCTCATTAAGTTAATTTTGGGTGACATAATCCTCTATAATATTTAGAGTTATACTTATGAGGTGACTTCTTTTGTTCGATGAATTTCCCTTGGATGTTTTCAAGGTCACAATGTGAACAAAGATTTTTGTTGAAGTTGATCACACATATAAACTATCTAGATGATTTGTAATTGCAAACTTAGAAGTATGGAAAGAGAAACGGAAAGAGAAAATAACTCAATGACACCCCCCTTTACTGTGTCCCCCCCTACTTTGTGGTACTTTATAATTTAGTGCATATACATGGACTAATCCAATTTTGGAACCAAAAAATGTACTTTACAAAGTTCAAAAAGTTCAAAGGAACCTATCCAAAGTCTAAATTTACCCTCAAATTGTTGAAGACCCCCCTTTGTTTTAGCACTTTACAGTTTGAGTGCATGAGCAACATGTGAAAAATAGGGTTAGTTTGGCACTTTATGTGAGTGCAATTGAACCCACTTGGCACTTTTAAAAAGTCACCAATTTGCTTTTACAATATGCACTTTTAATTAAAAAAACCTAAAACAATATTTGTCAAAATGTGACAAACAAAATAACTTTAACAATGAATATTAAACTAAAATTTGTAATAATAAAGTAATTGTTTAACAAAGAAAGTTTAAAAGTGACCAAAATGAACTCGACCACTAAGAAGTAAATTTGATTAATGAAGAGTTCAAATAGGATTTGACTGGCTAAGTTCGATTCTAAAAAGGACTGTGAAACCTGATTTGGAGGAGCAGCAACCGTCAAAACCTTCTGCGGAGATTGAGGGGACTTGAATCATGCCTCCTTCAGTTGCAAATAGAGCTAATTGAGGGGCATTAGAATAGGGCCGAATAGGGGTTGTATAGATCTGGACGGGCCTGAACAATAGAATAGAGAGAGGCAAATAGAGGCATCACTCACAGAGGCGTTATGTGCCTTGTATGGACTGCGAGCCTTTTAAACAGGCCGCTGGCCTTTTACCCACATAATGGGGACTTGTTCAAAGTAGGCCGTGAGTGTGGGCCTTTCTAATCACAGGCTTCCACCCCCATCGACCTCCTTAGACCTCCCTGGGTAGCACTGGGCGTAGTCTTCCTCCGCTGGGTGGCTGAGATCAAAGGACGTGCACTTGGATTAGGTGCTCAAATCTGCAAGAGCTGAGGCGTCTCCCGTGAGCGATTAGTTAATCATGCCTTCCTTCACCCTACTTAATGAGGACATCTCAGCTTCCAATGTCTTGAATGGGTGCATCTCTGATGCAGATGACAACCTGAACGTGGCCTGAATAGGGGAATTTGTGTTATGAGAGCCCTAAGAGGCACCACCATAAAAGGAACAGTCTTTGTGGCCCTGGGCACGCTCTCCATCTTTCCTCTTCACCAGCAATGACAAGGAATTTGTCTTACGATGCCGTGAAGATCCACACTCAAGGATAGCATATAAGAATCCACGATCAGTGCCCAAAACTTCAAGAAGGAGGCTTCTATATAGAGAGGCATCGGGCCTAGATTTTGGCACCTGTTGAGGTGCTCCAAGAGGCGTCCCTATAGACGCTCAACAGGTTGTGCCTCAGTAGAGGACGCACTCAAATAAGAGGTCATCAAACGTAGCAACATAAGTGAAACATAGAGGATGAATTTCCTCACGCCATAGACAAACGATGGTCAAGCCCAATTCAGGGGTAGTAACAGCTGAGATTCATCCTTCCAAGATGAAACAACATCATCTTAGTTCAGCTCTGATACCATATTTGAAACCATGATCTACTAAGATGAAAGCTGATATCGAAAATGGAGTGAAAGCAATTAGGAATTGCAATGATTAAACAATGAACAAGAGGTGACATATATAGGTGAGAGACATGAAGAGGTTGAGTCGACTTAGGAGTCAAATTCAACACTCCTCTCACCAAGTGCCAAATGAGTGTCAACACATAGCTTGGACAGTCCAATACAACTCTCCAAGTTTGATACCAAGCACCTAAGGTGGCTTAAATCCACGTGCTTAAATATATTACTTAGAATAAGTGATATTATGTATAGTTTAGCACTAACAGGAAAATAATTTTCTTAGTCATTTTTGACACACTTTGTGGAAGTTGGGCACATAGCTCTATTCTAATTATACATACCATATTTAGACAAATGGTCAATGGTTGTTGTCAACTAGATTCTTAGAAATCTACTAAGGTTTTTCATGGGTGGAAACCAATGTAGTAGGACATTTTTTTTTGGTACAAACTAAGTTTTTTTACAACAATTCATTGAATAGGTTGACATGGAAGACACTGTCCCAATTTGTGTATGGAACATCTCCAAAGGGAATCAAATATATATTTATGTTTGAATATGACAACTTATTCATTAATGTAGAGGTTGAAGAATTCATGCAACACATGAAAGAGATTCATGCATGAGTTTAGAAACAACTAGAGGAAAGCACTAAAATCATATATACTCATCTACATAAACAAGTTTTGAAATTGTCTATGTACTCTTGCATCATTAGGTTTTCCCATCTCCCAACTACTTTTTACTCAGCGAGTTTAAGAAGGCCTAAAAATGTGTTTATCCTTTAAGTAGAGACATAAGTTAATATATATGTGTTGCATGTTGGCTAAATCATAGATAACTACATTTGTTCAATCATATAAAAAACCATAAAGATATATTAATTTCTGGATGGTTTTACATTCATCTCAAAATGGCTTTTACAAAGCCCTTTCAAATATAACTTCTCAAACCACCATACATGAATAACTCACAACTAACTACCAACTAACAACTAATATTTATTTATATCTAACTATAAACTAGCTATGTAAACCCTTATATTATTCTAACACCCCCCTTTAAGGTTTACATGTAATAAAATTAACATTCCCCCTTTATTACATTGTTCCTGCAATAGTACTAAGGGACCCCCCCTAAATGCTAAAATACTCAACAAACCTGATTATATAATATGAATACATATTTTATAGAAGATCTTCTCCCAAAGAATAAATCTTGAACCAAGCGGAGCTCCATCATATTGTCTCGTCTACCCTTGGAAAGGTGTAGCTTCGAGCTGTGTTCTTGAGCTCTTTAGTCCCAAACTCTCAAATCACAGAGTCTTGAATTATTCAACTATGATCCATAAGAGATACAATAGATCTCTATCATTTTCTAGTGACTACAAAAGGGTATAATTCTCGATCATATACTCTAAAGCTCACTGGACAACAATCCATATTGAGCTCAACACCAAATCCCAAACCTATCTCCAAAAAGAAATCTTCACAAAACATACATTCTTGAAATCTGTCAGCATCAACAAAGAAAAGAAAAACAACCAAAACCAAAAATGCTTCTCATACAAAGCATCATCCCAAAGTGAGAAGCTCTCTTGAGATGATGGAAAATCCTCCATCCTCCAATGCCGCTTACCTCCAATATGACCCTGCTACACTTTATGTCACATTAATCTCTTTAATAGCACAACCATGTGAGTGTTTAAAGGCCTCAGAAGCACAAGAAAAATTTGTTATATGTGTAGTCATGATTAAAAAAATGGTGATATCAATTTCAACCATTAATGGAATAGCATGAATACCCAACAACCTGAATCAGTGGCTAAACAATGAATATTTCTTCCACCAGTTGCCCCTTTTATTATGCATAGTAGTTGCACCTCAATTCTTCACATAATTTCCTCCCTTCTTTTTCTATTACTTTCCTTTGAAATCAAACTTTCAAAACATATAATAAGCTTGAAATTCTTAAGCTTTTAACTTCTCCAATAAAAGTAAATTCCATATTGTCATTTTGTGGGATGTGGTACAATGATGTGTCATCCTACATGAAAGATGACAACTTGTAATTTTGTCCTCACATGAGGAGATAGGCATCCCACTTCGTGGTAGAAGTATTTTTCCATGTGTTGGCATCTTAGATGTTGTGTAAGGGAATATTTGACCGGAATGGTTATGACAGATTCCTATGACAAAGTTATGACATGTAATAGTAAAAAATAGAAGCTTGTAAGATAGGTGAAGACATGTGTCATGAAGCATCTTTGGGTGCCCCAAGGTGGACTATGACATGTTGTAATAGAATATGCTATTTATAGCCTATGTATGATAGATTCTCTTACAACTTTAAGTTGTAACTGCTATGAGAGATTCTATGACAGTCGTAAGAGTCGTAAGAGCATCTATCATAGCCCACTTTGGAAATAGGTGACCTCTTTGGGATGGGAGCTATGGACAAGTGTCAGACACATTCTACAATATTGACCAAGTGTCCATAGGCATGGGTTTTAGGCCATGAGGCCAAGTTGGATGCCCATTCCAAGATAGAGCAAATTTTTCCTTGTATATTCTATATAAACAGGTGCTTGGAGGAGGAGATGAAGTATTTGATTGACAGGTACTATTATGCTTCCAGACTGACTCCAGACACAAGTATCAAATACTATTGAAGCTTGCATTGCAAGTGTATTGTAAATCATATTCATTTTTGATAATACATTGTGTAGGTTTTTGAGTGTGAGGTTTTTCACTTGATAAGGGTTTTCCCCACATTATATCTTGTCTCTCTTCTTCTGTCTTCTTTCTAGTTCTATGTGTATTGCTGTAATATCTCTGTTAGATGTTTAATGTTTCTGTAATTGTAAGGATTAAATTGAACTTGCATAGCCCTCTCCTCTTTAGATTAGTGTAGGAAGTGATTTCTGCACACCTAGCTTCATTTTAGTTCGTATCAAAGCTTGGCCAGTTTTGGTCTTAGCTATTGGGTAGGGTTTTTTTGAGCTGATTTTAAGTTGAGTGGGAGTCTGTGTAGAGTATTCTAAATCTTATTGTAGGAAGGAGATGGAAAGCATATCCAGAAGGATAGAGGTGGAGAAATTTAATGGCACTAATTTTGATTCGTGGGAGCTCAAGATGGAAGACATGCTTGTTGATCGAGACCTCTGGGAAACTATTAGTGGAACTCAACTAGCTGTAATGTCACAAGCTGATTGGGATCTCAGGGATTGGAAGGCTAAAGGTCTCATAATGCTTAGTCTTGCTGATTCTGTCCTATTAAATGTCCATGAGGAGACTACTGCAAACTTGCTTTGGAAGAAGTTGGGAGATGTGTATCAAGCCAAATCCTTGGTTAACAAACTTTTTTTGAGAAAGAAGTTATATTCCCTTCTAATGTAGGATGGAGGATCTGTTGTAGAACATATGAATACTTTCAACATGTTGGTTGCACAATTGACATCCGTTGGTACAAAGATGGAGGAGGAGGATCATTATATGACCTTGCTTTGTTCTTTGTCGGACTCATGGGATCACCTTGTCATGGCTATTGGAAGCACTACATCCACATTCAAAATGGATGAAATGGTTTCTTTGTTGTTGTCTAAAGAGATCCAAAGAAAGTCTTCTGAGGAAGCCAAAGAGGCTCTTGCAGTTCATGGAAGACCCAAGGAGAAAGGGAAAAAGAAGGACAAGAAAGATGAGAAGGGTAGATCCAAATCCCATGGGAGATCCAAATCTCTTGGAAAGTCCAAAGTTATCTGTTGGAACTATGGTAAATCTAGGCATTTCTGAAAGGAATGCAAATAGGAAAAGAAAGAGAAGAAGAAGAACCCAGATTCAGATTCTGACAAGTCTCATGATGATGGTGATGCCTTCATCGCAGCCCTGGCAACCCATGCAGCTGATGATGTGTGGCTAATTGATTCTAGTGCATCATTCCACATGACCTCGCATCGAGATTGGTTTACTAAGTATGAGGAGTTCGATGGTGAAAAGGTGTACCTGGGTGATGACTCTCATCTAAAGATTGTTGGTCATGGAAGAGTCCCTATCTGATTCTCTAATGGATGAGTGAAGGTGATCTCTGGGGTTATGCACATCCCAGGCTTAGCAAGGAACTTGCTTTCTATAAGTATGTTGAATTATGCAGGTGTGCAGGTTGTCCTTTTGAAAAAAAGATGCAAGATGACTAGAGGAGCTATGGTGCTTGCTAAGGGTACTTGGAGAGGTACTTGGAGAGGTACTCTATTTCAGCTAGAGGCATGCATTTCACAATGCAATAGTTCTTCTGACTCAAGGAAGAGGGTAGCAGTCACTTCATCCCCACCATCTGAATGAGCAATGAAGAAATATGTTGTATCTACTCTTGATGATTGTATTCATCCCTTGGAAGTAAGCTTCCTGCCGAAAAGATAATGTTATGGCATAAGAGATTTGGCCACATTGGTGAGAAGGGTCTACGTACCCTAAAAAATAAAAACCTCGTTGAGGGGTTAGATGATTGTAATCTTGAGTTCAACTTTTGTGAACATTGCTTATATGGAAAACAAAACCGTGTTCAGTTTTATTCAAGTTCTCATAAGTCTTCTGGTGTGTTGGACCTTGTTGATTCTAATGTATTTGGTCTTGTTAACATTCCTTCATTATCAAAATCTTTATACTTTATATTTTTCATAGATGACTACAATAGAAGGACATGGATTTATTTTCTCAGAACCAAATCTAAAGTCTATAGTAAGTTTAAGGAGTTTAAAGCCTTTTCTAAAAATTAGACTGGTAAAAAGATTAAGTGTTTGAGAACTGACAATGGTGGTGAGTTTTGTTCTACAAAATTTGATAAATATTGCAAGGAACTTGGGATTGAAAGACATAAGACAACTCCATATACCCCACAACAAAATAGAGTTGTGCAAGGAGGATGAATATGACACTGATGGAGAAGGCTAGGAGTATGTTTAGTGGAGCTGGCTTAGAACAAAAGTTTTGGACTGAAGTTGTTGCCACTGCTTGCTATCTTGTAAATAGATCTCCTACATTAGCTCTTGTTGGAAAGACACCCATGGAGGTGTGGTTTGGTAGAAAGCCTTCAATAAGGCATCTTTGTGTTTTTGGTTGTGAGGCATATGCACATGTGCCTAGGGAGAAGTGGTCAAAATTGGAGAACAAGGCTATTAAGTGTATCTTCATTGGCTATGGTGTAAGTGTGAAAGGATACAATCTTTAGGAACTTGTGGCTGAAAACATGTTTTATAGCAGAAGTGTCATCTTCAGAGAGTTTACACCTTCTTCCACTATTTTACAGCCAGAAAAAAAAGAAAAGAAAGAGGATGTTGTTTAGTTTCCTACTACCCCTGAAAAGACTGAACAGAAAGACAATGTTGGACCTAATGATGAGGAGAGCTCTTGCAGCTCTGAAAGCTCAAATAAAGAAGCTGAACCTCAACCTCAGCTCTTGAGGAGGTCTACATGAATAAAAAAGCAACCTGAGAGGTTTGGTTTTACATTGCTTGATTCTAGTTGTGCTTTTTCTTTGCTTACTAACAGTGATGAACCTAGAACTATATCAAAAGCTATGGATATGAAAGATGCAGGTTCCTAGAAGGAGGCCATGGAGGATGAAATGGCTTCTTTGGAAAAGAATCAAACTTGGGACTTGGTGCCTTTGCCTCCTGGACGAAAATCTATTGGATGCAAATGGGTGTTCAAGAAGAAATTTGGTGCAGATGGCAGTGTTGAGAAGTATAAGGCCAGATTGGTTGTCAAGGGGTATTCACAAGTGTAGGGTATAGATTTTGCTGAGATCTTCTCTCCCATTATAAAGATGACATCCATTTGATTCCTATTATCTCTTACAATAGCTTATGACTTAGAGGTAGAACAGATGGATGTGAAGACAACTTTCCTTCATGGTGATTTGGAGGAGGAAATCTACATGTCACAACTAGAGCATTACATAGTGAAAGGTAAAGAAAATTTGGTTTGCAAGTTAAAGAAGTCTTTATATGGTTTGAAACAGTCTCCCAGGAGGTGGTACTTGATGTTTGATGCCTTTGTGTTGTCTATTAGATTTGTGAGATCAAAATCGGATCACTATGTGTATTATAAGTTTGATGGTGATCGTATTCTCATTGTTGAATTATATGTTGATGATATGTTGCTCATTGGGAAGGGTAAGAATATGATTTCTAATTTTAAATCTAAGTTGTCAGCACAGTTTGAAATGAAAGATTTAGGGGCAACTAGGTACATTCTAGGAATGGAAATTAGAAGAGACAAAACTAACAGAAAACTTTGGTTAAGCCAGAGTAAGTATGTGAAGACCGTGTTGGATAGGTTCAACATGGTAGATTGTAAACCATTGTGTGTTCCTATTTCCTTGGGGACAAAGCTATCTGTTGAGGATTATCCAAAATATCCTAGTGAGGTGGAGGACATGAGAAGAGTACCTTATGCTAGTGTTGCTGGCAGTTTGTTGTATGCTATGGTCTGCACAAGACCAGACATTGTCCAAGCAGTGGGAGTCCTTAGTCGATTTATGGATAATCCTGGATGGGTTCATTAGGATGCAGTTAAGCGAGTGTTCAAATATTTGAGGGGTAATTTTGAGTATTCCATATTCTATCATGGTAATGTTAGAGTACCTCCGCATTCTGTTGATATTCTTGGTGTGATGGGTAAAAGTGGGATGAATAAAATCAATTAATAAACCCAAAACATCAATGGAATATGAAGATAAAAAGGATTTTAAAAAATAAGAGAAAGATACTTACAACCTTTTACCTTGCGACTTCTATTGTTTGCCTATTCTTTCTTGATCTTTCAGTGATGAAGATGCCCCTCAGGAAGCTTTCTTCCCTACTTCTATTCCTCAAGATGACAAAGAGAAATGACTGTGATACTTGTTGTGTTGAAGATGAGCTTCAACACAATATGGATGGATGATAGATGAAGTGATGGTAGGGGTGCCAATGATGCACTATGGTTTCTACAGCATAAGTTTACTTGAAAATTGGATATGTGAAATAGAAGAAGAGGGTTATATTTATAGAGTTGGGTGAGAGAAGATCAATGGTGGAGAAGAACTAAGAAGATCAATAGAGGAGAATGTTTGAGAGAACATGTGAGAATAGAAGAAGGACATGTGTCATTCAAAAAGAAGCTTTTTTTGAGTTAACTTCTTTCTTGACGAGGATGAGTTTTTATTTTCTTAAATTAGAATATATTTTTCTAATTTAAAAACAAAGTTGCTTTAACTCAGCTTTTGCTTTTGCATGACAAGAAGAATTTATTTTTAGAAGATTTTGAAGATTTTTTAGAAGATAAGAAAGCATAATTAAATAAATCAATTTATTTAATTACTTGTAGATAATTTGGAAGAATAAATAAAATATTTAATTATATTTTTTTTTTGGAGATTTAATTTAAATAAATTTGCATTTTATTTAAATTTGGAAGAATGAAAGATTTAATTAAATAATTAGGATTATTTAATTATTTAGAAGAATAAAGTTGATATAGATGGAATTAATTAAATAAATATAATTTATTAAATTAAATGGGAGAAAATGAATCAAATAAATAAAATCATTTATTTATTTATTGATAGAGGAATATTAAGATGAAATAAATATTTAAAATATTTATTTAAGTAGAGTCATGTCATTTTTAGGTGTATACACATGGATTTGTGGATTCAGATTGGGTAGGTGACATTGATAGCAAGAGATCCACTAGTGCTTATGTGTTTACATTGTTTGGTGGTGCTATTAGTTGGATGAGTAAGCAACAACCTGTGGTTTCTTTGTCCATGACAGATGCTAAGTATATGGCAGAAACTCATGCTTGTAAGGAAGCCATTTGGCTTAAGAGATTATGTTCAGATATTGGTGTTGATGTAGGACAAATTACAATCAATTGTGATAGTCAGAGTGCGATTTGCCTTGTGAAGAATACAACATTCCATGTCAGAACAAAGCATATTGATGTTCAGTTTCACTTCGTACGAGACATGGTAGAGGATGGGAAGGTAAATTTAGAGAAGGTAGATACTTTGAATAATGTTGCAGATGCATTGACAAATCCAGTGGGTATAGAGAAGTTCAGATGGTATTCAGAGTCTATGGGCATCTCAGTCTATAGCAGTTAAATCCTGTTATTCTATTGGCTCTTGCAAGGTGTTCGACAAGTGGGAGAATGTTGAGAATTAAGGTGTCTCAACCTTGGTAATTCCTTGCATTATTTATAATTGTATTTATTTATTCATTGCCTATGTTGTAAATTAATTGTAAATTCTATATTGTCATTTTGTGGGATGTGGCACGGTGATGTGTCATCCTACATGGAAGATGACAACTTGTAATTTCATCCTCACATGAGGAGATAGGTGTCCCACTTTGTGGTAGGAGTATTTTTCTATGTGTTGACATCTTAGATGTTGTGTAAGCGAATGTTTAACTGAAACAATTATGACAGATTCCTATGACGAAGTTATGACATGTAAGAGATAGCAATAGAAGCTTGTAAGACAGGTGAAGACATGTGTTATGAAGCATCTTTGGAAAAGGCATCTTTGGGCATCCCAAGGTGGAGTATGACATGTTGTAAGAGAATATACTATTTATAGTCTATGCATGACATATTCTCTTACAACTATAAGTTGTAATTGCTATGACAGATTCTATGACGGTCATAAGAGTCATAAGAGAATCTGTTATAGGCCATTTTAGAAATAGGCAACCTCTTTGGGATGGGAGCTATAGACAAGTGTCAGACACATTTTACAGTGTTGACCAAGTGTCCATATGCATGGGTTTTGGGCCATGAGGCCAAGTTGAACGCCCATTCCAAGATAGAGCCAATTTTGTCTTGTATATTCTATATAAACAGGTGCTTGGAGGAGGAGATGAAGTATGTGATTGACAGGTATTGTTATGCTACCAGACTGACTCCAGACATGAGTGTTGAAGACTATTGAAGATTTCATTCAAGTGTATTGTAAACCATATTCAGTTTTTATAATACATTGTGCAGGTTTCTGAGTGTGGATTTTTTCACTCGATAAGGGTTTTGCCCATGTTATATCTTTGTCTCTCTTCTTATGTCTTCTTTCTGGTTCTTTGTGTATTGCCGTAATATCTCTATTAGATGTTTAATGTTGCTTTAATTGTAAGGATTAAATTGAATTTGCATAGCCCTCTCCTCTTTTGATTAGTGTAGGAAGCAATTTTTGCACACCTAGCTTCCTTTCGATAAATCTCTAAGATGATTTCCTCTTGTGTGAAGATCTGACAAAGGAAATCCAATATGAAGTGTTGCAATATGGAATGACTAACAATGATGAGAAGAAAATCAAGGAATCAGGTAGAAAATGGAGTGAACTTTCTCAATGACAAAATGCAGTCAACAATGCCTTCTTTCAATGTAGTGCACATGAGCCCTGGGGCATGGTGTCTCTTCCTTTAGACAGGCACCACCCAAAATGTTTCAAAACACCTTCTTTCAATATTTCATAGAATTTTAAATAGCTTAGGCAAAAAATGCCTTCCATAAAGGTAGATAGACGATGTCCTTCCTTAAAATTAGGGCTTGAATAGATTAATGTAGAGTCTTCACGTAGCCAGCAATCTTCTTCTATTCAACCCTCTTTAGATGTCATCACATGGCAAAAATCCATCTGTCCTTATACATTTATTCACCTCCAAACACCTTTCTACAATTTCTAATGGTTGACATAAAAATCTTCTTCTATGTCATCGACAGTCTTCTCTCCCACGCACAGCAATGCTTCTATTAACAGAAACAAACATTCATTCCTCATCACCAAAGAAAAAACTAAATTGCAAGGAAAGATTAGGTATCTAACAATGCCATTTTATAGGCACATAAATGATTTTCGCTCTGATATCATATGTTGGCTAAATCATAGATAACTACATTTGTTCAATCATATCAAAAACCATAAAGATATATTAATTTATGGATGGTTTTACATTCATCACAAAATGGCTTTTATAAATCCCTTTCAAATATAACTTCTCAAACCACCATACGTGAACAACTCCCAACTAACTACTAACTAACAACTAATATTTATTTACATCTAACTATAAACTAACTATGTAAACCTTAATATTACTCTAACATTGTATTATATCATTTTGGTAAATTTAGTTGTTTCTAAATACTCTTTTAGTTGTTTCTTCATGTGAATCCATCACTAATTACAAGTTTAAAGCACAATTATGTGTCCTGCCTGTGGTTAACCTTGTTTTCTTCTTGAAATAACCTTTTTTTGAAAATGCACGGGGGCTTCAATCTAAGTGGGTTAGATAAAACCCACTTAGATCAAACCACTCTAATCTTAAATCAAAATCTTGGTGGAGTCTCCTTTCCTCCTATCAAAATGCTAACAAAAAAACACTTTTGGCTCATCTTTTGGGGTCAAATGAAATCATATGAAGATGTCATTTTGGAAGTACATATCCCTCATGTTAAATTTCCAAAAATTATAATATGCATTGCTTTTAATAGTATTTATTATTTAAATTCACAATGACCTACACTAAATTTAGGTCACAAGTACATCATCCAATCTCAAAATTTAGTCTAATTAATTTGAGAGGTTTATTTATAAATTGTTTAAATTGTAGAAATAGATTCAACTTTATTAGTCAATAGGATTTGTTAGCATGATCTCTGATGTGAACTTATTTATCACTTTTTAAATTAAAAAAATACATTTGACTTTATTAACTAATAGAATTTGTTTTTATAACATTAAAGGGGATAACAAGGGTCCCCACACTTACAAAAAGGCCAAAGAAGGACACTAGACTCCAAAGTAGAAATCAAGATAATAGATTAAACAAAAAATGAGACAAACAAGAAAACAAACACCAGGGACTAGGAACAAGAGCAGAGCACCAGAAGATAGTAGAAAACACAATCTATAGATTAGGAGACTGACCCAAACAACAAAGGCTAGAAACATCATTCCTCTCTTTAGAAATAAGGTGCAACTTCTCAACTAGAGAACTAGAGCTAGCACTAGAGTCCCGTTACCATTTTTTGACCATAGCTCAAAAATTGGCTGAGTATATTTATCATCTATCATTTTTGGTATGAGGTTTGATTTATTTCTGTTATGTGCTAGTTGCATAGTTATTATGACAAATGTAGTTCAGTTGTTCAAATGCAGAAAGAAAAGTTTCAAGTCATTCATTGCATTGTAGAGCAGTAAAATGAGATAAGTATTCATTCACCACAATGGTTATTCATTTACAAGTTTAAATATATAAGAGAATAAACATTGCATTGAAGGAAATTAAGACATATTAGATGTCCCACACAAGTCGTTGATTATAGCTGAACTCATGCAAATACAAATAAAATACTATGCATCTAATGAAAGGGGAGGGAAAGACATAGCCATCATTGCCTTGTTTTTCTTGATCTTCGTAGTAGCCTCCAGTCCTACTCTTGACCTTGAAAATTACCTAAAAAATTGTGGGAAGGGTCCCGTTAGAAGCTCTAGTTATGAAAATCCTTCATCTATCATGAGAGGCATAATGTTTTAGTTATAATGCATTGATCAAATGAGAACATCCATATACAGAAGGAACTGAAGAGAAGCAAACATAGAGCATCATTGTTTTATTCTAATTTAGTTGTTTCATGTGCAGGTATAGGACAAATCATGAAGCTGATTGAAGATATTCAACATGTGGTGTCAATTGGGCTCCCACAAGGGTTGAGCCTAGCGTACTATTGCCCCTTGATCTTAGAAGGGGTGAATAGAAAGAAGAAAACCATTGATGACATTCACATGATAAGCTGAAGGAATAGCAAGACATTCATATGCATCAGTCCCATTTCAAAACATAACCATGATTTCACATCAAAGTATGAAATGCAACCAAGAACATGACCTAAACTGATGGAGGACAAAACTCAATGCATATAACATCTTATGTCATTGCTCCAATTGTCATGAAAATGACACTCTCAGGTGATAATGATCAGGAGTACATAATGCATATCTAATCATCAAACTGATAAAAGAATAAGTGTTCACAAGTGTTGAATATTTGAGGATTGCTTACTCATTCATGATCAATAATCCAATAGGAGTATCCATTATAAACCAGTAAGCAAGTTTGCAAGAACAAGTGAGTACCAGACATTATACTTTCTCATTTAAGTGAAGTGGCAAAATCAATTTCAGAATTAAGTTACATAAGCTGCCTTTTAAATGATGAAATATATCCAATTATACCTCACATTTTGCTATTGATAAGCTGAGCATCAGAACAGTGTGTATCAC